>JAWKAU010000152.1:0-332000 GCA_033398695.1 Orobanche coerulescens
CAACTTGCTACGTAGGAACATCGGGGTCTTTGCCTGGTCGCATCAAGATATGGTTGGCATAAGTCCCGAACACGCTTGCCATTATCTGAAGATCGACCAGGCGATGAAGCCTGTTCACCAGAAGCGTAGGAAGTTCGGTCCCGAGAAATACGCGGCGCTCGACATAGAAGTCCAGAAGTTACTCAACAACAAATTGATCGGAGTAGCCATAGACGAACCACATTGGGTCGCCAACGCGGTTCTCGTCAAAAAGCCAACTGGCTCCTGGAGATTATGCATTGACTTCACCGACCTCAACGCGGCATGTCCAAAAGATCACTTCCCGATGCCTCATATTGATCACTTGGTCGATAGTACGGCAGGTTGCGAAATGATGTCATTTATGGATGCCTTCGCCGGGTATCATCAAATCCCAATGGCGGAGGAAGACATAAAACACACATCTTTCCACACAGAAAAAGACATATACTTTTGGGTCAGAATGCCGTTCGGTTTGAAAAACGCAGGGGCGACCTACCAGCGATTAGTCAACAGAATGTTCGCCGATCAGATCGGCAAGACCATGGAGGTCTACATTGACGATATCGTAGTCAAAAGCCTCAAGAAGGAGGATCACCTCGACGATCTCGCCGAGACGTTCGCCATCCTTGAGAAGTTTAACATGAAGCTGAACCCCAAGAAATGCAACTTCGGGGTGGGCTCCGGGAAGTTCCTGGGGAACATAGTGAGCCAAAGGGGGATCGAGGCGAACCCCACCAAGATACAGGCGATCCTTGACATGCAGGAACCGCGAAACATCAAACAGGTGCAACGCCTCACAGGTTGTCTAGTCGCCCTCAACCGTTTCATATCACGGCTCGGCGATAAAAGCAAGCCTTTCTTCGCGACCATCAAGAACAAGAATTTCGCATGGACGAAGGAAAGCTAGATAGCGTTCGCCAAAATAAAGGAATATCTATCTAACCCCCAGATCCTGGCAAAGCCGATCCCCGGTGAGAAACTATTCCTTTACCTGGCAGCATCGGAGGTCGCACTAAGTGCCGTTCTGGTGCGAGCGGAGGGACAAGCCCACTTGCCCATCTACTATGTTAGCCAGGCGCTCCATGACGCTGAGACACGTTATACACCATTGGAGAAGATCGCCTACGCCCTTGTCATGAGTGTTGGTAAGTTGAGGGCTTACTTCTTCGATCACCAAGTGGAAGTCCTAACAACTCTACCTCTAAGACAAGTCCTGCACCGACCGGACACCAATGGGCGACTCCTCAAGTGGTCGCTGGAGATCGCCTAATATGGTATCACTTACGCTCCTCGCACGGCGATCAAAGGCCAAGCTCTGGCGGACTTCATGGTGGAATTAACGTTCCCTCACAAACTCCAGTCGGCCGACTCCGCCTGAAATTATACGTGGATGGCTCGGCACCAATGCGAGAGCGGGGCGAGGATTGTCCTCATCAGTCCCGACGGTCGAGTTTCACAAATCTTTGTATGCTTTCGGTTTTCGTGCGACCAACAATGAAGCCGAATACGAAGCTTTGGTAGGCGGGCTCGATCTAGCCCTCGCCCTAGATGTTCGTCGCCTTCATATCTTCATGGACTCCCTCTTGGTCGTAAACCAAGTCAAGGGAGAATATGAGGCGCGCGGCGAACAGATGGTCAAATACCAAGAGCTGGTCGCCGAAATGTGCACAAAATTTGAAGAAGTAATAATCGAACAAGTCCCGAGAGAGCACAACTCCCAGGCCGATGCTCTTTCCAAGCTAGTATCATCGGATGGAGCAGCCGACTTCTCCAATATCCAAATCACAAAGTCAGCAAGGCCGGCGATCGAAAGAAGCCTGGTTATCACGGTCGCCATCGCCGAGGAGAATTGGATGACTCCGTTCATCAAATACTTAAAGGACGGAACGGTCCCTGACGACCGTGTTAAAGCTCGCCAGCTCCGTGCGACCAGATATACCCTATTGGACGACCGACTTTACAAGCGAGCCTTCAGCCTTCCCCTCCTCAAGTGTATTACACCGTAGGAAGGTCGGCTCGTTTTAGCTGAGATCCATGACGGAATTTGTGGAAACCATGCGGGCGGGCGAGCCCTCATCCATAAAATAACCAGACAAGGGTTTTTCTGGCCAACACTTCGGAAAGATGCGATCGCCTATGCCAGATCGTGTCATAGGTGTCAGATAATGGGCCCTAACATTAAACTATCACCCGAACAGCTCACCTCCATGTATAGCCCTTGGCCATTTGCGCAATGGGGCATCGACCTTATAGGTCCCTTGCCGACGGCTCCAGGGGGCTGTAAGTTCGCCATCGTAGGGGTCGACTATTTCACCAAATGGGCTGAGGCCGAACCGCTCAACAAGATTGGCCAAGAGCAAGTGATCAAGTTTATATGGAAAAACGTCGTATGCCGATTCGG
The DNA here is from genome assembly GCA_033398695.1 of Orobanche coerulescens. NCBI lineage: Eukaryota > Viridiplantae > Streptophyta > Magnoliopsida > Lamiales > Orobanchaceae > Orobanche > Orobanche coerulescens. The sequence continues at coordinate 2,423 of JAWKAU010000152.1, forward strand.
TCTGCCCCAGGCCATCATCTCCGACAACGGAAAACAGTTCGACGGCTTAGAAGTCATGCAATTCTGTGAGAAGTGGGGAATCAAAAGGTTATTTTCGGCGCCCTATCACCCTCAGACGAACGGGAAGGTAGAGGCAGTGAATAAGATCCTCAAACACACGATTAAAGCGCTACTCGAATCCAGGCAAGGACGTTGGGCGAGCGAGCTCCCAGACGTTTTGTGGTCCTACCGAACGACGACCCGCAATTCAACCAGAGAAACCCCGTTCGCCCTTGCCTTCGGAACAGAAGCGGTGATTCCTTCAGAGATCGCCGTCCTCAGCCATCGAACCGAGCAGGAGATGACGACCGACAACGATGTAGCCCGACGAATCGACCTAGACATGCTCGAAGAAAGACGGCTGACCTCAGAAATGAAGAACACAATCCACAAAAGGAGAGCCGAGAAGTTCTTCAATTCAAAGGTCAAAGAAAGAAGATTTCAAGTGGGCGATCTCGTCCTTAAGAAAATCCAAACCCACACAGGCATTTTTGGTCCGAACTGGGAGGGACCTTTCAGAGTATCCAGATGGCTAACTAAAGGAGCCTACGAACTGGAACATCCTGACGGTACTCCGGACCAATACCCCTGGAACGCCGTGCATCTGAAAAAATACTACCAGTGATAATTTTGTATTCAATTTCAATGATGTACAAGGAATATAATGAGATTTTTTCCTATCCCATCTATTCTGGCGATCGCCCCACCAGGCATATCGCATACCGCCGACGATCGCTGATCACGACGATCCTAGGTAAAATTAATGCAGCCATGGTCCTGGAGGTCGATGGAACCGACAGCTTCGCCCATGCAAGGTTCCTTTGGGCTGAGATCGCTCGCCCTTCGTTTAAATACGAGGCCGGCGTAGCCGAAGGACCCTCCAAAATAATCAGTAGGCACGATCGCACGTCCTCAAGGTACATCATCTAACATGGTGAACCCGAACAATGCGACGTGCCACTACCCCCGTCTCAACGTACACCGTCGAGGGTCGCCATCTTCATGGCGGGCCGAGGTGGAAGCAGAGCTGACAAGCCGCGGACGTGGTGTCGAATAAGCCGACAATACTCCGCGCAAGGACTCCTCCAGACCGAGATCGCCCGCCTATCGTTTTAACACAAGGCAGGCGTAGCCTAACGGAGGACCCTCACAAAAAGTGAGTCGCGGGATACACAATATCCCTCGCACACGGAGACACGATTGGGGAGATCGGTCCATCGAACACCCCAACCACACATGACTCTTTAGAATCGGCAAAATGAAGATAGCTCGCCAGTTAAACTAGTTTTTGTTTCCTTACTTACAATAAGTGAACAAAAACAAGGGGGCAGGGATAGGTCGAGCTAATCTCAAATACGATCGAACAAAGAGGAACCACACTCGATCGGCTTCGCTCAAAAACATGCAGGGCGATCGGGGTCGTCCGACAAAAATTACAAGTAAGAATTCCAATTCAAAACATGTCAATGCTTTCAACACTCAGATGATCGGTCGGATGAGCAAAACGATGAGAGCAATCATACACGTACTCGTAAAAATTGCACGCAAAACATTCAAAGGGCGATCGTATATAAAGAGACAGTATGAAAAGAGGAACATTTTATTCATAACACAAGTTTCATACATTACGAGGCCCGAAGGCATTACAAAAAAGTGCAAGTTACAGAGGAGAACAAAAATGCCACTCAAGGCCCCGCCTGCTGGTCTTCGCCCTCTGTTTGCGGATCGGCTTGGGCTCCCCCATCGGCCTCGGGATGAATGAGTTTGCCGGTATACCAACTCAAGTCGATCCCGAAGTCGACAAAGTCAAGGATCGGCAAGGAGAATTCTGGATGCAGAGGATGCTCGAGGACATAAGATTTGAAGCTCTCCATCAGGGGACCGATCTCGATCCCTACCTTTTTAGCGGCTCGAACAACATCAGCATAGGCCAAGTAATAAGCGAACTCGCCGACGTGCTCGACGTTAAGGTAGGGATCGACCTCGATCGCCTTCAAGTGCCCCTTCAAATCCGCGGCCGTCTTCTCGACCTCCGCCAGCTCGACCGCCTTGGCAGCATTCTCGCCCCTGGCCTTCTCCAGCTCTTTCTTCGCCGCCTCCAGCTCACCGCTGAGTCGATCCACCATCGCCTTCAGCCCGACCGCCTCCTCCTGCGAAGCCACGAGCTTCTGGCGGGTTTCCTTCTCCTTATCGCGGGACCGATCGGCAGCCTCCTTAGAGCGGCTCAGCTCCTGCTTCAATCGATCCAAGTCCTGCTTAGCCCTTTTGGCCGTCTCCTCATACTCCTTCTCCATAGACCGGATCCGGTTGGCATCCTCAATATTTCTATTCCGGGCGGCCTCGAGGTCGCGATGGAGATGAGCAGTGGAGGGTCGCCCCTCAAAATCCCTAGCAGCTTGGACGTCCATCGTCGCCATCTGAAGAGCCAGGGCAACGGTCGCCTGCATGGCGTCTCCAGATCGCCGATGAGCGATCGCATCAAGATCGGTCGTCCAAGCCTTGGGCAGAGAGGTGATAGCCTGGCGGACGTAAGCGGGAACTTCGAGAGACTGTTGCGGAGCCTTGCTCGACAGAAAGTCCAGCACCATGGGAGCAACATCCGGGTCGGCGAGATGAACCCTGCAGCGCAAAGCAAAGAAACCAAGGAGTTAGCCCATACCATGCTCAGAATGCCTAACTCAGAAAATTTTGACCCTTTCTTACCTATTGACCAGCTCGGGATCGCGTCTGAAATAAGGCTTTCCCCGGGATGTTTCCGCCTCGGCGATCGCCACCTTCTTCGCCGAGCTGCCAGATGACCGGGGGCCGGAGACCGTGGGCTTGGGGCTTGATCGCTCCATCATCGGGATGGCAGAGATAGGAGCCGCAGCGACCGGAGGCTCAAGAATTGATACATCCGCCTCAGAAATCGACGGGGACTCCTCCGACCTCCGCCTCTTGCGGCGCTGGAGCTATTCCTCTCCCTGGACCACCGGCTCGGCGACTGGCGCCTCAGCGGGCCTCACACGAGCAGGCGAGACGTCGTCGCAGAACGCGACCACCGCTTGCCCAAGTGAAGGCGACCAAGAACTCCCGGGTTGGACATGGCTATCTCTGGCGGTGGTTCGGCAATTCGGGGAAAATAAGCCTCTGTCAAAGAAAAGATACAAACAAGTTAGACAAAACAAAACGACCTCTTGGAGATGATCGTCAAAGAAAGGAAGCACCACTTAAACTCATACCTGGAACTTTCAAGTGATGGGGGTAACAGAACAATCGAGCCCCCAACCGATGAGCTTCGGTACCAAGCGATCGAACGTCAATAAAGGAGTTCGGCAAGGCACGAATCCGCTCCCAAACGATCAAGAAATCGAATGGAAGGTCGCCGATCGCTGGAACGAGAGGTCCTGCAAAAAGAAAACAAAATTAGATCAGTCCAAGACAAGCTCAATCAAGGGGAGAGGTTAAATCCTTACTCGGATTCCTCTCCCGGAAAGTGGTGGGGATCTCCAACTCCTCATTCGGCATGTCACTCGACGCCGATCGCCATGCCCCGCCGACCCAACACCATTTAGCCAGGTTACCCCTGGTCTTATTCGGCACGCCAAGGACCACTCTCCCGATTCGGCCTTGGATATGGTAGCCGCCGATCGACCCTTTCTGTGCGGCCAGTTTAAACAAGTAATTCATCTCCAGCGCAGTAAGGAGGCGGAACAACCGGTGACCGCCAAACAGGGTCAACGTGCAGATGATCTGTAGCCATGCGTTCGGCGTCAGTTGAAGAGGCGCCAAGTTCCAGGCGATCAGCAAGTAGGAGACGGCGAATGGCAACAGGAATCGCAGACCCGCCTCCATAATCATCTCATTGACGGCAACCATATCCTTGGGCGGTTGGTCGGCACGCTCATTCTCCGATGGCACGTGCAAAGAAACGTCAGAGGGGATATGATATTTAGCCCTCCAACGGCTCAGGTCTTTCTTGGTCGCCGTACTCCTGATCTTTCCGAGAGTCCACGGAGATGGGACGGCGGCCTGAAAGACCGTCCAATTCACATGCTCGTAAGGGTGAGCGGCGGTGTAGGCTTCGAAATCGAATTCCGGACAGGGTCCGGCGATCGCTTCCATCATCTGAGCAAAAGCCACGTAGGCGGGGCCAAATCTCTTCTCTCGTTCCCAGGCCTCCCGCACCAAGTCATCCTCATTCACCGGCGAGCCCCCCTGCTCCGCCGTCGCCGCCGTCCTCGCCACCTCGGCCTCGTTGAAAAGTTCTTCGAGTTCTGCGGGTGCAATCCCCGCTCGAATAGCTTCAACGGCCGTCTCCTTATCCACTCCAACGGGAATCTCCTCCCGTTCAGGCGACGCTGCGGCAGCGGAAGAACTTCCGGTCTCGAAGGCTTTTGATCCTCCCGACATATTAGAAAGTAAAGAGATGGAGAAGGTTAATTTTTCTTACCTAGAGAAAAGAGGGAGATCGGCACAAGTAGCTCCGGAAATTTCTGCAGAAATTCGGCTAGGGAAGCAAGGACGCGTAAAAAGTGAAGGAGAAGAAGTTCTGCCCTTTTTATAGATGGAGACGAGGGCCTAAATGCAAATAGGAGAAACCTCGGGGGCTGGATCGCAACCGTCACGTGGGGACGCATTAAATGCGGCCCTCGAATTCCGCATACGCGTCTTTTCGAGGGCATGCCAGCCGACAGGTCTGACAAACCGTCGGATTCTCCCAACAGCGGCGCGACGCGTGTCCCTGCCACTTTTGGAAAGCCCGCCTTCTTTTCCTGCTGCTCCCGACGCGAAAGAAGGTCGTCCATATTTGAATTCAGATCGGCTGATCGTTTAAACATTGGCGATCGCCAACAGTGCCACCTCACCCCGTGTTTTCAACATCGAGGCGAGCTGGAGGGCAATTGTTGTGCGGCAATTAATTCGCCACGATAGGCGATCGGCATCACAATCAGAGAAGCCAACCATGAAAGGCATACTCTGGACAGACGCCTAGAGTTCGGCACAATGCGGCGATCGTCTTTTGGTACCCATCGATCGTCTTTTGTTATCTGACGATCGTCTTTAATGAGCGGACCAGAGGCGATCATCTCATGCCACGTAGGGATCCAGCATCCGTCAAAGTCGTCGAAGACCGAATCTTGGATGATGGCCCACCCGCGGATCTTCAAAGGATACCGACAGAAAGGATCATTGACCCCAGCCTGTCACCTACCACGCCTACCGACAAGGCCGCCGAAAGGTACGAAGTGGGTCCTCCCCGGACAGCGACTCGCAACGCGTGCTGGCTTCCCATTGGTTCGCCCAGCTGGCCTCCAAGTGCAACCTCGGACCTCAAGGGAACAGGCCCACGTGACGGGACGATCGGCCGTTTTATTTTAATATAGAAAATGGCGATCGCCCGCGATCGCCTGAGGGATCCCAACTGCCTTGTCCCCTATAAATAGAGGACTCACTGCTGTGGCCAAAGAGAGGCGAATTCTACTACGAATTAAGTGCAAAATACACACCAAAGAGAGAATCAAAGGCTCTTTTGGCAACCACTAATACATTCATAGAGATATCCATACACATTCATCATATATCCCAAGCAAGAACTCACAGACATATCTATCTGGTTCTTCCGGCAATCTACGCGCTCTAAAAGCCTAGATAACTAGAAGTCTTTACACTCCTTGTAATAGATTCTAACATTAATATTTGTACTCGACAGTGTATTTATTAATAACATCTCGCGAGAGCATTCAAGCCCGAGATTAACAACCCCGGCAAATCTTGTGTTATCTTTTTCTCACGGAAGTGTTCTCGCATTTGTTTGTTACTCGATCATTCCAGCAATACTATCTCCGGATAATATTTTGGGTAACAACAACGCGTTTCAAGTGCGGACTTGAGGGCCATCATGTTCAGTTTTGTGAGTTGATTACCGAGCCTTCTGAGGCACGGACTTGAGCATTGATATTAGGACCGACTCCGAGGAGTTCCTGAGAGGCGTGGTCTATCAGTTGTATGTTATGTTATTTCCTTAACTTGTTGTTTCGAACTTTGGAAATTAAGTTCTTTTATTCAAAGTGGATCGGATTTGGAACTTTTGTGTTTTCGACTCTGTCGACTCGTTTATGTTCGTTAACATTTTATGAGCTTGCCCTGTCCCTTGCTTTTGTTGATCGAACGAGGGTGTTATTGTTTCAGAATTACTCGTTTGTCCTTGTGACTTTTCAATTGCTATTCCCTTTCTTGTGGATCTTATGTGAGTGCACATCTTGTTGTTTTCACCGGATCATGTTTTGTCTCGAGTCGAGATGTGAACCTCAGAGTTGTCGGTTGAACCTTATTGTTCTTCGTGATCCGAACATGATTGTTCGATTTTTGTTGTCTCGATCATTGTGGTTCGATCATTGATTGTTCAGTTTTTGTTGACCCCGTTTCGTGATTGTTGAGCGTTCAGACTCCTTCCTAATTTCCTTAAGTTCGGGAAATTAGTATCGTTTTGGATCTTCCAACCCTTGGGCGATGGAATTCCGTATTTGTTCAGCGATTGGCTCGCGTGTTGATTGATGTACCGTTAGGTTAGTCAATCGTGTTGATTTTCTTTCGTTGTGTTTTGCGATTGTTCGGATAATCGACTTGATTGTATTATCTGTTTGATGACGCTCGTCACTTGTTGTCTCTACCGGTAGCGTTGTGTTGGTCGTCGTGTAGCGTGTTTTCACACCGTATATTCTTTTGCATTGCTTGCAACGTTTCGCCGTTGGGCGTGAGTTTTTCGGTTCTTGTGAATATCGTTTAGTTTTCCTGGCGGGATTTTGCTTCTCCCTACTTGTTTTAAGTTTCGGGACGAAACTTCTTTTAAGGAGGGTAGAATGTAATACCCGCAATTTCGGACTTCAGTAATTTTCTTTTATTTCGGCGGGATCCCATTTTGACGACTTGCTCGTGATCGTTTCGTCATTTCGAGAGTATTTAATACTGCACTTTTTGTCATCCGAGTTCGTTTCGGTATCGTTTTGTTGAGTTCCATGTTCTTAAGCGGTTTTTCCGCACTTGAGTTCGATTCTTGCGAATCTCGTCCTAAACTGTTGTTTCGAGTTTCTCGTAAGTTCATTTAATGTTATTATTCATGTTGCGAGCTTCGGCTTGGTGTTTCGATCGTGTATCGTGTATTTCGGACGTTTTGGGCCATTTTCGTAATTTCCTAATGTTTGGGGTAATTACTTTTCGTTGTCGAATTTCGAGCCTTCGGGTGGTCGGAATCGTGTGTTCTCTTAGTGCTCGAATTCATCTTTGCGAGTACTTCGTAACCGTATCTTCGATTTGTATTCAGGTTCGGGTTTTGGAGTCGTTCGGGCCGTCGGAGTGGGCCCCGGCCGAGTCATGGCCGGGCAGTCTGGGCCGCGGCCGGCACTGGCCGAGTTACGGCCGGTAGTGCTCGGCAGTTACGTACGTAAGGACAGTTATGTACGTAAGCCTTGGCCGGTTATGTACGTAACGATGCCGACATTTTTGGGCAGTGTCTCGGCCATGGCCGGTTGCGTACGTAAGCCCTTGGCCGGTTACGTACGTAACTCTGCCGGCAGGCAGCCTATTTAAGGCCCTGCAGACGGGGTTTTCACCATTTTTCTCACTCTTTTTCTTCTTTTCTGCGGCTGGAGGTGTGGTTATCATGGAGAGATGTTGTTGGACAATCAACCCATAAAGTCTTGGAGTTCATATCATCAATCATCCATCCTATAACATCCTTTGATCGAGCGAATCAGGTCAGATTATCTAGAAACCTAGTTTTGGGGAATTGGGTATTTTGGTTGTTTTCATCCGTTTAATCCGATTTAACTTAGGATTGTGATGGATTGATGATTATTTAGATGTATTATATCATTTACCTTGTTATTCCATGGTTGGATCGTATCGATTCGTTGTTTTGGTCGAGTTCTTGATCGACGCCTTGAAGGTGTCCGGTAGAATGTCATAGAGGGGTTTTCGGACGTTCTACGATTATTCTTCCTCGTACGATCTTTGATTTATTAATTATATGATGTTAGGGTTGAGTTTCTTGCGAAGAAACCGTGTTGAACCCTTCGGTTCGTCGTCGTCTTCCTTTTCAATGGCATCAGGCGTTTCGAAGCTTCCCAGTTGAGCTGTGTTCGTCGGAATACTTGCGTGCCGATTTCGAGGCAAGTACCTTGCCCATATAATTCTTGTTCTATGGATATGATAATTAGTGATCGTCTCCATATGTTTATTTGATCGTTTGTTTTTAACTTTCAAAGACTCGGTTAGCCTTTTAAAGGCTCACTTTCAAAACGCGTGTATTTTGTGAATTGTGTGAGTTGTAAGTGACTACGTGAATCCTTTGGATATGTTTGGTGTTGATGTTATGCTTGGTAATGCGTATGTTCGTATATGGCTTTATTTCGGTGCAGTGTGGTTTGACGTGGTGTTTTGCTAAGTGTTTGATGCCTCTGAGTGAATTGTTTGGATATCTTTGTTGTATTGTGCTATATATGTGATTGTGTGGATGTGGGCGGGGCCTACGGTGGCACATGGCATGTGATCATGTGGCCAGGATCCAACAAGCGATTGATCCAACCGTGAGAGCCTAAGAAAAACTACGGTGGCACATGGCATGTGATCATGTGGCCAGGATGCAACAAGTGATTGATCCAACCGTGAGCGCCAAAGTTAATCTACGGTGGCACATGGCATGCGATCATGTGGCCAGGATGCAACAAGTGATTGATCCAACCGTGAGATGTTCTGATTTGTTTCGCTAGCCAGCTCGGGAGGGTCCTTAGAGGCCTCGGGTGGGATTTGTGGCTTCGTCCCGGTCCTAGGCGATGCGCGTGCGTGATTATGTTTCGTTGATTTTATGTCCGTTGAGGACACATGATGTTGGGCTATGACCCTGTAAATTGTTAGTGGTTTCCTATTTGCGAAAACAAAACCTTTGGGCTGTGACCCTGTTGATTTTGGAAACAGAAGGATTTGATAATCCAAAATTGTTTTCTATTAAAACTCCCGAGGGTATTTTAAACCATTTTGCAAACCGTTCTCGTTATTTGTAATCTTTCGGATTTGGAAAGTTTTACTCAAACTCTTGCCTCGGGAAGTATTCGTTTTGTTGTATTTAAATCTTTGAGGATTCCTGGTTATTGTTATTCTTGGAACTTGAATTATATGGCTCGTATTTTGCTCTTTGTTCTTGCACTAGCAAAACAGTGGAGTTTTGCTAACCCCCGAGTATTCGGGGGGTGGATGTCTGTATTCCATTCAGGTTTCAGGGAGCGTGGCACAGGGTCGGCATGAAGGATGATGAAAGATGATCGATACTAATCACATGTGGAACCGTACGTTGAGAATCGGTTCAGTTGTACTTTATTTTCCGCTGCAGTAATTTTTCCCCGTTGTACGGGAGTTGTATTTTGACCCCTGCGTGGGCATGAATTGTAATTGAGTTTTATATTTTTATTGAAAGACCAAGTCGGTCTGAGTTATTGTAGCCTTAAAAGCATTGTCGAGTTGTTCGTTTGTTGTTACCAGTCTGGTAGATCCTTGAGGAAAGGTTCTACGGCGTGTAATATCCTTGAGCGGATTGGGGGTGTTACAGTTCTGAAAAACAATAAATGATTACTCTTTCCTCTTTAAGATGCCTGTGGAAAGGTATTTCATCCTTTTATGAGTTCTATTTGGGAGTTCATTATAATTAGTTCATAATATAGTATGGTTAGGTTTTGATTTTCTCATTTCATATGTGTTCCCTTTTTTCTTCTTTAATTTCATTTGCTATACATATTTAATTTTGTGTTTGTGTTCATAATTTGTTCCTTTAATGGCATGTAATTCTTTGATATTAAATATGTAGCTGATTGTTTGGGGTTTGGATAGGTGCTAGATTTTGTTTTTGTTTTTCACTTTATCTCTATTTTTGCTTGGATTAGAATCGTTAGTGATAACGAAAATGAAAACGACTATTGATGTCTTATGGAGACGAAAAAATATTAATAGTTCATTTATGTGCTTCACATTTGTATTCCGCTTACGAAAAATCGTTTTTTGTAGGATGAGTTGGAGGCGCAGTGTACATAGGGTAGCTTCACTCCTGAGGGACGACATGATATATTGGCTGAGGCCATGGGAGACCGGAGCACCCTGGCCGTGTTCGTGGGATTGGATTTGGTGTAGGCATTCGAGATTATTTTGGACGATCTTCACGTCGATCTGCATCATCAATAAATGAAAGTGTGTTGGAGGAACTAACGAAGAAGATCACATATGATGTCACACAAAATTTGATGAAAACATTTGGCCAAACATTGGAGTCTTTGGGTGTTCATTCACAGCAGCCCCACGCCGATCTACGTACACCCGATGATCATCATGTTACCCATGTCAGTACGAAGGGGAGTTGTGCCGATGATGTCTCTGGCCGTTCAGGAAATAAGACTCCGCCTGGGACACTGGTCGATATGGATTTTATGTGGACGAGCGTCCTCCTTGTCTAGTCGCTATCGGTCGAGTTCATCATGGAGATTCCACCCTACATTGTGCACCTTTATCAACTCATTTGGTTAAGGTAGTAGTCGAGGAGGTCGTAGATGGCGGTGCCGAAGTTCTTATACCTACTGAAGAGGTACGCTTAGTGAGGGAAGCTCTAGGTACCTTTATTGCATGGCCAAAGAATCTTGTTGTTGCCGACTTTATCAAGGTATATTTCTTTTGTATTTTTAATATTAAATTTAAATAAAAGATACTCCGATTATAGTTATTTTTACACTGGTCATCCTCAAGCAATTAGCTTAAAATTTAGAATATTTAGAATTAGGCTACTATTATGAAACACCTAGATTTTAAACCCTTGGGCTTTTTTTTACACCTACTAGTATGGAATTCATAGTAGAAAATTTAGAATATTTAGAATTAGGGTACTATTATAAAAGCCCAATTTTGGATATCTTAAAAAAAAAAAACTTTCTTAGTGACTGCTAATGTGATAATGAAGCCAAGGCTCTTACTTTTGAGAAACCAATCTAGAATAACGAACCCATGAATGAATACAGTAAACATATAAGAAAGAAAATTATTCCTACTGCAATGAATATAGCTACTATTTTTGGTAGCCTTGGGCTTTTTTTTAGATTTTACTGTAACAATGCATTTCATGTATCTTGTATATGATTTAAGATATTGAGCGACCTGATCCACCTAAGAAACATGCTCGTCGAGATGACCGGTCGAGTCACAGAGATGACACATTGAGAGAGTTATTTAGTGTTGTAGCGACTCTCTTTAGTGACCCATTACAGGTGCCATGGGATACAACTTCCTTTGGCAGTGTTGGTGATGACGTTCCCTTGTACATAAGTTACAATGATCTTTTGGAAATCATTCAAGACAAGCAGTGGCTTAGCTTATCGATCCTACAGTTTTGGACTTTGTAAGTAATTCTTTACATGCATATTTATGTATATTTATCAAAAATTCATAGTTTGGAACGTAAATAAGATATTAATAGTTTGTTTAACAAAATAGGTACTTATCGAAATTGAACGTGGGCACGATGGACGAGGACTTGTATGGATATTTTGATCCTCAATCCATATAAACTATGGGAAATAAGCGAGAGGAGACCTCCGGATACATCACTTCGCGTATGTCGGATACAAAAAAACAGATATATCTTGGAGCTTACCATCATGAGTAAGATCTAACATTCGTCTCACTACCCTCTTTTTTCTCTAAAAGTCTTAATATCTCTTTCTTGTCTTTGTAGATTTTTATATATTAATAATTATGTAAGTAGATGTATTTAGATTGGTTATGGAAAAATTAAATATTCCAGCCCTCCCCCCTTGTAATACGTTTGTTAATGCAGTGAGCATTGGCAACTTTTGGTCATTATTCTGGCAAAAGGTGAAGTTGTGTGGTTTTGCTCACTACACCGTAAGCCCGACAATCGCATTAAGGCCATAGTCCAGAAGTAACTTTTAACTTGTAGCATTTACTTGAAATATATATATATATATATTATACTTTCATTTCATAATACATTAGTACTTCTTTCGAACAATGTCGTGACTGCGTATAAGGTGATGGCTGGTATGTATACAAGTAGATCCAAACAGACCATTACTTGGATATATCCCAACGTAAGTAATACATTCAATCACACATATATAATATATATATATATATTATATTATATAATTGACTATTTGAGGTTGGGAGTGTGGGTATTACGTTATGTATTGGATGTCGACTATTGTCCGAGCTCGTATTATCGACGGATGGATGGAGGTGATAAACTTTTATTTCAGTTTTTTAAATTATTTAAATTAATTTCAGTTTTTTAAATTATTTCAATTTAAAAGTGATTCGTTTAAGTTGATGAGTTTGTTAATATATATATATATATATATATATATATATGTGTGTGTGTGTGTGTGTGTTTATATGTACAGATGTTTGATAATGTTGCAGCACTTCCTATAGATAGAATTTGTGAAATTCGTACCGAATGGGCAAAACAATTTTTGGAGGTTAGGAACCGTTTATATGCGTAGATTTTTTGTTAGTTCGTGAATTGTGTTGTATTTATTTTGAATTGGATGGAACGTCATTGTATTGGTATTCTAGATATTTGTATCGAGCGTTATTGGATTTGATTGTTGGATGGAAGTTGTGTTATATTGGTGAATGTTTCAAAGTTGTTTACAGCTTTGGAACATCATTGTATTGATATTCTAAATATTTGTAATGAGCGTTATTTATTTGATTGTTGGATGGAAGTTGTGTTATATTGGTGAATGTTCCAAAGTTTTGTTGTTGTATAACTTTGAAACATCATTGTATTGGTATTCTTGATTGTTGGATGAAAAGTTGTGTTATATGGTTGTTGTACTATTTTCTGAAATTGTGTAGCAGGTGGGTAAATTAAATAAATAAACCTAGTATTAAAAAAATTAAGATTAACAGCGGTTATAATAAAAAACCGCTGTTAAAGTGCCTATTCAAATTTAACATCGGTTCTTTGTAACAACCGCTTTTAAATTAACATCGGTTTTCTGAAAGAACCGATATTAAATTTAACAGCGGTTTTTTAATAACCGATGTTAAATTTAACATCGGAGCCTTTAACAGCGGTTCCAAAACCGCTATTAAAATGGCTCCAGAACTGCTGTTAAAGGCCAGTTTTGTAGTAGTGAGAGTCCGAAGAATGGCTAGAAGCCATGAAGTCAAATATGCAATCCATGTATGACAATTAAGTTTGGAACTTGACAGATCCACCTGAGGGTGTTAAAACCATTGGGTGCAAATGGGTCTTCAAAAAGAAGAAAGACATGGACAATAATCTGCAAGCCTATAACGTTAGACTAGTGGCAAAAGGTTATGACAGATTCATGGTGTTGACTATGATGAGACTTTTCCGCCAGTAGTTATGCTTAAATCAATTAGAATTTTATTTACCATTGCCGCATACTATGATTATGAAATATGGCAAATGGATGTCAAAACAGCTTTCCTTAATGGAAACTTACTCGAGAATGTGTACATGACACAACCTAAGGGTTTTGTTCATCCAGAAAATTCTAGAAAGGTTTGCAAGCTTCAAAGATCCATTTATGGGTTGAAGTAGACTCTCGGAGCTGGAATCTTCGTGTTGATGAAACTATCAAAGAGTTTGGGTTTATTTAAAATGAAGATGAACCATATATGTACAAGAAGGTTAGTGGGAGCATAGTTGTTTTCCTAGTCTTATATGTAGATGACATATTACTCATTGGAAATGACATACCCACCTTACTGCATACCAAGACTTGGTTGGGAAGTTGTTTCTCAGTAGAAGACTTAGGAGAAGCTGCCTACATTCTTGGGATAAAAATATATAGAGATAGATCAAAGAGAATGATTGGTGTGATTCAATGTACATACATTAACAAAATATTGAAGAGGTTCAATATGCAAGACTCCAAGAGGGGACTCTTGCCAATGTCACATGGCATTCATCTGAGTACGACTCAGAGTCCTTCGACTCCTGATGAGCGAGCCCACATGAGCAAGATTCCATATGCTTTGGCCACTGGATCGATCATGTATGCCATGATTTGTACTTGACCAGATGTATCGTTTGCCCTTAGCATAACAAGTCGATACCAATCAAATCCAGGTGAAAGCCACTGGACAGCAGTGAAAACCATCCTAAAGTACTTAAAGGAACTAAGGATGCTTTCCTAATTTATGGAGGGGTGGGAAACAAGCTAGATGTAAATGGTTACGCCAATCCAAGTTTCAAAACTGACAGAGACGATTTTAAATCGCAAACAGGTTATGTATTTGTACTGTGAGTTGGAAGAGTTCCAAGCAAAGCACGGTTGCTGATTCTGTAACAGAAGCTGAGTACCTGGCATCGGATGCAGCTAAGGAATCCATATGGATCAAGAAGTTCATTACCGAACTGGGAGTGGTACCGAGCATACAGGATCCCATAAGCCTTTATTGTGACAATAATGGTGCTATTACACAAGCTAAAGAGCTAGGTCCCATCATAATTCCAAACACATACTCAGAAAATATCACATAGTCAGAGAGATCGTTAGACGAGGAGATATTACAATATGCAAAGTAGCAACAGAAGAGAATGTTGCTGATCCACTTACTAAGCCTCTCTCACAAGGAAAGCATGTTGAGCATGCTAGATCGATAGGACTAAAAGTCATGAATGAATGGTCCTAGTGTAAGTGGGAGATTGCTGGGAATGGTGCCCTAAGACATTCGATGTGCCTAGATTTGTAATTATCACATTTAAATAAAGTTATTTAATATCATTTATTTCTCGTTGATTATTATAATGTGTGCATATTTTAATATTATAATAGTCGAATAATAGTTATTCACGAATAATAAGATTATTCAAATGTTCCTGGTCCAATCGCGTTGAGTGGAGACTCAAGTGATTAGTATAAGTTTGATTGATAATCATCGGATGATTATGCGTATGGTACGGATCAATCTTATGGATATAGATTGGAGAACCAATGCTGGACAGACCCGCATTGAGATCACTGCATTGAAATATCATAAGTGAATCTCAATATAACAGTATGTCAATAAATCCTTGAACCTGAGATTATCATAGAGTCCAACATGATAACTGCTATGCCTTGACATAATCCAACGTCATCTGAAACATGGTGATTATAAAGGTTATCGGTCGGGATTAGTGAGAGTCATGTAGAGGGCAATGAATAATCAAGATGCGGATTTGTCCCTCTTTTTAATGAAAGAGATATCTGTTGGGCCCCTCGATAAGTAGTACTGAAGGAAATGCATGGCCATGCTCAAATGAAAAGTCATTTGATTCAATCAGTCTACTTAATACCGAGAAAGCATTTGAACATAATAAGTATGACAATTTCCATGACTTAGTTCAAATATGATATCGCGCGACAAAGGGATTTGACACGTTCAATGGATTAATGGACTATAAACTTATATTATTTGGGTAGTCATAATGTCTTGCTAGAGACCGCTTATGATTTATTATGTAATAATGTACTAAATAATTGCCAACATAATACAAGCATTTTGGGTCACACATACGACAACTAAAGACAAGCAAGAATAATTAATAGATATAATATTGGATATTATATTTATTATATAATGAGTAATATATAATATAGGATATTATATATTATATTATTTAATTATATCAACTGGGAAAGAGAAATATAATATTAGATATTATATTTATAAGAGGATTAAATAATAAGTAATATATAATATGAGATATTATATGTATTGTATTATTTAAAAAGTTGAGGGGCAACTAAGCAAAATAGAGCTTAACTCTAGGGTTTACTTAGTATAAATAAAGAGTCTTGGACAAGACGTTGTCACAAGGTGAAAATCAGACAACTCTAGTTGCGCAAACAAAATCGGATCCCTCCCTTCTCCAATCGGCCGAACTGTTTTTCAGTCTGGGAATCCCGTTTCGGCCATCTCCGTCTTCTACCCTTAGTTGATTTTGATCAACAGTACAAATCCTTCTAGCAAGGAATTAATTGTTGTACTGTTTATCAATATTATTCGTAAGGATCTAGCTTGTACTAGTTGTTCATGTGTGGATCACCGAAAGAGAAAGAGAATTTAATCAGCTTTTGGTCGGGGTTCATATCTGTTCTTTGAATTAACAGCAAGAACACTTGCCTCAGAAATCAACACGCAAACATCCCGACGAACACAGCTTAATCCAGCGGCCCCGGGAACCTACAACCTCCACGAGAAACAATGACAACCCAATCACTACGAGAACCAGCACCAATAACAACAGAAAATATAAAAAACAACCTAAGGAAATCCATTAACACATTTAATCGAACATTAAGTGTTCACGGTTATTCAAGGACACTAAAATCGTCAATCGGATCGAAGGAATCGAAGATATGGATATATAACCCATAGAACATGATCGATAACAACATTGACAACAATCAATCCATAAAAACCGGATTAAGATGATATTAAGAACAAAAACCCCAAAAATTCAACTTTAGGGGAAATCAAGAAAATACCTCGATCCGATGAAGAACAAGGATTAGAGATTGTTCCAGACTAGGAACTCGAGATCGGTAGAAAATGGTGAAGGATGGCACCTTGACACCTCCAACTCACTGCACTCACCCTCCACTCGGTTTTAAGAAGTGAGAAATGAAATAAATGAGGAGAACAAGGCTGCTGTCCAATATATACACACCAGCACAGTTTAGCGTGCGCTAACCCCTACTATAGCGTGCGCTAACAGGTAAATATTCCATTACGTCCAGTCTAGTAGTGTATTTAGCGCGCGCTAGCCAAGCCATTAGCGTGCCCTAATGAACCCTCAAATCCAGTCTAGTAGCTTCTGGATTATCCCAGACCATCAGTTAGTGTCTGTAATATCCCGAATTTCTTCTACGTTTGTTTAATATTATTTTATCCAAGTCATGTTGTACAGCGTGGAATGTGTACAGTATGGATAAAATAAATAAACGACTGAGACAGTTGTATTTGTATAATTGTCGTACTTGGTCGACAATTATATATGAGGATATCGTGTATTAGATGTGTCGTATGAGAATATATTTGGAAACAGTATGCGTATTCAGTATGCCATATGTTCGTATCTAGTATGTTGATACGTTGGACAAGAGTAGCTGAAAATGGCTAAGTATAGACACATTAGCGCACACTATGATGTATATTTAGCGTACGCTAAGGTACAAGGATTACGTACGTTAATGAGTACAGTTAATATATGTTAAGATGCTACGTGTTACATATGCTATGTATAAGGCATTACGTACGTAATGAGAGGAATCATACAGCTCAGGCTATGGCCAACAGGTGGGAACCGTGGTCGGCAGCTTTCGGCGAAGAACGTGCTTGGTCGAGTCAACTCTCGGTTAACGTACGCTACGAGTAGCGCATTACGTACGTTAAATGAGGATTTACTGTAGCAAGTCAACGTACGTATTACGTACGCTAGGAAGGAAATATTACATACATAATCAAGTGAACGAAACAAGTCAGTGAGCTCTGAACTGATATTACGTACGCTACGAAGGACACTTAGCGTACGTTAGGTAGCATTACGTACGTTAATGTCACCGGATAACGTACGTAATGGGGGATGCAGTTTATAAAATGAAGTTCGTTCTTTCATTTCTTCACGAGAGAAAATCATTCCTTCCTCCAAAGTTCGTCCTTCTGAGGGTGTTAGTAAGAATAAACCTCTTACAACTTGATTATAAGCTTGAAAGCATGGATTGAAGGCTTGGATGTGAAGATATCAATGGTTCTTGAAGAGTTTGATTGTGTTATTCATGTTCTTGAGGTATGTTGATGAACTCTTCACCTTGAATTCGGATTGTGATGTTATTGTTGATGAATAATTCGTATGAAGATGATTATGATGTTGTTGTTACGGTTCTTGAGGTTATATGAACTATATGTTGAAGAGATGATGGTTTATGTGTTGATTATGTTGGTTATGATTATAGAATCATAGTGTTCTTGGTGTTCCTGGTAGAATTGTTTCGATTCTTGATGTTAGGAGGATCATATATTGGAAAATATGATAATATACACCTTGGATTATGAATGAGGATTGTTTAGATGTTAGAGGATATCGAATTACATTGTTTTGATGGCTATGAACAAGGTTTCGAATCATTTAGTGTTCTTGAGGAACTCCTTGATGAATTTAACATAGCAAGACTATCGTATGTTGAATTATCGGTATTTTAGTTATGAAGATCGAATGATCGTTGATTGTAGTGGTAGAATTCGTATGTTCTTGATGAAATACGAATCATGATGTCAATTTGGAATCCGGAAAGATTGTGATTGATCATCGAATATGATTTCCTTTACATTCGTATCCGTAAACGTATTTTGGTTATGAATTCGTAATTGTTTGAGTTGGATTGTTCGGACTTATGTCTAATCGAGATATTGTGAAATCGTTGAGTTCGTCGATTGGTTATATTGATTAGTAATTATTGGATTTCGGTTCATATGATGGATATGAATTCGTAAAATGGTATGATTATATTTTTTGGTTTTATATAGAATCAAGGTATTGTTGACCCGTTAAGTTTGATTGGTTGGTTATGTCGGTTATTGATTGTTATCGAATCGTTGCTATTTGAATACTTCAATAGGTTGGGATTATTGATCGGTGATTATAACCGCATGTTGCGGTCGTGTTCGAGTATGTTCGTGAATTGCATTGGTCGGGACCGAGGAACTTGTATACAAAGGCAATGGGATTGATAACGGCTTCATTGGTATCGAGGCAAGTTATTACTTGCTCAGTTTATAATATTTAATGAATGGTTTCAGTTTCATTTCGTTTATGATGCATATAGGAACGATTATTATTGTGAACCCTGGAGATTTGGATTTTATGTTGTTTACCAATCTTCGGAGTTAAATCATAAGGTATATGATTTATTTCAGTAATCGGCATTTTGGGTATCGAGGATACATTATGATAAAGATGAGGATATGAGTATCTGCAGTCCATGGTACGTTTGTATCGCCGAGCATTGCGGATAATCGCCGGTAATGATTTGACATCGAGATTTGCTCACGAAGGACTTGGGGCAAGTATCTAAAACTGACTCGGTTTAGTGCTAATAATTTTGATCATGCATATTGTCATTCATGTTGTTGAACATGAGATCGTCCTAGTTGATTGTAATATTGTCGTTCATGTTGTGTTGTTCATGTTGATGAACATATTGATTTTCATATGTGTATGCACACTTGTATTATTTATGTTGTGTTGATCTGATGGGATCGTGTGATCTATGTTGAGGGCGCTGGATCATTAGACGGGTTTTCCACCTAGTTATGGTTCGACGGGATCATCTTGGGATCTATGCTGAGGGCGCTGGATCGTTGGATTACCCAGTGTTGTGTTGATGGAATCATGTGGATTTGCATCGTTGGTTTTACATGTGTTGTTCATATGTATATTGTTGGTTATCCACCTCGTGTTGATCTAGTAGGATCATCTTGGGATCTGTGCTGAGGGCGCTGGATCATGGGATTTCCATTGAGTATACACTGTTGTTATTGTTTTGAGCATATTGATGTTGTCATATGAGTATGCATTTGTAGGTCTTGTGTTTAAACCGTGTCCGTATGATGTATTAATCTGATCTCGGGTTAGACTGACGTGATTGTCGTGGTATTGTGCATCTCGAGGTATGTTCCGTATTTCCCTTGGTATTTGTCTTTGATGGACAATCGATTTCATGTTGAGATTCGATGATGATATCCGATGGATCGAATTGGACAGAGTTAGTAGATTTCGTAATAGTGAGTTATGATGATGTTTTGAGAACTTTGGGTATTGTGTGAGAATCAGTACGAGACGTGAATTTGGTAGAGTATGGCAGTAGGATTACTTTGATAGTATTCTTACTTAGTATCTCATTGGTATGTAATTATTGATATGATGTGATTGTTATCATTGTTGGATACTATGGTTGACCCCATCGTGGGCTTTCTTTTTAGGATCTTGGTATATCGAGCTTGTAGCGGTCGTGGAGAGATGAGCTTCCTGGAGGATACTAGCTAGGGCATGTATTTTGTGAATTGAGTTTCCTGATCAGTTGTTGTATTCTGCTGTTAGAGTACTTTTAACTGTTGTCTTTTCCGTTGCGTGAGTACTTTTAAATGACCTTTCGTTATCTGGTAACTCAGGTTACTTTGGAAAATCGTGTTCTAAACTATTGAGTTTCGGCTGTTTGGCCTTGTCCTTTCAAATGTGATTTTACGACGGTTTGATAAACGAGTTTTATAAAGTCTTCGAATGTTTTTTTAAAAGATAGTACCATCGTTCGCCTTTTAGGCGTTTGTAAATATTTGCGAAAATGTCTTTTAGCCTTGTGGGTTCCATTTCAGGTCCCACAGCGCTGTAATATTCCCCGTCGGATCTGGGGTGTTACAGAATATGGTATCGGAGCTTTGGTTGAGAAACCTAGGCAGTCGGGTCGAGTTGGGTCGTGGTTTTGTCGTGTCATTCGAGTTGTCGAGTGACAAGTGTTTGAGCTCTGAGTTTTTGTTGTTCACTCGGGCTTGTGCATTATGTGATTTACCAGTGCGGTACTGGAGTTGTTGCAAACTTTTCCAAACGGTGTTAATGTGTTTCTTCGGATAGAGCTGTGTTGTGTTCTCGAGTTGAACTGATTTTGCAAAACGTGTGTTTTGAAAATGTCTGTATCGAGTATTTTCCAGAGTCGAGACATGTGCCAGTATCACGGGGAATCGTCGGCTTCACGATCTGTAAGTATTTGGATTTTTGAATTGCATTGAGATTTCCGTTCTAAGTTGATATGCTTTGAGATTCAGCTGAATATTATGCGTTACAGTATAAGGTGACAGAGTTGAGACAGGATTGATGATCTTGAGAAACTATGATTTTGGAAATCAATATGTTGGGTAGATTTTGGAACAGAATTGTGCATTTGGGAGAATGTTGAGGATGGTTGAGAAGAACATGTAGTCATGTTAGTACATTTTGAGATATATGGAACTGTTTTCGAGCATTTGAAAATGATTTTGGGCCGAGACCTAATCGATTTTGAAATAGATTTATAACTCAGGACTTGAGGTCCAAAAGGGTTTTCTACTTTTTAAACTTCTTGTAATGTGGAAGGAGATGCGGGCTGAGACTCTAATGTTTCAAAAGGCTTTTCTGTTTTCTAAAACTCCCGAGATTTGTAAAACACTTTACTAATCGTTTATGCATTTTATTACTACATTTCAAGGTTTTGATTTTATTTGTTCAAATGAAACTTCCCGGGAAGTCTTTCGCTGTGTTGAATTGTTTCAATGCTTTGTCATAGCATGGTTGAGGTGATCCAGGATGGGTTAATGGTTGACGTTGCGAGTCATGTGTGGAAAAGGAGTTTTTGTCCGATTCTATACATTAAGAATTTAGAACTCTATCGTGTGGTTTTCCCGATAGAATGTCAGTGGAATTGGTGACGAACCGAATTGGTATACAGGAGTATGGATGTGGTCAATCATTTGCATAGTTTTCATTTTAACACTTCGAAATCGCGTAGATTCGAAGGACACTGTTATCGAATACATGGCATTAGCGAGCCAGTTTAATTTTTTGAAAATTGATTTCGTGATCTTACGAAAATTTATGTTTTGAATTTTGAAATTCTTGAAAGAACTTTCGAAAAAAGTTGTCTTCTTGACAATATTACATGATTTCAAACTGGTTTTGAAAATGTGACTGAAATACATACGCATTTAGTGCATAGTGCATAGCATGGTGAATTTATGAGTGTGACTCACAAACTGGATAAGGCATCAGTATGGAACGATGAATAGAGATTCGAACTTCAGTATGGTAGTTTAGTTATCCAGGGATGATCAGTTGATTGATCGGATAAGAGGAATATGCTGCGTATTGTAGATTCGGGTGCAGAATGTGATTTTGGAACTTTGGATTTTGTGGAACCAGGACATATGTGCTATGTGATTCCATTGGTATGGTAGTAGTACGATTTTACCATAGTGATTTTTGAATGATTTCTTTGTAAGTGTAGATTTGGGGATGGTGACCCCATGCTGATTTTTTGAATATTGAGTGGTCGTTCCCACCCCATGTATGTTTGGATATGTTCATCGGTTTGTGATTAGTTGTTCGTATGCCGAAGGGCATGTTCAACTAATTGAGATCCACTGTATGTGATTGGTGTGTCGTTTTGAGAACTTTATTCGTTCGTATATCGATTTATGTGGTTCTGTGTTGATCGTGTTGGAGCTTACCATGTGAAGGTATCCTCGATTTTAGTTGATCATTCGTTGGTAATACTGGAGTTTATCATGTTGATGATATTCTCGATTGTGTTTTGACCTCTGGTTGGTCATATTGGAGTTTATCATGTTGACGATTTTCTCGACTGCGTTTGACCTTTGGATTGGTCGTATTGAAGTTTATCATGTCGATGATATACTCGGTTAATTTGTTGGTTGATCATTGTTAATGATCGTATGAGCATTCGAAATTTGTGCCGATGTTTTGGGATTTGTGTCATTGATTTGGGCAGTTGTTTCACAGATGTATCGTGCATTATTAATTTTTAGCAGGATTTGGACTTGATTGTGCAATCAGGTAGACAGGATTTGACACGGATAGATTATGTCATCCGAAGATGATATATTTTGCTGAGACTCATGGAATTGTGATTGTAAGTATGCTATTTTGGTTATTCGGTAATAATGATGACCGATCGTTGTCGTGATGGTTTCAGAATATTTTGGTTGAACAGTTTGTTCGTTTTTCTATGACGAATTGCAAGTTTCGAGGCCGAAACTTATTTTAAGTGGTGTAGTATGTAATATCCGGAATTTCCACTACGTTTGTTTAATAATATTTTATCCAAGTCATGTTGTACAGCGTGGAATCTGTACAGTATGGATAAAATAAATAAAAGACTGAGACAGCTGTATTTGTATAATCGTCGTACTTGGTCGACAATTGTATATGAGGATATCGTGTATTAGATGTATCGTATGAGAATATATTCGGAAACAGTATGTGTATTCAGTATGCCATATGTTCGTATCTAGTATGTTGATACGTTGGACAAGAGTAGCTAAAAATGGCTAAGTATAGCCACATTAGCGCACGCTACGATGTATACTTAGCGTATGCTAAGGTACAAGGATTACGTACGTTAATGAGTACAGTTAACGTACGTTAAGATGCTACGTGTTACGTACGCTATGTATAAGGCATTACGTACGTAATGAGAGGAATCATACATCTCAGGCTATGGCCGGCAGGTGGGACCCGTAGTCGGCAGCTTTCGGCGAAGAACGTGCTTGGTCGAGTCAACTCTCGGTTAACGTACGCTACGAGTAGCGCATTACGTACGTTAAATGAGGATTTACTGTATCAAGTCAACGTACGTATTACGTACGCTAGGAAGGAAATATTACGTACGTAATCAAGTGAACGAAATAAGTCAGTGAGCTCGGAACTGATATTACGTATGCTACGAACGACACTTAGCGTAGGCTAGGTAGCATTACGTACGTTAATGCTGTTGGATAACGTACGTAATGGGGGATGCAGTTTATAAAATGAAGTTCGTTCTTTCATTTCTTCACGAGAGAAAATAATTTCTTCCTCCAAAGTTCGTCCTTCTGAGGGTGTTAGTAAGAATATACCTCTTCCAACTTGATTATAAGCTTGAAAGCATGGATTAAAGGCTTGGATGTGAAGATATCAATGGTTCTTAAAGAGTTTGATTGTGTTATTCGTGTTCTTGAGGTATGTTGATGAACTCTTCACCTTGAATTCGGATTGTGATGTTATTGTTGATGAATAATTCGTATGAAGATGATTATGATGTTGTTGTTACGGTTCTTGAGGCTATATGAACTATATGTTGAAGAGATGATGGTTTATGTCTTGATTATGTTGGTTATGATTATAGAATCATAGTGTTCTTGGTGTTCCTGGTAGAATTGTTTCGATTCTTGATGTTAGGAGGATCATATATTGGAAAATATGATAATATACACCTTGGATTATGGATGAGGATTGTTTAGATGTTAGAGGATATCGAATTACATTGTTTTGATGGCTATGAACAAGGTTTCGAATCATTTAGTGTTCTTGAGGAACTCGTTGATGAATTTAACATAGCAAGACGATCGTATGTTGAATTATTGGTATTTTAGATATGAAGATCGAATGATCGTTGATTGTAGTGGTAGAATTCGTATGTTTTTGATGAAATACGAATCATGATATCAATTTGGAATCCAGAAAGATTGTGATTGATCATCGAATATGATTTCCTTTACATTCATATCCATAAACATATTTTGGTTATGAATTCGTAATTGTTTGAGTTGGATTGTTCGGACTTGTGTCTAATCGAGATATTGTGAAATCGTTGAGTTCGTCGATCGGTTATATTGATTAGTAATTATCGGATTTCGGTGTATATGATGGATATGAATTCGTAAAATGGTATGATTATATTTTTTGGTTTTATATAGAATCGAGGTATTGTTGACCGTTAAGTTTGATTGGTTGGTTATGTCGGTTATTGATTGTTATCGAATCGTTGCTATTTGATTACTTCAATAGGTTGGGATTATTGATCGGTGATTATAACCGCATGTTGCGGTCGTGTTCGAGTATGTTCGTGAATTGCATTGGTCGGGACCGAGGAACTTGTATACAAAGGCAATGGGATTGATAACGGCTTCATTGGTATCGAGGCAAGTTATTACTTGCTCAGTTTATAATATTTAATGAATGGTTTCAGTTTCATTTCGTTTATGATGCATATAGGAACGATTATTATTGTGAACCCTGGAGATTTGGATTTTATGTTGTTTTCCGATCTTCGGAGTTAAATCATAAGGTATATGATCTATTTCGGTTATCGGCATTTTGGGTATCGAGGATACATTATGATTAAGACGAGGATATGAGTATCTGCAGTCCATGGTACGTTTGGATCGCCGAGCATTGCGGATAATCACCGGTAATGATTTGACATCGAAATTTGCTCACGAAGGACTTCGGGCAAATATCTAAAACTGATTTGGTTTAGTGCTAATAATTTTGATCATGCATATTGTCATTCATGTTGTTGAACATGAGGTCGTCCTAGTTGATTGTCATATTGTCGTTCATGTTGTGTTGTTCATGTTGATGAACATATTGATTTGCATATGTGTATGCATACTTGTATTATTTATGTTGTGTTAATCTGATGGGATCGTGTGATCTATGTTCAGGGCGCTGGATCAGATGTCCACCTTATTATGGTCCGACGGGATCATCTTGGGATATATGCTGAGGGCGTTGGATCATTGGACGGGTTTTCCACCTCGTTATGGTTCGACAGGATCATCTTGGGATCTATGCTGAGGGCGCTGGATCATTGGATTACCTAGTGTTGTGTTGATGGAATCATGTGGATTCGCATCGTTGGTTTTACATGTGTTGTGCATATGTATATTGTTGGTTATCCACCTCGTGTGGATATAGTAGGATCATCTTGGGATCTATGCTGAGGGCGCTGGATCATGGGATTTCTATTGAGTATACACTGTTGTTATTGTTTTGAGCATATTGATGTTGTCATATGAGTATGCATTTGTAGGTTTTGTTTTAAATTCGTGTCCGTATGATGTATTGATCTGATCTCGGGTTATACTGACGTGATTGTCGTGGTATTATGCATCTCGAGGTATGTTCCGTATTTCCCTTGGTATTTGTCTTTGATGGACAATCTATTTCGTGTTGAGATTCGATGATGATATGTGATGGATCAAATTGGATAGAGTTAGTAGATTTCGTAACAGTGAGTTATGATGATGTTTTGAGAACTTTGGGTATTGTGT
Source organism: Orobanche coerulescens (assembly GCA_033398695.1). Taxonomy (NCBI): domain Eukaryota; kingdom Viridiplantae; phylum Streptophyta; class Magnoliopsida; order Lamiales; family Orobanchaceae; genus Orobanche; species Orobanche coerulescens. The sequence continues at coordinate 28,382 of JAWKAU010000152.1, forward strand.
GAGAATCAGTACAAGACGTGAATTTGGTAGAGTATGGCAGTAGGATTACTTTGATAGTATTCTTACTTAGTATCTCATTGGTATGTAATTATTGATGTGATGTGATTGTTATCATTGTTGGATACTATGGCTGACCCCGTCGTGGGCTTTCTTTTTAGGATCTTGGGATATCGAGCTTGTAGCGGTCGTGGAGAGATGAGCTTCCTGGAGGATACTAGCTAAAGCATGTATTTTGTGAATTGAGTTTCCTGATCAGTTGTTGTATTCTGCTGTTAGAGTACTTTTAACTGTTGTCTTTTCCATTGCGTGAGTACTTTTAAATGACCTTTCGTTATCTGGTAACTCAGGTTACTTTGGAAAATCGTTTTCTAAACTATTGAGTTTCGGCTGTTTGGCCTTGTCCTTTCAAATGAGATTTTACGATGGTTTTGATAAACGAGTTTTATAAAGTCTTCGAATGTTTTTCTAAAGATAGTACCGTCGTTCGCCTCTTAGGCGTTTGTAAATATTTGCGAAAATATATTTTAGCCTTGTGGGTTTCATTTCGGGGCCCACGGCACTGTAATATTCCCGTTCGGATCTGGGGGTGTTACAGCGTCTAGCAATAGCGTGAGCTAAATACTGAATATTAGCGTGTGCTATACCACTCTGTAGCATGCGCTATCTCCATTGTATAGGCAGCAGGACTGCTCCAAGAACTCGACACCACAATGAAGCTCCTCGACAATAACATTCTTGAATGAAAACAAACATGTGACAAAACACTATCACATAAACACGGGTATCACACAATCCACTTTAACTAATAAACACGGTAACACGATATCACACATGTCGTTTAACAAGAAAACAATCCCAATTACTTGACAATAGACAAACATTACACATAAGTGGCAAACAATTCAAGACAAACAGAAACGAAAATCTCGGGTATATTACGTGCTAGATATAGAAAAAATCAAGAAATACAAGCAATCCGACCCAAACTATGACCAAAAATAGGACGTAGCCCGGATTATAAAAACTAAAACACCTACGGCTTATCAAGAAATAAAAAGCGCACCACTGTACGTGGGATAATGTGCAGGCCCGCGAGCGATAAATCAACTATAAAAAATCACAAATGCTATCAAAATAGAAAGGACAGGTAACTGAGCTGATCATCCGTATGATCGAGAGAAGATACATAGTCGAAGTATCTGAACTGTATATCTGTATGCCGAGAGATGACAAGCCACGCTTAGAAGGATAGTCGGATGTCTTGTTGCCCTCTCGAAAAATATGAGTGACTCTGAACTGGATGTCTGTGAGAATGTGTCGAATACGCATAAGAGTGTGGCGAACCTGTCATGAGCCCCAATGGACAGATGTAAGTAGGGTCACCACAGCAGCTGTGTCTAGCTCAACCCAAATGTGTCTCGAATGATGGGAAGCCAAAATCAAACCAACAACAATCCCCTAGATCTCAACATCAAAACTGGAGGAAGCCTCGAAAGAAGAGTGAAAAGTAAGGAGCTCTCCATGATGATCTATGATCGGGCCTCCGCCACCAGAAATTTGAGTGTCTCTATCAAATGAACCATTCGTGATTAGCTTGATCTAAGGAGCCTCGGGTTGAAGCGAAACAACAGGAATAGGGTGATTTGCCTGGGGGATAGAAAGTTCACTGAAAGTGGTCAGGAGGCGTACACCCGCCCAGAACTCCACAGTAATTAGCTCCGTAGCAGATAATAATAAAACATGACGCTCCACCTACACAACAATATGGCAAGCAAGAAAAGTAAAGCCCATATGCTTTACACTATTCCTTTTTGTCAATATGAACCAAAGGATCAGACAAGGAATAATGAAAATTGTGTGCCTAAAGTGTGTGCCATGTGAGAAAAAACTCGGCAGCTCAAAGATATTTTCTGTATGGGGTGGGTATAGATGAGTCCACGTGCCAAAATACTCCCACACATCACGAGCCACGTCACTCTCCAAGAAAAGGTGAGGGATGGTCTCAGTATGGTAGGTATGGATAGAGGTACAGCATGAGCATCTGGATGCTAGAGAAATGCCCCTCGTCTGAATAATATCATCAGTGTGGAGTTGGCGCAATAACGAACACCAAATTAACACCGATATAGTGGGCGTAAGTTGTTGGAAATAAAATGCAGCGGAAGTGAAGTTGGAAATTTTTTGATAAAACTGTTTTATGCATCCACGAGCAAAAATCCTATTTAGGCATGCTAATTAATTAACTACTAAGATTAATAAGTAATTTAAATATTATTTATTATTTATTAAATAAATATGTTGGTAAATCCAATATCCTACTCTAGATCAAATATCATAGTATATATATACCTTTTGAAGCATAGTGGTTGCTTTTTGATCTCTTTCTCAAAATCTTCTAGAGTATGATCCCGCCTTAATCCGGACATTGTGTGGGCAATGAGCTACCTAATCTTGCTTGGAATTCAATGAGATCGACCGAATATGTTCTTATGGGTCACTCGATTTTTCTTGTTTTCTAGTATTATGTAAACACTCTTCGAAAATTGATGTGTTATCTAAATTATGGAATCAAATACACAGGTCAAGATCTACAATTAAACACAAGAAAAAAAAATCAAATCTTTCCTCACACAAGTTATGTCACGGCCGTACCATCCCTTTAAAGTCTTATTTATAGGCTTTGGACTACTCTAGGGATCTTAAGAAGGATTAGGGTTGGGACTCCTAGTGCACTCCAACTTTCCATATTAAGCCATTTCCTAATATGGTTGAGTTCACTAATATCAATTCAATCCACTAAAGAATTAATATTGTACTTCCAACCCAAATCCCAATTTACGAAATCTGGCTCCTTTATTTCTCGTATTTAAGATATCGAATGTCTATTAATTAATTTAAGCTACTGACAGCTTTAATTAGTTAATTTCTTATCTAAGAGTAGTACCACTCGAACCAAATCGTTATATCGGAATTAAATCCACTATAGGGTTTAATATAATAATCATTATAGAGCTCCTCAAGGGGACATTATCAATCCGCACGAGCCGGGATGCGATTTCTAGTAATAATAATAACTGTCGTATAATTTATATTATTGCCCAAGATGCAAAGCTTATTGAGTCAATCATTTTGACACTCACACATGGTAAACTAAAGCAATAAATAATATAAATAAATTAAATATTATATACTTTGAATTAAGAAATAATAACTTTTCAAGCTTTACGTTCTTCTTATAGGTAGTACAGAAGACACTATCTCTCTTCGATCCAGTTAAACGTATGCAAATATGCTAATGCATGCTAATAGTCAAGACCAACTAATCTCAAGCATACACTACAACCTTTCATATAATTTGTCTAATAATTGTATAGGTTGTGAAATTTTGTATTATTTATATGGCACCAATAATATATGATCTTCCGTGTGACGCCAACACACTACATTATCTATAATATAAAATAACTAGATATTTCATTTGCATAACCATAACGTAAATAAATATGCAAAATATGTGATTAAATATAAATAATATTCTCATAGGTAGTTTCATGAAATAAGGTAATACAAGCATAAAGTATGCTTTGCAGTATACAACCATAACAATCTCCCACTTATACTCAAAGTATGCTTTTAAGTAAACCACTCTATTACATAGTCTCTCATATCTCCCACTTATACATAAATTAATCTTTGCCATACATCGTAATCTCATTCCTTCCACATGCTTTTCATGAGGATAGGCCTTTCGTTAAAGGATCAACAAGATTATCTTCCAATGAAACCCTAGATATAACTACATCTCCTTCATTTATGAATTGTCGTATATGTGGTACTTGCGGTTGATATGTTTACTTTCCTTGTGGGCTCGTGGTTCCCTCGAACTTGCATCGCACGATATTATCACAATAATATATAATACTCTTTGGCAAATCAGAATCACATCTAAGTCCTACAGAAGTAATTGAGCCATCTTGCCTTTTGGTCGCCTCGGAGGCTTCCACGTACTCGGCTTCCATGGTAGAGTTCGAGATGCATTTCTACTTAACAATCCTCTAACTAATGGCTCCACCTCCCGACTAAACAAATAACCCGGCAGACTTGGACTTTTCTTTATCCGATGAAAAATTTGAGTCAGTATAACCTAATGGACATAGGTCATCCGATTGATATACTAGCATATACTCCTAGTCCTTCTCAAGTACTTGAGTATGTGCTTGACAACAATCTAGTGTCACAGTTGCAGGTCTGACCGATATCTAGCAGCCATGCCCACGGCATGACAGATATCTGATCTAGTTCAAAGCATAGCATACATGAGGCTTCCCACAGCTGACGTATAAGGGATCAGCTTCATGTCATCTATCTCCTTTTGTGTCTTAGGACACATATCCTTATATAGTTGAATTCCATGTCTGTAAGGTAGAAAATCTTTCTTGGAATTCTCCATGCTAAACCGCTTTAGCACTATATTGATATAGGATGCCTGAGCTAAGCACAACATCCCTTTCTTATGATCATGAAAGATCCTGATCCCAGAGATGTATCCCGTTTCTTCCAAAGCCTTCATATTAAACTGCTCAGATAACCATACCCGTACGTCCTATAATTCCTTCACGTTGTTTCCAATTAGAAGGATATCATCTATATACAATACAAGAAACGCCAACATGTTTTCATCACATTTATTATACACGCAACTCTCACTCGGACATTGGACGAATCTATATGACTGCACAACATCATCAAATCGAGTGTTTCAAGATCTATATGTTTGCTTAAGTCCATAAATAGATCTCTTAAGTTTTCAAAATAAGTGCTCTTCTCCTTCAGCAATGAATCCCTTTGGTTGACGCATGTATATTTCTTTGTCTAAACTTCCATTCAAAAATACAATCTTGATATCCATTTGCCGAATCTACAGATCCAAATCTATAGCTAAAAGAATTCGGATTGACTTAAGCATGGCTACTGGAGAAAAGGTTTCATCATAATCGATACCCTCTTTCTAAGTATAACCTTTGTCTATAAGCCTCGCTTTGAAGGTTTCAACCCTCCTGTTACCTCCTTTCTTTCGCTTGTAGACATACTTACTCCCAATGGCTGGTACCCCATCAGGTAGTTCTACTAGCTCCCACACTTGATTGAAATCTATAGACCCCATTTATGATTACATTGGAGCATCTTTATCTTGGATTGCCTCCTTATAAGTCGAGGGATCCGATTCATCTTCACCAGGGATTAAGTCTGAAGACTGTCCCACACCTATGAATCGTTCTGGTTGACAGACAACCCTCTCACTATGACGAGGCAAATCCTGAGTCGGTGTAAAGTCTCAAAATCAATATATGGTATTCACCACCACGATCAGATCGTAGTGACTTGATACTCTTCCCATGACGCTTCTCCGTTTCAGCCTTGAAATATCTGAACTTGTCAAAGGCTTTAGATTTACGTCGCATCAATTAGATGTACTCATATCTCAAATTATCATCTATAAATGTGATGAAGTATTCGAAGCCACCCCTAGCCTGGATGTTCATTAGACCACACACATCCGTATGAACCAATTCTAACATGTTTTGAGCATGTTTTCCATTGGTTGTAAAAACCCTTTTAGTCATCTTACCTTCCGGACGCGATTAACAAATTATAAATGACTCAACTTGGAGGTCATCCAATGGGCCATCTGTAACACCCCCAAGTTATTCAGGGTATATTACAGCGCCGTGAGCCCCGCCGTGGGACTCACAAGGCTAAACATACGTGGAACTATAAAACTTGACCGAGAAGGTCTACATACAATGGAAAGAAAGACGATACAAATGGTATTCAAAATCATAACCAATGAAACCATATACATCACTGAACAAATCAATACTTCGGCAACACAGGCCGGAACATCAAGGAAACTGAAATACAATACTCGAGTATTTAAAATCCATTCCAGTACAACAACACTGAATGGAGGAATCCAAAAAGATAACCAGAGACAAGACACAGTATCACACTTGCCCATCATCTTCATGCCGATCCGATACCCGCCTGTCCGCTCTCCTGGAACCTGAAATACATAAAAAGTATTTCCCCCATAAAGGGGTTAGCCGTCGAATAGCTAGTGCAAGTATATCAAGTATGAAACACAATGCTCCTCGACAATAAAGTAAATGTAACCGTCAATTCATCAATTCAAGACTCGTATTCCGGAATAACTAAATCTCATAGCGTCACATCAAGACGTATATGAATGCCGTGGAAACGGTTCGTTCATATCATCCGTCAATGCATATATGAATGCCGTAGAAACGGTTCGTTCATATCATGCCATCAATACATATATGAATGCTGTAGAAACGGTTCGTTCATATCGTGTCATCAATATATCTATGAATGCCGTAAAAACGGTTCGTTCATATCATCCGTCAATATTTCTTACTTTCAAAATCGAGAACGTACAATCATAAATATACACTTGCCTTGAATAGTCGGCGTAGCAGGCGGGATGGAAAGTCACCGAATGCTAGGAACCATCGAAACCGAACCTAACGATTCGAAGAATACAATCACAACCGATTCTAAATGAATACGGAATTGGAATACACCCGAAAACCCGCCTACGATTCATGTATATTCATATAAAAACGACAACGAGGGCGGACCACAACCAAACCCTCTCGATTTCATAAAAATCACGAAATATACCATGAATCCGTAGGGAAATTAAGAATACCAACAAGATTAATCATATTCATCATGAATTACTCAGCAAAACTGAATGAATCGGACAAAACGCGAAAATCCCGAAATCTCCCCAAAAGTAGGGTTCTAAAGATCTAACCTTGATTCGCTGGATCGAAGGATGTTATAAGATGATTGATCGGTGATATAGACTCAGAAACTTCATGGATTTGTTGTTTAACAACATGGCTTCATCTCCTCCAAAGCTCTAGCCGCGGACCGAAGAGAAAGGAAATGAAAAATGAATGAAAAAGTGGCTGCTCTATCATTTATATACTGGGCCGGAACTAGCGTGCGCTAGCCTTCCCGGACTAGCGTGCGCTATCGGTCAGTATCGGCCCAGCACTCTCGGCCATGGCCCGCACAACCCGGCACCACCGACCAAATCTGCCGACCATGACTTGTCCGCCTGACTGGGCCGGAACTAGCGTGTGCTACGACCGGAAGCCTGCGCGCGCTAGCCGACCTGTCCAGTAGCCTCTGGACTAACAAACTCATCCCGGTAACGTACGCTAGTCGGCCGACAGCGTGCGCTACCCCTGCCGGTTAGCGTGCGCCACGACCGACAGTAGCGTGCGCTACCTGCCGATCCTACCTGAGTCGAACTTGAGAACCCCTGCGCCTGTGCCCGATAGCGTCTGGGGTGACTCGGCAGCGTGCGCTACAGCTGCCGAGCTAGCGCGCGCAGCGTCCGGCCATAGCGTGTGCTACGCGGTTCTGCCGTGCTGCTCGGCGGTGCAACACTTCCGATAAGGCCGCACCGGTCCGGCCAATTGCTCGGCCGCCACGACCCGACCCGATGCCTCGATTTCCGAAAACGCACGGAACGAACACAACGAAAAGTTCGCGGACGATATCAACGACTCGAAATGAAAACGTAATACAATAATTAATCATACGCGACCAAGAAAAGGGTCGAGACAACAAATACAAATACGGATACCCATAACTTTGGGTAAATTACAAAATGGCCCAAAACGCCCGGAAATCACGATACGTGATCGAATAACCAAACCGAAGTTCATAACACGTCTAACAAAGTTAAACAGACTTACAGGAAACTCGAAACAGCAGTTTCAAACGAGATTCGCAAGAATCGACTCAAGAGCGGAAAAGTCGCTAAAAAGCACGGAACTCAACAAAACGACTCCGAAACAAACTCGGATGTCAAAAAGTGTAGAATTAATCATTCTCAGGATGACGAAACGGTCCCAAGCAAGTAGTAAAAACGGACTTTCGCCAAAAAGAAAAATTACCGGAAATCGAATTTGCGGATATTACATTCTACCCTCCTTAAAAGAAGTTTCGTCCCGAAACTTAAAACAACTAGGGAGAAGCAACGGCGAAACGTTACAAGCAACACAACAATACATTACCCAAAGGTAATCCAAGCCAACGCTGAAGTAAATACGAATCATAATGCCTGAATGCTCCAACAAAAATACCAATACATCGCAATGGCCTGAAAACCCCTCAGCCGAAGCTGTATATCACGATGGCCTGAAAGCCGAACAGCCCAAAGCTGTAAATCATCACAATACAGATCTCAAAAAGGCAAACCTGACTGTCGGACATACCCCTCGGCGTATGAACAACCAGCCGCAAATCGTCATACATATCCAATACAACATGGACTACGAACGACCAAACAATAAGGCTCAAGAGGGACATCACAGCATGCCCGATCCGGAAATGTGTCCGTGCACATGTCCACCCCGTATACGGAATCCAGAATACACGTGTGACAATGTACCTAATTAGCCTCAAGAACTACGTCTCGTGTGCACGGTCTAATGCGGAAACATCCACGCATGACCATCGAGTGCCTGGCTAAAAATCCTACACATAACCAATCGGCACGCAGACATGATTCCAGATATGCCATGATACAACATGACAACGAAACTCAAAGGATAAAACGCCCATTACGGATCATACGACTCACCAAGTGAACGATGACACACGAAAGGCTGGGGCCATCCCTCAGGTGCGGGATCGAGAGTCTCGCGTCGCTGCGGCTACCCTCTGCCGTCGGCTGGGGCTCGGATCTAGCCGGGATATTATGTCCGGCGGTCCGGAGAGTGGCTCTCTTCGATGTGGTGGCAGACGTCATGATTCTGAAGGTTTTTCTTTGAAGCGCAGTGAGTGTCACTTCAAGTATATGCCCGAGAACAATGAGTGTTCTTCGGGACGGTAGGAATAAAAATGAAGGTAGATCAGCCCCCCTTCCTCTAGCGCCAATTGTTGTTACCCAAAATATTATCTGGAGATGAATATTGCTGGAATGATCGAGTAACAAACAAATGCGATAACACTTCCATGGGAAAAGTAAATTTGTCGGGGTTGTTAGTCCCGGGCTTGAATGCTCTCGCGAGATATTATTAATACAAATACTTTGGAGTACAAATATTAATGTTAGGGTACAATTACAATGAGTGTAAAGACCATAGTTATCTTATCTATAGAGCGTGAAGATTGCCGGAAGAACCAGATATGATGCTCTGTGAGTTCTTGTAACAACGATGGTGTGCTATGATGACTGTGAGAAATCGACGGTCTCTCACAGTGTGTATTAGCTGTATGTTTGAGCTCATGGGCGTGCGAGTCTCTTCGAATCTGTACTGTAGGGAGTTCTTGCCTCTGCCGACCGTCTTCTGGTTGAGAGGTGCTGAGAGAGAAATCCTGAGATAGATTCAAGAGAAGAAGCCAAGAATCTAAGAGTGTGTATCTTTTGTGAACGTATTTCTGGGACCTTTCTCCAGTTGCTGGAGGTTCTCTATTTATAGGATTGGGAGTCTGCATTCTCCATCTATTTCTTGTTTAATTTCAAGTATGTCTGGCTAATTCATTGATTGATTCTAGGGTTAGTAATTTTAATTGATGTTCACATGATGTTCCTTTGATTACCTTTTGACCTTTCATCCTAGGCTTGTGTTCAAGTTGTGTTAAATCTCATGTTAGATTAAAGGGCCCTTAATCGATGCATGTTAGCTAATTGATTTTGTCCGGAAGGAGTAATTGATTAGTGGAAATACTTGACACACAATATGATTTTATCTTGAGACTTAGCGGAGAAAGATAAATCATAGATAAATAAGTTGGTGCTTTTTAAGTGATTTTAATTCTTTGAGCCCTGGCGGGGAAAAGAGTTTTAATTAACTATTTTTCTAGGTTGCCTTGACAGGAATTCTAGATCGACCGAGTGATTATTTCTAGGATTGAATTAAATTTTGGGGAGAAGGAATCAAGTGAACGAATTGTGTGAACTCAATTAGATGATACTACCCTAGGATCAATTACCTTTCGACTTGTGATTTTATCTTGCTAATTTGCTTTATTTGCTTAATTTAGATATTTCATCTTTTATTTAATTTTTGTTCTTCGATTTTTAAAATTAGATAATTAGAATCAAAACAATTTTTCGGATTCCTAAATAGCAGTCAAATTTTGAGTAGAGTTAATTCCTTTATTTTCGACACATCAATTCCCTTGGGTTCGACACCTTGGAAATACTCCGAGGTTTTACAAATTTTAAAATTGATCGGATTTGAAAACCATACTACGCGAATCCAAGCGATCAATTTTTGGCGCCGTTGCCGGGGAATTGATAGAAAATTTAAGGGAATAATTCGAAAAAGAAGAGATTGTTACTTTAGGTCGTTTACTTTTATTATTAATATTCGATCTCGTTTCCTCACATCTTGTTTTCTTTTCCTTGTAGGCGGTGCATGATCACGAGATCCCAAGGAAAGGACTTATTTCCTTTGGACCCGAACAACAAAAAGAAAAGAAAAAGCCTTGTTCGTCCCGAACAACAAAAAGAAAAGAAAAAGAAAATCGTGAATCATCGTGCAACTCATAGTGTTCAACCTAATCAATACTACCCTGTAATTCTCTCTAAATAATCCGAGTGTCGTAAAAGCGAGCTGCACTCAGAATAATGATTCCACAAAGTAGTCAAGTTCAGTCCTAATCATTCGTTCATGAAGAAAATCCAGCTCAAAGATTAACAAAACGTGAGTCAAATCGACCGTCAATATGAAAGGCTAAAATAAACAAGCTAGTTCGTCCCGTTACACAGTCGAGTGGCACATTTTTCACGAGTTTCATAACAAATAAACCTCGGTCAGTAGTCCCTTATATATATGTTCAAGAATTTGATTCGAGTTGACCACTAGGTTAGGATCTCGGGATGTTTCATCGGGGTAATCCTAGGGTGGAACTTCCATTCTCATGTATTAGGAAACCGTTTGACGTAAAAGACACTCATGGGGCACATGGATGCTTCTAGTTACTAAGTTCCCGTCTACAGCGGAGAAACAACTCGAATATATAATTTCCGCATGTCCGAATCAAGGTCGCCGTTTTACGCGAGAGTAAACAGCGGGTCACGCGAATACCCCCGGTTACTAAGTTCCCTATCATTGGCACATGTGAAATATCTAAATCACTAGTCTAATCAGAGTCGTCGTTTTACGCGAGGGTAAACAACGGGTCACGCGAATGCCCCCGGTTACTAGACTTCCCTTCATAGAACAACATTATCTCAACTTTTGGGAGAAACTGACCGACACTAAACTCACTCTAAGTGCCAACACGACTGACGAAACAGTACGACTCACTATCCGGAAGATGTAACCAAAACGTATTGACGGTGATTTTAAAACAAGTATGTATCGTCTCTTATCTGCCAAGACCTCTACAATCACGAAAAATTTTGGACCTAAATAAATACTATGCAAGACAGAAATAACTGACTACAACTCGACTAAAACTCGACCGTTTCTTCAGAGAGAAAAACAGTGTCGTAACATCGGTTTCACACAAATAGAAGCACGAAAAATTCACTAATAAAGAAAAACTAAAGACAAGCAAGGCTATCTAAAAACAAACAACGAAAAGCAAATAAAAGCAAACACGAAATCAAAAAAAAAAAAACTACTACGACCTAAAAAAAAAATAGAAAATAGAAACTAGCAAACACACCGAACGAAAATGAACAAAAAAAAAATCTAAAAACTAAGCAGCCAAAACCATGCAACACCAAAATGATAAGCACAAATAAACACAACGGGCACCAACACAAGCAAATAAAGATACAAGGCAAACACGGTACTCACACGTAAAGAAATTAACAAAGCCGCACTTCTTCCCCCCCCCCAAACTTATTTCGCATCCCAAAGGAGGAATAAGTTTGAAAAGAGAAAGGAGTGGCTTTGTTAATGGAGTACCTGATCACTGTGGCGGAAATGGCGGGTTTGTCGGCGAGCTCGGATCATAGCGGGCATGTGAATCGGGGAAAGGAGCAAAGTGGTACATCTCATGTAGCATTCGGTGGTAGTGGTCCTCCTGGGCCCACCTATCTTCCTGCCTCTTCCTCTCTTGCTCCCTCCAAGCAATCTCCTCTAGTCGCCACACTCTGTCCTCCTCGGCTCGTTTCTCCACGAGCTCGTACAACTCATTGACCCGAGTGGCAACAGCACCCACCCGAGTCTCAACCTCGCCCAACCAAGTTCCCAAAGAACCAAACTCGGTTGTCAAAGAACGCATACTCGCCAAGTGATAGTTATCTTGCGCTTGCATATTCTCTTCGTGCATCTCTCTCTCTCTCTCAAAAAATCTCGTCTCAAAAGCATCAAAATCTGGAGCTCTCATCTGAAAACTAGTACCTCCACCGGTGGGAATCTCGTCACGGCTACCCCCCTCGGGTATATCATCCATCTCCTCCTCGGCTCCCTCCAAGAACGGCTCATCAATGGTCACCTCCCGGCGTTGCCTCTTACGAGGCGCATCTAACGGTCGGATAAGTGCCACATGAGCCGCGGAGCTCATACTCCACCTCGCATATACATCGGGCGCGTCGCCCATCACCGAAGTCAAGGTCGGAGAGGGGAGTCGGAAGAGGGACACGGTTTTGTTCCGACCGTGCAATTTCTAGTCGAACCCCTCGGTGAAGGCAAGCATCTCCTGCCTCTGCAGTGTCGGTTTATCCAAATAGATGTCTCGGGATACCGGCTCTCCTCTAATGTGCACCCCAAGATGCTCCGCGATAGGGGTCACGAACGCCCCAATACCAATCCTCTGCTTCCCGGTCAGCCGGGCTTGTTTCTCCATGTGCTCGATCAGAAAACATCCGGCGTGCTTCCGTGTACCGTTCAAGGCCGACCACAAAAGGTGAAGATCAGTGGACAAGCACGTCCCCGAGTCGGTACGGCTCAAAATGGTCGATGTGAACAGGCGGTGGACATAACGGAGAACTGGGTTCCTGATCGAGGAGGCTTTGGCATATGTCGGATTATAAATAAGAAGCGTCTCCTCCCTGCGGAAATCATCTTGGACCACAGCTCTAAGTTTTCTTTGGCATGATCGCCCTGCTGGAATGATCCGTCCTCGGCCCCGTTGATAATGGCATTAACTTCATCGGCCGAGAGCTCCCTTTCTATGTTGTCGAGGTTGAAGCGAATAGAAGCCGGAGTCCCGTTCTCTCTAAAAACCTCAAGTGTGGACAGAAACTCCACAGTGAGCACGTGGTAAGCGAGGTAGTTCGCCCGAAAGATTTGCTCAAACCCGCCGCCTCGCTAGTAGCACAATATCATCGTAAACACCCATACCCCGAGCCGTCTCCTCATGCAGAAATCGGCAATGCTTGTGTGACATGCCGATAAGGTGCGACCACCTTCTTTTAGACTCTGGCCCGGTCAATCTCAGCTTGAACTTCTTCGGGTCGAGTGCAGCCGGGATCGGAATAGCCGGCACTACCTTCATCGGAGCCTTTTCCTTTTCGTGGTTGCCTTAGATTTTCCGGCGTACTCGGATTCGACTTCTTGCTTTGCTTTCCCATTTCAACGTTCCTACAAAACAACCATCCAATTAAAATCCAATAAACACTCATAATACAAACATTCAACGAGCATCGACATAATCCCATAATCCCACAATATCAAGAGCCCTCTATAAATCACACAATCTCCCCCAAACTTAGACTCCCCCATTTCATATTCAAAGGATCAAAATCACCACCCATAATAACAAAACAACACACTACAATCATATTAGGGCAAACTCTCTCCAATCCAATCTAATTCATCAACAATTCAACTCCTATCAATCCCAATTAACAATTCAATTCAACAAATCCACCCAATTTCAACAAAATGCGAAATTAGGGTTCTTCAAATTTGGGGTTTTTTCAAAATTCGTTCAATTTCATCAAATAATCCCCCAATTGAAGTACCCATGAACAATCAAGCCTAGATAACATGTTTCCCTCAAGATTCTATCAACAATCGGGCATAAAATTCAAAGAACATCAAAGTTTAGCAAAAGCCCCAAAAGTGGATCCCCAATTCGATTTTCATCAAAACTCCAAAAGAATCCGTCAAAGTGCTTGAAAACATGTATAGAATTGAAAAACAAAAGGATTAAGAGTCGAAACTACGTACCTTGATCGAGTTTGAAGGAAGAAAAGTAGAAAAAAATTCGCCCCTTTCGTTCTTGTGTTCTATCGGTAGATAAGAGTGCAAGTGTGTGAGAAAATCGGGTGTGAAGTGTTTAAAAGGGGTATAAAATAACCGGGTCGAAGTGGATCTTGGGCGGGTATGTTCTATCGGCCAGCCTATCGGCGATAAATTTCAGGTCGATAGGAGCTTGTCTCTTACATACCTTATATCGGGTGGGATATCGGTCGATAGGCATACCCTATCGACCACCGCTTGTAATCAATAAAAATTTGTTTATTTTCTCAGCCTATCGGCCGATAGGCTCGCGATAGGATTTTACGTCTCAAAATTTTTATTTCGTTCTACTTCACATACTTGGTCCGTTTTGCTTGGATATGGCGATGAAAGACCTGCAGGTATTCAAAACTCGGCATGCATGGATTAGAACTTAACAAAAACTAACAAAGCTACTACGAAATTAGAAACTACAAAAATCACGCAAACGAAAAATCGAAAATAAATGAATAAAACGAACTAATATACATACATACGTTGGGTTACCTCCCAACAAGTGCTACGTTTAACGTCTTTAGCTAGACGATACCTCATTCAACCCGGGTCTTCAGTGACAACTCCCCCTTGAACGGGTTTGTTGATATCAAGATAGCACACGCTCCTCTCATTAGGTCGAGACTCGTTCGCCCCCAACATTCGAACATACTTTGGCAAATCCTCGGAAATTTCATCAACCTCAGAATGTGAGTAAATGGAGTGTGAAATACAATGCTCCAACAAGTCGGTCGGGGGCGGCATAATAGACTCAATTTCAAAACATTCCTCGGGCGCATCGTCGGGCTTCTTCATCGCGTCATAGATGGAAATTTTCAGATTTTGATCGTTAACCCGGAAAGTAAGATCGCCCTCCTGGACGTCTATAAGTGCTCTCCCCGTTGCTAGAAACGGTCTCCCCAAGATCAATGGTTGATTTTCGTCCTCGGGCATATCAAGAACTACGAAATCGTAGGAAGACCAAGTGTTGGACTCTAACGAGCACATCCTCCACAATTCCCCTCGGATAAGTGATCGACCGGTCCGCCATGAGTAGAGAAATGGTAGTCGGCTTCATCTCCCCAATCTTCAACCTCTTAAAGATGGATAGAGGCATAAGATTGATGCTTGCCCCGAGATCACACAACCCATTACGGAACGTTTGGTCGCCAATCATGCATGTCAAAGTAAAACATCCCGGATCCTTCTGCTTGAGTGGGAGCTTGTTTTGAATGATAGCGCTACACTCCTCTGTCATATTTATTGTTTCAAACTTTCTCAACTTCCTCTTGCTTGCCACAGCGTCTTTCAAGAATTTCACGTACCCCGGCATGTCTCTCAAAGCGTCTAGAAGTGGAATGTTGATATTCACCTTTTGAAACATGTCGATAAATTGTTGAAGCTTTTCATCATATCTCGATTTGGCCAAACGCTGTGGAAATGGAGCTTTTTCCTCAAAATTCTTCACATTCGCATCTCCAGGGACCTTTCGGCAGATATGTGGGTCGATAGGCTTCACCGCGGCATCTTTGTATGGGTATCGGTTAGCTATCGGCCGATAGGCTACCCGATAGGTTCTGCGTATTCCATCTTCTTTCTCGTTTTACGCTCCGTTTCTAGTACATCTTTGTTTCGTGTTTCTCAACTTCAGCCCCATGATTCTTGTACCTCGTTCCACTCCGAAGCTCGATTGCGTTGCATTGTTGCGTCTTCGGGTTGGTCTCGTCTTTGCTCGGAAAATGCCCGGTTTATGAAATCCGGCAGGCGTTCGCCATTTGACTCATTTGGGTCTCCACCATCGACATCTGCTTTGTCAAGGCTATCACCGAGTTTCCAATAGATGTCACACTATGCTCGAGAGCCCCGAACCTCTTGTCTACTTTATAAATAAACTCTTTTTGACTCGCCTCCAACCGTTCCAGCATCTCTTCCATAGGTGTCTTAGCAATCGGCTCTTGAATAACCCCATTTTTCACGTTAAATCCCGGTGGTGGCTGGAGAGCATTGTTCGGATTGGCATAGGAGAAATTAGGGTGGTTTCGATTGTTCGGATAAGAGTTCCCCCAATTTCCCCCTTGCCGGAAGTTTCCTCCTTGCATGTAATTCACATCCTCCTCAATTGCAATAGGCTCGTTTAGCTCTTCAAAAACTGCATTGACTCCCAAAGTCTTCTTTTTTAGCATCTCAAGCTCTTTTTGTTGTTTTTCAAATTTTGCCTTTAAATCACCGTAGGCGTCCTCGTCACCGGATGGAACCTTTCTTCTCGTCATCTTCCTATCGGTCACCTCCTCGTAATCATTGTTGACCGCTAGCTCAATGAGATTCTTGGCCTCTTCATAATCGTTAGCCAGAAATCCCCCTTTCGATGAGTAGTCCAACTCTCTTCTAGCCTTCCTCGTCAAACCCCGATAAAACCGAATATAGATCTCCTCTTTGTCAATTCCATCTTTGTGGGCATTTGCGAAGTAGCTTCTTGAATCGGATCCATGCCTCGTATAAATATTCATCCTCATATTGCTCGAATTGCAAGATATCGTTGATTTGTTTTTGCACCTTCGAGGAGGATAGAATCTGCTAAGAAGCCTGAGTCATCTCTCTCCAAGTACCAATTTCCTTCCGATCTAAGCTCTTGTACCAATCTAGCGCATCGTCTTCTAAGGAGAACCGGAATAGGCGGAGCTTAATGACATCCGGAGGCACTCCGTTTTGCTTAATGGTGGCACATATATCCAAAAACGACTCAAGATGAGCGTTTGGATCTTCATTAACTCCTCCTCCGTATGTTTGAGACTTCACTGTAGCAATGAGGGACGGCTTAAGCTCGAAGTTGTTGGCATCAATCTTTCCCCAACCTCCTTCTTGATAATCGTCCAGCTTAGGTCGAAAGCGGGCATTCAAAGGGATCTTCTCGGGACGAGCGAGTTCTCGTGGTTGGTCAACAATGCCGGCCATGGTATCAACGAAAGGTATAGTAATAGTCTCGGTTCTCGCTTCTTGCTTCTTCCTCCTCAAAGACTTCTCGATTTCCGGGTCCAAAGGAAATAAGTCCTTTCCTTGGGATCTCGTGATCATGCACCGCCTACAAGGAAAAGAAAACAAGATGTGAGGAAACGAGATCGAATATTAATAATAAAAGTAAACTACCTAAAGTAACAATCTCTTCTTTTTCGAATTATTCCCTTAAATTTTCTATGGCAACGGCGCCAAAAATTGATCGCTTGGATTCGCGTAGTATGGTTTTCAAATCCGATCAATTTTAAAATTTGTAAAACCTCGGAGTATTTCCAAGGTGTCGAACCCAAGGGAATTGATGTGTCGAAAATAAAGGAATTAACTCTACTCAAAATTTGACTGCTATTTAGGAATCCGAAAAATTGTTTTGATTCTAATTATCTAATTTTAAAAATCGAAGAACAAAAATTAAATAAAAGATGAAATATCTAAATTAAGCAAATAAAGCAAATTAGCAAGATAAAATCACAAGTCGAAAGGTAATTGATCCTAGGGTAGTATCATCTAATTGAGTTCACACAATTCGTTCACTTGATTCCTTCTCCCCAAAATTTAATTCAATCCTAGAAATAATCACTCGGTCGATCTAGAATTCTGTCAAGGCAACCTAGAAAGATAGTTAATTAAAACCCTTTTCCCACTTGAGGCTCAAAGAATTAAAATCACTTAAAAAGCACCAACTTATTTATCTATGATTTATCTTTCTCCGCTAAGTCTCAAGATAAAATCATATTGTGTGTCAAGTATTTCCACTAATCAATTACTCCTTCCGGACAAAATCAATTAGCTAACATGCATCGATTAAGGGCCCTTTAATCTAACATGAGATTTAACACAACTTGAACACAAGCCTAGGATGAAAGGTCAAAAGGTAATCAAAGGAACATCATGTGAACATCAATTAAAATTACTAACCCTAGAATCAATCAATGAATTAGCCAGACATACTTGAAATTAAACAAGAAATAGATGGAGAATGCATATTATTAATATGAAAAGAGAGATTACAACCCGTACGGATGAACTCCGAGTCTTCAATCTCTGAAAAACAATAATAATTCTCCTCTCCAAAAAGTTCTTGCATCAAAGGAATCAATCTTGCTAAAATATGTAAAAGATTATAAAGGATGAAAAGGGCTGATGAAAGATGGTTAAAAGATGATCAAACTAGGTCTAGAATGAGGTTTATATAGCCTAAGGGGTTAAAATCCCGATTAGCCCTAATCTAGGAAATAAATAATATCCAAAAGAGTCAAAATCCGTCCAAAAACGAGAGCCCGCTGGGAAGCCTTTCGGCCTGGCCTATCGGCCGATAGGCTGGCCGATAGGTGGTTTGTCGATTTCTTCACTCGATAGGCAGGAGCTCCTTTCGGACGGCCCTATCGGCCGATAGGCTGGCCGATAGGGTCTTCTGTTTGGCGCAAAAATCCGTTTCTTCGTCCGTTTGACTCGAATCTCGGTCCTTTGTCTCGTTTTGGGTCCTTTTGGCTCTAAAAACCTGCAAACACACTAAAACCAACCCAAACGCGTAATACGGCTCGACTAATCATAAATAAGCCAAATACGAGCACATTAATCACGAAACGAGATAAAAACCTAGTATAAAATCCTAGAAATAAGTGGTAAAATTACCACTTATCAGAGTCACTGGGCGATCATCTTTGCTGTATTATAATAAGCGGGCGATCGTCTTTAGCACATGGGTTGGTCTCCTTAAAGTCCGCAGGAGTTGCTGGCAGCCGGCTGTGCGGACTAATGAGAAGTCTGCACGTGTCTTCAGTCGCTGTCCCGGGAGGTCCCACCTTGTACCTTTCGGCGGGCCTGTCGGTAGGTGAGAAGGTGGTTACAGGTTGTGGTCAACGATCCACGTTATGCGGCGCCTTTTGTGGAACTGCACATGGGCGCTGCATTGAGATCCAGTCTTCGTAGATTTTGACGGACGAAGGTCTTGTTCGTAGTGCAGGACGGTCGTCCTTGGTCGGGCACCAGAGTCGATCGCTAGGTGCCAAAAGACGATCGCCTTGGGAGTCGATCGCTAGATACTCGAAGGTGGAAAGTTATCTCCGTTTAGGCAAGTTTGCCGTAGCTCCTTTGGTCGTGGACTCAGTCGCCCGGCATATGTGCCGATCGCCTATCGAGGTGTATAAATCTCGACACAACACCGTCATTCCTTTGTTTCTTTCTTCGATCTCTTTGACTTTGCCCGCCTTATAGCTTCGATCAACTTCAGGACCAACTTCAAAAGAAAGTAGACACATCATAAGAGGCGAGGTGATACGCTTCTCAACAATAAGTACAACCCCTTAGTCTTCAACTCAATAGCAGTTGGGTTCGACTGCTAATCACAACCAAAAGCCACATAAACACATCATTAATCCAATATATATAAAAAGAACAAACATATGCGTTAAAAATATTTAGAAACAAACCCAAAAATGGCATATTGATACATTGAAGAGCCATCCAATCAATCCTAGATATTAATAAAAATTTTAAAAACAAACCCAAAAATGGCATATTGATACATTAAAGAGCCATCCAATCAATCCTAGGTATTAATTTGACGGTGACTTGTTGTCGCATATTATCCACATCCACAACTTACAATACACAGCTCGAGTTCAAACAAGGATCCAATAATGTGTTGCAAACATCAACAAAATTTCTAACAAACTTATTGAATCACCTTCCCATGAAAACAAACTTGTCCTTCACTTAATGACTCAGAACAGATAAGATATATTGATTAAATGCATGCATCCAGAGAAGAATGTTATATGCCGCAATTAATTTTACGCAGTAGAAACATGAATATCTTCCCATAAGATTCCGGGTAATAGAATTACCTTGCCATCATATGTTTCATCTTATGATTTACATCAATACACCTAGATGCCATGACACAGACAGGATTAGCATCCGCAAATAACCTCATGAGATCAAAAAAGTGGCAGCATTTCTCTACAAGAGTACCCCCAGTGTTACAATTGAACTAGTTCCAGTGGTTGACCTACGAAAGCATAGAATAGGTTAAGAATATTATTTATTTTACTCAATGCAAAGGCAGACATGTATAGTGGCCTCTAACAAACCTTGACTACAAATGGGAATCGATGTTCGCGAATAGCCACCATCTTAACTTGTCCCAGAACTCCACTCTTCACCACATCAATCAGTTTAGCAACAGGTGGTATATATCTATATTCCATTCCAACGTGTACTAGAAAATATGCTCTGTTTTGAGCAGCATCAATGACCTGAAAAATATATTTATGGACTGTCAGATATGTTATCCTAAAATGTAAAAAGTTTTGTATGCGAAGACAAAACTTTCACTATAAATTTATCATACCTAAAATGCAAATATAGACGGCAAATTAAAGATTGTTTATCATACCGGGTTCCCTCTCCCACTATAAAGGTTCCCTGCATAGTACTGCACAATCCTACTGAATATTACAAGGTAATTAAATTGATTAATTACTACTGAATATTATAGTCAAATGATTGGATTATTCTGGATATCAAAAGCTTGGCCGAAAATGACTTGGAAAGTAAGATTGATCAGAAAGCAGCATTTGGGATTAGGTAATTTAATTATAAATCAACTATTTGCTCTGATTTCTTCACTCTAATTCTCAACCTCTTCTTTCTAGTCCGGAGCCACATAACATGGCTCCTATTCAAGAACTGCTACAAGTGATTAGCAAGCAAATGGGTGAAGAGACGGCATATATAGATGCAAGTTTAGGTATATATGTATTAGATTCACATACAAATCCTAAAATGTAAAAAGTTTTGTATCCGAAGACAAATAAATTCTTGGATGCTACATAACTAATACCACAATAATACCGATGGTTCTGGAAGGATTAATCCGGAATTAATCGGGGATTAGTCGGACTAAACGGATTTATACCTCACCACCCAAATGCGGCCAAACCCCGAA
Source organism: Orobanche coerulescens (assembly GCA_033398695.1). Classification (NCBI taxonomy): domain Eukaryota; kingdom Viridiplantae; phylum Streptophyta; class Magnoliopsida; order Lamiales; family Orobanchaceae; genus Orobanche; species Orobanche coerulescens. Next base: position 49,568 of record JAWKAU010000152.1, read on the forward strand.
TCAGAAAACCCACAACTAACACCGATCCACCTCAACCCTTTTCAAACCCGAGAACCCAAAGTTGCGGCCCGAACCTTACCTAGAATAGCCGCTGCCACCGTTCCGGCCACTTGAACCTCCAGCCCACAACATGCAGCACACCATCGGTTGTCGTGAGCAGTCCGTTCGAACCACCGCCGCTGCAGGCGCACATCACGGCCTAGGATCTCCGTCGCGGCTTTCTTTTGGATTGCCGCCGGTCGTGTAATGTGTGTGAGACTGTGTTCGTGTGTGTGCGTGTGTCGGACCGTGTGTGCGTGTGTGTTTCTGCAAGTTGCGGCAGAGAAGATTTTTGGGAGAGAGAGAGAAGAGAAGAGAGAGAGACGAGAGGAATGAGTAAAGTGAGCAATGAGGGTGAGATAGCGGCGGATCGGTGTTAAGGGTTTACATATCCGAAGTTTTAGGTTAAGATGAATTAAGTCTTTTCTTTCTATATTTATTCAATTTCATCCCAAACATATTTGAATTATTACAATTGACCCCAGACAACTTATTATATCTTCAAATCCAGTCCTATTTAGACCCAAGTCATTAATAATGTTACCTCTACTTGACGATCCAACCGTACGGATGTCAACATATATCTAATTTAGTGATGTTCCCAAATTTTCAAAAATAAAAAGTTAATTTGGTTTGAGATCTTAGCAAACCACTACTAAATTGACTAGTGCTACTAACTAGTGCTTTTCACGTATTATTGCTTATATTTTTGTAAAATATTTATCGACGATCCAGCCATACGGATGTTAACATATATCTAATTGAGTGATATTCCCAAATTTTCAAAAAATAAAAAATTAATTTGGTTTGAGATCTTAGCAAACCACTACTAAATTGACTAGTACTAGTAACTATGCTATTCACGAATTTTTATTTCTATTTTTGTAAAATATTTATCGACGATCCAACCGTAAGAATGTCAAGATATATCTAATTGAGTAATGTTCCCAAATTTTCAAAAAATAAAAATTTAATTTGGTTTGAGATCTTAGCAAACCACTACTAAATTGACTAGTGCTAGTAACTCGTGCTTTTCATGGATTACAGTATCTATTTTTGTAAATATTTATCGATGATCCAACTTACGGATGTCAACATATATCTAATTGAGTGATGTTCCCAAGTTTTCAAAAAATAAAAAATTAATATGGTTTGAGATCTTAGCAAACCACTACTAAATTGACTAGTACATTAACTAGTGCTTTTCATGGATTATTGTTTTTATTTTTTTAAAAATATTTATTGATGATCTAACCGTACAGATGTCAACATATATCTAATTGAGTGATGTTCCCAAATTTTCAAAAAATAAAAAATTAATTTGGTTTAAGATCTTAGCAAACCACTACTAAATTGACAAGTGCTAGTAACTAGTGCTTTTCACGGATTTGTTTCTATTTTCTTAAAAATATTTATAGACAATCCAACCATACGGATGTCAAAATATATCTAATTGAGTGATTTCCCAAATTTTTAAAAAATAAAAAATTAATTTTGTTTGAGATCTTACCAAACAACTACTAAATTGACTAGTATGTTAACTAGTGATTTTCACGGATTATTTCTATTTTTTTAAAAATATTTATCGACGATCCAACCGTGCGGATGTCAACAAATATCTAATTGAGTGATGTTTCTAAATTTTCAAAAAATTAAAAATTAATTTGGTTTGGGATCTTAGCAAACCACTAGTAAATTGACTAGTGCTACTAACTAGTGCTTTTCACGGATTATTGTTTCTATTTTTGTAAAAATATTTATCGACGATCCAACCGTACGGATGTCAATATATATCTAATTGAGTGATGCTCCCAAATTTTCAAAAAATAAAAAATTAATTTGGTTTGAGATCTTAGCAAACCACTACTAAATTGACTAGTGCTAGTAACTAGTGCTTTTCACGGATTTATTTCTATTTTCATAAAAATATTTATCGACGATCCAACCGTACGGATGTCAAGATATATCTAATTGAGTGATGTTCCCAAATTTTCAAAAAATAAAAACTTAATTTGGTTTGAGATCTTAGCAAACCACTACAAAATTGACTAGTACATTAACTAGTGCTTTTCATGGATTATTGTTTCTATTTTTTCAAAAATATTTATCGATAATCCAACCGTACGGATGTCAAGAGCTTGTATGAAAGTGCTGAAGACAACAGTTTAATATACAAACCTGTTCTATGACACGTTGTGTGAAATGTAATACAATAAGAGTAGTTAAAAACGCTTGTCTTATTTCAACAATGGTTTAACGTGGCATTGTCTTAAGCTAATTCCCACAATATATTTTTAAAACGGTTGTATAATCCCCAAAGTTAGCACAACACCGCCGACAAAAAGCCTTGTCTGATTGGTTTTTCTAGACAACGGTTTTTAAACCGTTGTAATATACTTGGAATACACAATACTTTTTCGAGGATAGAAATAAACCATTGTCTGCTAATTTCAGCAAACATTTTTTCGACCGACTGTTGTCTGATTAGTGTTGTCTGATTGCGTTTTTCCTTGTAGTGTTGGCTGAAAATACAACACTTCTTACGAAAAGTCTGAATGGTTAAAAATTATTATTCTAAAAATATATCATAATCGAATACATCATGTGAACGAAATCTACTTTATTATTAAAAGAAGGTTGTACAAGACACATGTCTTTATGTAGATTTTTTGAATTAATTATTTTTTTAAATATACTAACTCCTACCAGAGTTAATGGAATCAATTTTTTTTTCTTTTTATTTTTCTCTCAATGTTTGGAAATTAATAGTTTTATCGTCTCAACTCTATTTTTTATTATTAATATTTTAAATTAATCTTCTTTTTACGATATTTTAATTTAACATTCATTAGGCATATATATAATTAAAATATTCCTTTTTGAATATAAGTTGTTTTGAATAATTATTGTATTATATCTTGATTTCCAAATAATTTCATTGAAGTAAATCTATATTTTTACAAGATCAATATTTTAACTTCAGTTTTCATCTTCTTATAACAATTTTAGATTACCGAGGTATTTTATTATAAAAATATTTGGGAAAAGAATTAGAGACATGTTAGATTTACATCCGAGTAGAAAGATATATTATTCGTTAAAATAATTTTTTGATTGATTCTTCTTTTTATGAAAAGAAAAATTATATAAACAAATATAATAAGCTGATTATATTTTTCTTTAAGTACGTCACAATAATATACTTTATCACCCTATGCCTAATGAATTACTATCATTGTGGATCTCATGGTATATTATTAAGTATAAATGTGTGACTTTAATCAAAATATTTATCAAAAATATATGACGTTCTTTCACATGTATAATGATATGTAATTATATTAGTATATTAATATAAATATTACAAATATACAATGATCATATAGATTCCTGTCATGCTTATATATTCTATATCGAACTTTTCTTAGTGAGATTTTTACAGAAGAACCGAATTTTAATAAGAACCGAACGAAAAATTCGGTTCCGATTCCGATTTTTTATTATTAACCGGTTCGGTTCTTAATTGATTCTTTTTAATAATTCGGTCGGTTCCTGTTTTATGATGTTAGAAAAAACCGGTTTGGAACCGGTTCTATATATATTATATATAATAATAAAAATGATATTATATATAAATTTTTACATAATGTAGGTATTAAATAAAGCAAATTAAATGTACTTTGTTCAAAATATTACACATTAATTTCGGTTTCTACTCAAAATTCATTTTTTTTTTACAAAATTCAGTTTTTTTGCACAATTCGGTTCCTAAATGAACCGAAAAACTCGATTTTTACACATTATATTCGGTTCAGTTCTGATTCGGTTCTGAAGAAAAAACCGTTTTTGTTTCGGTTCCTAATTCGGTTCTGAAAAAAGTGGTTAAAAACCGAACCGGTTTATGTATTTAGAAACCGGTTCCGGTTCTTTAAATTTTTACCAAGAACCGAACCAGTCCCAGTCCTAACTTTTACACATCTATACCTAATATTAAAAGAGAGTCGCAAGAAAATATAAGGAAACATGTGTCATCTCCACGTTAATCCTCTTTTTAAAAATCTTAAAAAAAATAGACGTTTAATTTGAGAGGGGTTGGATGATTATTCCATTATATACTATCTACCAATTAAAAACTTCCTCTCATTTTATTCATTTTATTTTTAACCTAATAGTTTAAACAATTATAACTTTTACGTATCAATTTTATTTTTGAAAAAAATATATTAAATTCGTGCTCTTTAATTTGACATCCATATAATATATATAAAATAATATAATTATAATATATTTAGATGATTAAAATATTTCAATATAAAAATATAAGACTATTGAAGAAAGATATATTTTTAGTTTATTTTCATAGCTTTTTAACAATTATTTGATTTTTAAGAATTATTTTGTTCTTATTATAAAATAGTAAAATATATTACATTAATGTCAAATCATATAAAATTATATTAGTAAAAATATCGATTGTATACTTTTAATGAAAGTTGATAATACATCACCACCAACAACATCATCAGAGCCTTAGTTCCAAAATGCTTTAGGATCGGCTATAATAAAAGTTGATAATAATAAACATAATTTAATTTCTTATTTATAAAATTAGATATAAGTCTCATATTGTCCTATATGAAAAATAAATGCCGGTGCTTAATTAATTTATGGTTTTTCTATTATGTGCCTTTACATCACATGATAAGAGTTTATAAATAAAATTAAATCAAATAATAGTATATGTATGTGTATACTGACTCATGGATATTTTATAATAATTTTATAATATTATTAAAATTCGATTACATATTTTTAATATAATAAAATATTTAACATTTTATGCCGTGCATCGCACGGGAGGACATCTAGTATGGTTAAAAGCACACACGGAATTTGTATTATCATAATCAAATACATCACGTCTCGACTTAGTCAAATTTGTCTTAGCCTCTACTTCGTGTCATTGGACTTCACTTTGGATTGCGGTTTGTCTTTTTCAATTCAAAGTCGAACTAGAGGAGGTGGCACGGACGGTGGTGTCACAGACTTCTTCGTCGTATGTGGTAGCGCGGCCAGCCTCCAATTCTCCTTCCTCAGCGGGAATAAGAGCTCTAATGCGGATTGAGTCAGAATAAGGACGATTTAGGCCTTTTTGGTGGTGGTGTGGAATTCGAACTGAATTTCAGCTTCTTTGGTGGAGTTAAAATTGACCGATAACAAGGCTTCTCCTACTTTGTTTCCTTTTTTTTGTTTTTGTTTATTGGTATAGCTTCTCAGTCCAAGCATTTGTTTCCGAGTTTCAAATACTTTTTGTATCTCAGCCTCTCTCTATGGTGAAACTATCAGTTGTTACCGGTGAGTTCTAGGTTGATAGGACTTGGGAAATTATGACACAATGAATTTCACGTTCAAAATACATATGTTGCTATAAGAAATCTAGTTTCTGTGGTTCAGTTGAATTTCCATGTATTGTTTGGTTGTACAGAAAAAAGACAAATAAATGTTTGAAAAAATCAATTAATGCATGGAAATTGTCAAGCAATACTTGAAAGATTCCAAGTAATATTTGGAAAAAAAAAATGTACTTGAAATTTCTAATAAGTACTTTAAAAATTCCACTCGGTACTTGAAAATTCCAACCAATACTTAAAATTTGAGTCAATATGTTATCTTTTTATCATGATTGTTTTACTTTCTCATAATATTAATCTTTTTTTCTTAAGAGGGAGAGACGAGAATCTCTCACAGTAGGAGTTATTTCCGAAATATAGGCCTTCCCGAAGTCGATTGGACTATGTGCCGCGGCACACCACTTTTGGCCGCGAACACTCGACCTCACTGGACGTCAGGCCGCGGCACAAGCTTTCCGGGCCGCGGTCCCTTGGGAATTTCGTTCGGCCATTGTCTTGAGTGCGCCGCGGCACACATTGTCCGGGCCCCGGCACACGGAGTCAACTCAGTTTTGGGACTCTTTTTCAGCAGATTTGTGTTGCATTTTTTCATAACTACACCTACACCTTTGAGAGTATAATAGAGAGAGAGATACAAGAGAGAAGAGAAAAGAGAGATATACTTGTTCAATTTTCCGGAGTTGTATCGATCGGATTGTCGTGATATTTTGACAAGAGCTTGGTAGCGATTGAGCAAATCTTTTTACCGGAATAGATTGAGGTGTTGAGTCTGGAAGTTCGAATATTTTGTTAGCTTTTTGTGTAAGCTATTTACGGTATTTTTTTTTCTCGATCTTGTTGTTGTTGTGTATTTCAAATACTTGAAGATTATTTATTACCAAGCATTTGAAGATTATCGTTGTATACCTCTAGTTTGTACTAGGGATAAATTGTGTATTGTGAATTGGTGATAGTGGATTTAAGCGGCTTCGGTCCCGTGGTTTTTACTCTCGTCTTGAAGGGTTTTCCATGCTAAAAATTGTGTCTCGTCGTTTATTTTTTTTATATCATTTGTATTGTTTGTCGAGTTGTATTTGATTTACTCTACTCGTCGGTAACCTCAAAGTTATGATTGAGATTGCGAAAGTTGTTAAACGAGGTTCCGCGTTTTTCGTTGTGACGTCTTTGTGTCGTTTTTTCCAACAAAGTGGTATCGGAGCCACGGGATTTTTTGTTTCGTGGTTGTATTATCTCAATGTAAGATGGAAGCCAATACAAGTGGAATGGTGAATTTGAATGGTTCGAACTACCATGTATGGAAGGGCAAGATGGAAGACCTTCTATATGTGAAGGATTATTATCTACCGGTCTTTAGCAAAGACAAACCGGAAGGCAAGTCCGACCCGAATTTGGCTATTTTGCGTCGCCAAGTGTGTGGTTATATTCGACAATGGGTTGATGATAATGTGTTGAATCATATTAGTGGAGAAAAGGACGCTCGAGAATTGTGGCACAAGCTCGAGCAATTGTATGCTCGGAAGACGGGAAATAATAAGCTATTCCTCATTAAACAAATGATGAACCTACAATATCAAGATGGGACTCCTCTGTCAGATCATTTGAATACATTCCAAGGCATCATTAATCAACTTGCAGGAATGGGCATTAAATTCGAAAAGGAGGTTCAAGCTTTGTGGTTGTTGGGCACATTGCCGGATACTTGGGAGATATTTCGTACGTCGTTGTCTAACTCTGCCACCAATGGTGTCATTTCGATGGAACTTGCTAAGGGGAACATGCTGAATGAGGAGGTCCGGAGAAAGTCATAGGGATCTTCATCACAGTCGGATGTTCTTGTTACCGAAAGACGGGGGAGAGGTCAAAGTAGAGGTCCGAGTAACAGAGGGCCACAAAGAAGTAATTCTAGAGGGAAGTATGCCAACATTGAATGCTACCATTGTGGTAAGAAAGGGCATATGAAGAAATTTTGCCGACAACTAAAGAAGGAAAATCGCCAAGGCAGAGAAAACACTCAAAAGAAAGAGAGCGGGAGTAATGAAAAAGCCGAAGTAAATACTACTACCGAGGATTTCTTTGTATGTTGCGATTATGACATGGTGAACCTTTCCAGAGATGAGTCCAGCTGGGTGGTCGATAGTGGAGCTACGTGTCATGTTACGTCACGTAGGGATTTCTATTCCTCTTATACTCCGGGTGGCTATGGGATAGTCAAGATGGGTAACGATGGGTTATCCAATATTGTTGGAGTAGGAGACGTACACTTGAGGTTCGACACCGGTGTGGAACTTGTTTTATGTAATTTAAAACATGTTCCGGATATGAGGCAAAATGTGATTTCCGTTGTCTTACTCGATGATGATGGCTATTGTAGCGGTTTTGGCAAGGGGTGTGGAAACTCACTCGAGGTTCCTTGATTGTCGGAAGAGGAGAGAAGATAGGGAAACTGTACGTGACACTTCCAAAGGTCACGATTAATGCCGTGAACACAGTTGAAAATAATTACATGACCGAGCTATGGCATAAGAAGCTCGGTCACATGAGCGAGAAAGTGATGGCGCTATTATCAAAGAAGGAGGTGCTATCCGGGGTTCACGATGTACATCTTAAAATGTGCTTTCACTATCTAGATGGAAAGCAAACGAGAGTCATTTTTAAGAGCCATACTCCTTCATGGAAGGAAAATGTTCTTGATCTTATACATTCCGATGTTTGTGGTCCTATGAAGACTAAGACGCTTGGTGGTTGCCTATATTTTGTCACATTGATGAGTCGATTCTTGATCGACTCATTCTGTTCTATTTAGTCGTGTTTTTATTTGCTTTTTAGTATTTTTGTTCTCTTTATGCGTGGTATGTTGTGTTTTTAATTTATAGGTAACCAAGCGAATATTGTGGTGAAACCTGTGCTTTCATAGCTAAAATTGGAGTTTATGATGATCAAGAGCTAAAACGGGGCCTAAAACGATAAAAGATTGAAGCAATATCGGTCGTATCTTCTAAATTCCAGAATCACCACTCCGAATTAAGATGTGTTCTCCTTTGATATAAATTCCTCGTGAAATTAGCTTCGAAACGGTATATCATATGTTAAATTTCGAAGTGTATTGATACAAGAACGAAGGATCAAGCCGAAGAAGACCAAAAACCGGAATCAAAACAGAAGAAAATAACTCAGACCGCATCAGGCAACTCGGTCGTGTCATAGGACACGGCCGGGTCTCTTTACAGTTAAAATTCCATTTTCCGGAAGAGTACAATACGATCGTGTCTTCTATGACACGGCCGAGCCCCTATCCAGCCTAAACTGCAATTCTAAGGTAGTATGACACGGCAGTGTCACAGGACACGGCCGAGTGCGTGGACAGTGGGTTTTTCTGGCTTTCAGGGTAGTACGACACGGCCGTGTCACTTTTCGGTGCAAGTCATTTTCCTTGACATTTTTGCACAATTTTGAGCTCTTTTCTTGATTTTTTGGCTATAAAAAAGGGTGTGGCGACCCTAGGAAAGATATTCAGATTTCATTTGAGATATTTTGGTGTGAAAAACACAAGATTGAGGGAGACAAACACCAAAAAGTGAGGAAAAAGGGAGATTGTTTCATCATCTTCATTGTATGTTCTTGGAGAAAAAAAATACATTTGTGAGATATTACATTTCCTTGTATGAATTATCATGAGTTTTTGAAGCAAGATCATCATACCTTCATCGGGAATTCATTTTCGGCTTTTACAAGGGAAGTTTCTACCATGTTTTGTTTTACAATTTCGATTATTATTGTTGAAATAATCATGAGTAGCTAAACATTTCATATGGGTTTTTAGACTTAGCCACGCACATGTTATCGATTGTTAGTTCCTATTGATTTTCCGGGTAAAAGTTTGGGATTGTTCCTCCTTGTTTGTTCTTCGTATAAGAACTTTTGATTTAGATCATCAAACCTATTTCTTAGTTGTTATTATTATTAAAATCGAGGATTTTTGTCGGTGTTTGCCATCAAACGACCCGATAGTAGCGATTGTGAATGTTCTAAAACCTTTTTCCGCGATCTTTAGCGAATTACCCCATCAAAAGTATTAGCTAGTCGATTGTTGGTAGAGATTCGTCCCCATCAAAGGAGTGTCTCTTATTTTCGTTAAGAACAATCGTGATTTTAGAATTGCCGCCATCAAACGGATTTCTTTTAATCGTGAGCAATCAATAATTCCAAACGTTAATTCTTTGTGTATCGGAACTAATAATTGATTACGTGTGTGTCGGTGATTCTAAATTCCCATATCATTCTCATTATTGTAATCCCTGAATTATCCGACTATTCAATTGGTGTTTGTAACGCTTAATTTTTTTTAATTTTATGTATTAGTAATTGTAATTCTATCAAACCAATGATGTATTTTAATTTATTTTACTTTTGTTCATTCGACTAATTGCCGAACATTATCAAACTTTAAACCGTTTCCAATTCCTCGAGAGATCGACCTCGGAGTTACTTGCCGCTTCCTACAAAAGCGATTCGTACACTTGCGAGTTTATAATTTGTCCATCAAGTTTTTGGCGCCGTTGCCGGGGAATTGGCGTTTAATTTTTAATCTTGTTCTAATAGTAGTTGAATTGTTATTCTTGATCATTATTTGTTCATTCTCATTATTTTTGATAAAATTTAAAAATTCGCGCTAAATTCTTTTGTTTATGCTTGGTAGGAGATCGTTGGGTAACCCGATTCTTACGCCCATAGACGAAGTTCAAAGGATTAGAGCACCAAAAATAATGGCCACGACATCAATGGCAAACGACGAGGTGAATCTGGATCTTGAAGAGCGACTTTTGCTCCAAGAAGATAACCCTCGTCAACCGAGGGTTGAGAATGTTGCACAGAATATAGATGAGGAAGACATTCGTCAACCAAGGTTTCCGAGATATGAGAATGTTGGGCGCAATCAAGGGATACCCGAAGCTCAACAAGGGAGATACTTCTATCCGAGACAATCACCCGTTGGAGTGTAATATGGAGCGAATTATTATCCCGGACCTCAATATGGGATGGAAGCAAACTACAACATTCCGCAACAACCTCCGGTCGAACATGTAATGCAGGACTATGCAAAACTCGTGGTGAACACCACCATTTCATGCACCAAATTAGCACCGGCCGCAAGGAACTACCACATAAGCGGATTTCACATCGAGCAATTGCCCTCATTTCACGGATTAGCACGTTAGGATCCGTTATCATTCATCCGAGACTTTTATGTGGCGATTGACAACTTCCCATTAAATGGATTGAGCGAGGATCAATTAAGAATGAAGTGCTTCCCTTATACACTCAAGGATGGGGCGAAACAATGGTTGATGACTTTGGCGCCCGGCTCACTAAGAACATGGGATGAAGTTTACGATAAATTCATTACCAAGTACTTCTCTCATTCAAAAACTACACAATTGAGAACTCAAATCTCAACGTTCGAACAACAAGACGGAGAAGCATTTCACGAAGCATGGGACCGATTCAAAATGCTCCTAATTCAATACCCACACCATCACTATCCGTTTCAACTACTTAATCAATTCTTCTATGATGGATTGACTCAATATTGCCAAGGCGCGGTAGATAATGCAAGGTGGTTTGTCTTGGGGTTTAACGGAGACAAGCATATGATGTGTATGAAACGTTGGGAGCCAATTCTCAACAAAAAAGTGTACGTGTTCGTAGGGGAGCCATGCACCAAGTAAGTGAGAAGGACGAGATGCAATTTAAAATCGATGAGTTGACAAATAAACTAAGACAACTCAAGACTCAAAATAAATCTTCTAGCTCACGAGTTTGCGAGATTTGCGGAGCACCCGGACATGATGCCAATTCATGCCCTCATACTTTTCCGGGAGAACAAACCGAACAAGTATTGGGCTATGGGACAAAGCACGGGAAGGCCCGAGTGGGAAGAGAGGAGAAATAATTATGGCGGAAACGCAAGAAATGCACCTCTCCCAAATACTTATCATCCTGGGCTAAGAAACCATCCGAATTTCTCATGGAGAAACAACAACCCGATGCCATACGACACAAGCGCCCAAGCTCAATACAACGGAGGAAACCGAGCCCAACAACCAATGCAAAGTGAACCACCTCCACAACAAAGGAACTCTCTTGAGGAGAGTATTTCGGCATTCATTAAGGAGAGCAAGGAAAACCGAGCGGAGAACAATAAAAGGTTCGAATCTTTAGAAGCTTCGATGAAGAAGATGGAGATTCAAATTGGGCAACTTGCTACCGAGGCACGTAGACAAGAAAGGGGTAAACTACCAAGTCAACCCGAGCAAGCTCAAGATATTACCACTCTCCGAAGTGGTAAAGTGATTAATAAAGGAGCTAATTCCAAAGAAAAAGAAAGGGGCGGTGAGAAAGAAGCGAAGTCGGAAAATCAAGAAGAGAAAATAGACGAAGCAACTTCGACTTCCAAGCTTCACAAATCTGCTCAACCTTATAAGCCACCAATCCCTTTTCCGAGCCGACTTAGAAAAGCAAAGCAAGATGAGCAATTTTCCGAAATCTACGACATGCTTTCAAAGGTTCATGTCAACTTACCTCTCTTGGATGTTGTGAAGAACATTCCCGCTTATACAAAATTTTTCAAAGAGTTGACATCCAACAATAGAAGATACAATGGGAACGAGAAAGTGGGGCTCTACGAGGTAGAAGCAAGGGGTCAAGAGAAAGGCGATCCCGGAAATTTTATGATCGACATCACTATGGGAGATAAGAAAGTTGCTCGTGGGATGTTAGATTTGGGAGCAAGCGTAAATCTCATGCCATACTCGACCTATTTGAGGCTTGGACTCGGGGGAATTAAACCGACAAGAATGACTCTTCAAATGGCGGATAGGTCAGTGAAATACCCCAAGGGAGTCATTGAAGACCTATTAGTGCAAGTGGACAAGTTGGTGATTCTGGACGATTTTGTTATCTTGGAGATGAGCGATTTCGGAACAAGCGAAAATGAAGGGACAATACTTCTAGGATGGCCATTCATGCATACAACAAAAACAATCGTCGATGTTGATGAAGGAAAGGTCACCATGACCGTCTTGGGCGAAATTGTGGAAATCGACGTGTTCGGTTCATCTCCTATCCCTTCTCATATTTATGCTACCCATGATGTGAATTTTATTGATTGCGTTGTTTCTTTGGTTAATGATACATATTTGCATGATGATGTAGGGGACACGTTGCATGATGCTCTAACCGTTGAGCATGATATGAAATTTGAATAATTTAGAAATTGGAGAATATGTTGCATTGTTAGATAATTCCGAACCATTGATGAAGTTGACGGTCTTAAGATACCATTGGAATTAAATTTTGAGGAGCCTGTTGAAATCACCCCACCCCAACTTGAATTGAAAGAACTTCCGGCACATCTTAAATATATTTTCTTAGGCAAAAGTGACACTTACCTTGTAATTGTCTCTTCCGAATTAACCCCCTTGCAAGAAAACAAATTAGTAGAAGTTTTGACTAAATTAAAGGAAGCAATTGGGTGGAGTATTTCCGATATCAAGGGGATAAGTCCTGTTAGGTGCATGTATAAAATAATTCTTGAGGAATATGTTAAACCTGTTAGGCAACCTCAAAGGCGTTTGAATCCGAACATGCAGGATGTTGTGAAAAAAGAAAGTTTTGAAATTGCTAGATGTCGGAGTCATCTACCCGATATCCGACAGTAAGTGGGTGAGCCCTATGCATGTGGTGCCTAAGAAATCTGGAATAACGGTGGTTCGTAATGATAAAAATGAATTGGTGCCCACTAGAACAGTAACCGGTTGGAGAATGTGCATTGATTATCAGAAATTAAATGTCGTAACAAAAAAGGATCATTTTCCCCTTCCCTTCATTGATCAAATGTTGGAACGTTTAGCTGGGCATGATTATTAATGTTTTCTAGATGGTCTTTCAGGTTTCTATCAGATTCCCATTGCTCCGGAGGATCAAGAGAAGACCACTTTCACTTGCCCTTTTGGCACTTTTGCCTTTAGGAGGATGATGTTTGGTCTTTGCAATGCTCCCGCTACTTTTCAAAGGTGCATGCTTTCCATATTCTCCGACTTGTTAGAAAAATATATCGAGGTATTCATGGATGACTTTTCTGTGTTTGGAACCACTTTTGATGATTGTTTAAACAATTTGACTATTGTGCTAGAACGATGTATTGAGTGTAATCTTACACTTAGTTCGGAAAAGAGTCATTTTATGGTAAAACAAGGTCTTGTTCTAGGTCATGTGGTTTCCAATAAAGGAATGGAGGTTGATAAGGCTAAAGTTAATTTAATTGTTAAATTACCTCCGCCTTCATGTGTCAAAGAGGCTCGAAGCTTTTTAGGGCATGCCGGGTTTTATAGGCGTTTCATTAAAGATTTTTCGAAAATTGCCCGTCCTTTAAGTAACCTTTTATGTAAGGATGCCAAATTTGATTTTACCGAGGAATGTCTAGTCGGTTTTAATGCGTTGAAAGAAAAGTTAACTTCCACACCTGTTGTTGTTGCTCCCGATTGGTCTCTCCCATTTGAAATCATGTGTGATGCGTCCGACTTTACTATTGGTGCTGTTTTGGGACAAAGAGTGAATAAATTTTTCCACGTAATTTACTATGCTAGCAAAACGCTCGATGAAACTCAGACTAATTACACCACCACCGAAAAAGAATTTTTAGCTGTTGTGTTCTCTTTAGACAAATTTCGATCCTACTTGGTTGGCTCAAAAGTAATTGTGCATACAGATCACGCCGTATTGAAATATTTATTAAAAAAATCCGATGCAAAACCAAGATTAATTCGGTGGGTTCTTCTGCTGCAAGAATTTGATTTGGAGTTTAAAGATAAAAAGGGTTCGGAAAACGTAGTTGCCGACCATCTATCCAGGTTAACCGAGGGAGATAATTTTAAAATCGATAATTCTTTGCCGATTGCTGAAACTTTCCCTGACGAGCAATTATTCGATGTAACAAGGACACCTTGGTATGCTGATATTGTTAATTACATTGTTAGTGGTGTTTTGCAGCCCGACTTGACCTATCAAGGGAAGAAGAGGTTTGTTTCCATGTGCGAGCATTACTTTTGGGACGAGCCACCTTATTCAGGTTGGGGCGATCGGATATTCGACGTTGCGTCCCGGAGGAAGAGCACGAGAGCATATTGTCATTTTGCCATGAGTTGCACTGTGGGGGACATTTTAGCGCAAAGAAAATGGCGCACAAGGTCCTTCAATCGGGATTCTACTGGCCAACATTATTTAAGGATGCCTATTCCCATTGCAGGAGTTGCTATCGTTGTCAACGAACGGGGAACATAAGCAAAAGGAATGAGATACCATTGACAAACAATCTTGTTGTGGACCATTTCGATGTTTGGGGAGTTGATTTTATGGGTCCTTTTCCACTTTCCCTTGGCTTTGAATATATTTTAGTTCTTGTGGACTACGTCTCTAAGTGGGTGGAAGAAATTCCAACCCGAACTAACGATGCTAACGTAGTTTGCAATTTTTTTAGGGATGTGATTTTCTGCAGGTTCGGGACGCCTAGAGCTGTAATTAGCGATAGAGGCACGCATTTTTGCAATAAACAACTTTCAGGCTTGCTTAAGAAGTATAATGTGATGCATAAGGTCGCAATGGCTTACCATTCACAAACTTCCGGGCAAGTCGAAGTGAGCAATAGACAAAAAAAGGCAGTACTCGAAAAGACGGTGAAACCGACAAGGAAGGACTGGGCATTAAAGTTGAACGATGCTTTAGGGGCATATCGCACAGCCTACAAAACTCCAATTGGAATGAGCCTGTATCGCCTAGTATTTGGGAAAGCATGTCACCTACCCATTGAGTTGGAACACAAGGCATATTGGGCAATCAAAGCGCTCAATTTAGATCAAGAAAAGGCGGGCGAGGAACGACTTTTACATTTAAATGAGCTTGATGAGATGCGTTATGAGGCGTACGAAAATGCTAAGCTCTACAAAGAACGGACGAAACGGTATCATGATAAGTGTATCGTTCACAAATCTCTCGAACCTGGGATGGATGTTTTGTTACATAACTCCCGTCTTAAGCTCATGCCCGGAAAATTGGTGTCGCGATGGGGCGGACCGTTCAAGGTCGTTAAAGTATGGCCACACGGAGCGATGGAACTTCTTGATCCACGGAAGAACGAGCAATTTAAGGTAAACGGGCATAGAGTGAAGCCGTATTTCGGACGAATCGAAGAAATCAATGCGTTTGAGTGCATAGAAGTGCACGATGTTGAAGCTTGAGCAAGACGGGATGAAGTCGAGCTAATGACTATAAAAAAGCGCTACTTGGGAGGCAACCCAACGGTTTAGTTATATTTTTTTTTCATCCTTTGTTTTTCGAACTTATTTTCCTTATTTGTTTTTACTCGATTCAAAACTGACCGGTTCAACTGTGGGTGTTAAAAATGCAGGAAACGAGTGTGTTATCAGAAACTAACAATTTGGGTAGGTAGGACACGGCCGAGTTGCCTCTGACACTGCCGAGTCTCAAAACAGAAAGGGTTTGGTATTGTGGGCTAGTATGACAGGACCGTGTCACAGGACACGGCCGAGCTTCAAAACAGTGAGGAATTGTTTTTCCAGGACAGTGCGACACGATCGTGTCACAGGACACGGCCGAGTGTCAAAACAGTTGGGTTTGTGCTTATTTTGAACAGTACGACACGACCGTATCACAGGACACGGCCGAGTCGGTGAGACAGTGAGTTTGTGCTTATTCTGAACAGTTCGACACGGCCGTGTCAAAAAGCAACACGGCCGTGTCAGTCGGGCCTTTATATAGGAAAACACGTCCGAATCGCCATTTCCATCTTCTCCAGTTTTTATTTTTCTCCCCCTCCGAACCCTAGCGTCAATCCCATTAATTTTTATCTTCATTTTCAAAGGAATTTTGTGCAAAATCAAGGGGAGATACAAGAATCAATTACGTAATCATCATTTTTCAACCAATTTCACTCTTCGAGGGGGCAAATCGGACGAATTGGGACAAGTATAAGGTGATGGCTGGTATGTATACAAGTAGATCCAAACAGACCATTACTTGGATATATCCCAACGTAAGTAATACATTCAATCACACACACACACACACACACACACACATATATATATATATATATATATATTATATTATATAATTGACTATTTGAGGTTGGGAGTGTGGGTATTACGTTATGTATTGGATGTCGACTATTGTCCGAGCTCGTATTATCGACGGATGGATGGAGGTGATAAACTTTTATTTCAGTTTTTTAAATTATTTAAATTAATTTCAGTTTTTTAAATTATTTCAATTTAAAAGTGATTCGTTTAAGTTGATGAGTTTGTTAATATATATATATATATATATGTGTGTGTGTGTGTGTGTGTGTTTATATGTACAGATGTTTGATGATGTTGCAGCACTTCCTATAGATAGAATTTGTGAAATTCGTACCGAATGGGCAAAACAATTTTTGGAGGTTAGGAACCGTTTATATGCGTAGATTTTTTGTTAGTTCGTGAATTGTGTTGTATTTATTTTGAATTGGATGGAACATCATTGTATTGGTATTCTAGATATTTGTATCGAGCGTTATTGGATTTGATTGTTGGATGGAAGTTGTGTTATATTGGTGAATGTTTCAAAGTTGTTTACAGCTTTGGAACATCATTGTATTGATATTCTAGATATTTGTAATGAGCGTTATTTATTTGATTGTTGGATGGAAGTTGTGTTATATTGGTGAATGTTCCAAAGTTTTGTTGTTGTATAACTTTGAAACATCATTGTATCGGTATTCTTGATTGTTGGATGAAAAGTTGTGTTATATGGTTCTTGTACTATTTTCTGAAATTGTGTAGCAGGTGGGTAAATTAAATAAATAAACCTAGTATTAAAAAAATTAAGATTAACAGCGGTTATAATAAAAAACCGCTGTTAAAGTGCCTATTCAAATTTAACATCGGTTCTTTGTAACAACCGCTGTTAAATTAACATCGGTTTTCTGAAAGAACCGATATTAAATTTAACAGTGGTTTTTTAATAACCGATGTTAAATTTAACATCGGAGCCTTTAACAGCGGTTTCAAAACCGCTATTAAAATGGCTCCAGAACTGCTGTTAAAGGCCAGTTTTGTAGTAGTGAGAGTCCGAAGAATGGCTAGAAGCCATGAAGTCAAATATGCAATCCATGTATGACAATTAAGTTTGGAACTTGACAGATCCACCTGAGGGTGTTAAAACCATTGGGTGCAAATGGGTCTTCAAAAAGAAGAAAGACATGGACAATAATCTGCAAGCCTATAACGTTAGACTAGTGGCAAAAGGTTATGACAGATTCATGGTGTTGACTATGATGAGACTTTTCCGCCAGTAGTTATGCTTAAATCAATTAGAATTTTATTTACCATTGCCGCATACTATGATTATGAAATATGGCAAATGGATGTCAAAACAGCTTTCCTTAATGGAAACTTACTCGAGAATGTGTACATGACACAACCTGAGGGTTTTGTTCATCCAGAAAATTCTAGAAAGGTTTGCAAGCTTCAAAGATCCATTTATGGGTTGAAGTAGACTCTCGGAGCTGGAATCTTCGTGTTGATGAAACTATCAAAGAGTTTGGGTTTATTTAAAATGAAGATGAACCATATATGTACAAGAAGGTTAGTGGGAGCATAGTTGTTTTCCTAGTCTTATATGTAGATGACATATTACTCATTGGAAATGACATACCCACCTTACAGACAGTCAAGACTTGGTTGGGAAGTTGTTTCTCAGTAGAAGACTTAGGAGAAGCTGCCTACATTCTTGGGATAAAAATATATAGAGATAGATCAAAGAGAATGATTGGTGTGATTCAATGTACATACATTAACAAAATATTGAAGAGGTTCAATATGCAAGACTCCAAGAGGGGACTCTTGCCAATGTCACATGGCATTCATCTGAGTACGACTCAGAGTCCTTCGACTCCTGATGAGCGAGCCCACATGAGCAAGATTCCATATGCTTTGGCCACTGGATCGATCATGTATGCCATGATTTGTACTTGACCAGATGTATCGTTTGCCCTTAGCATAACAAGTCGATACCAATCAAATCCAGGTGAAAGCCACTGGACAGCAGTGAAAACCATCCTAAAGTACTTAAAGGAACTAAGGATGCTTTCCTAATTTATGGAGGGGTGGGAAACAAGCTAGATGTAAATGGTTACGCCAATCCAAGTTTCGAAACTGACAGAGACGATTTTAAATCGCAAACAGGTTATGTATTTGTACTGTGAGTTGGAAGAGTTCCAAGCAAAGCACGGTTGCTGATTCTGTAACAGAAGCTGAGTACCTGGCATCGGATGCAGCTAAGGAATCCATATGGATCAAGAAGTTCATTACCGAACTGGGAGTGGTACCGAGCATACAGGATCCCATAAGCCTTTATTGTGACAATAATGGTGCTATTACACAAGCTAAAGAGCTAGGTCCCATCATAATTCCAAACACATACTCAGAAAATATCACATAGTCAGAGAGATCGTTAGACGAGGAGATATTACAATATGCAAAGTAGCAACAGAAGAGATTGTTGCTGATCCACTTACTAAGCCTCTCTCACAAGGAAAGCATGTTGAGCATGCTAGATCGATAGGACTAAAAGTCATGAATGAATGGTCCTAGTGTAAGTGGGAGATTGCTGGGAATGGTGCCCTAAGACATTCGATGTGCCTAGATTTGTAATTATCACATTTAAATAAAGTTATTTAATACCATTTATTTCTCGTTGATTATTATAATGTGTGCATATTTTAATATTATAATAGTCGAATAATAGTTATTCACGAATAATAAGATTATTCAAATGTCCCTGGTCCAATCGCGTTGAGTGGAGACTCAAGTGATTAGTATAAGTTTGATTGATAATCATCGGATGATTATGCGTATGGTACGGATCAATCTTATGGATATAGATTGGAGAACCAATGCTGGACAGACCCGCATTGAGATCACTGCATTGAAATATCATAAGTGAATCTCAATATAACAGTATGTCAATAAATCCTTGAACCTGAGATTATCATAGAGTCCAACATGATAACTGCTATGCCTTGACATAATCCAACGTCATCTGAAACATGGTGATTATAAAGGTTATCGGTCGGGATTAGTGAGAGCCATGTAGAGGGCAATGAATAATCAAGATGCGGATTTGTCCCTCTTTTTAATGAAAGAGATATCTGTTGGGCCCCTCGATAAGTAGTACTGAAGGAAATGCATGGCCTTGCTCAAATGAAAAGTCATTTGATTCAATCAGTCTACTTAATACCGAGAAAGCATTTGAACATAATAAGTATGACAATTTCCATGACTTAGTTCAAATATGATATCGCGCGACAAAGGGATTTGACACGTTCAATGGATTAATGGACTATAAACTTACATTTTTTGGGTAGTCATAATGTCTTGCTAGAGACCGCTTATGATTTATTATGTAATAATGTACTAAATAATTGCCAACATAATACAAGCATTTTGGGTCACACATACGACAACTAAAGACAAGCAAGAATAATTAATAGATATAATATTGGATATTATATTTATTATATAATGAGTAATATATAATATAGGATATTATATATTATATTATTTAATTATATCAACTGGGAAAGAGAAATATAATATTAGATATTATATTTATAAGAGGATTAAATAATAAGTAATATATATAATATGAGATATTATATGTATTGTATTATTTAAAAAGTTGAGGGGCAACTAAGCAAAGTAGAGCTTAACTCTAGGGTTTACTTAGTATAAATAAAGAGTCTTGGACAAGACGTTGTCACAAGGTGAAAATCAGACAACTCTAGTTGCGCAAACAAAATCGGATCCCTCCCTTCTCCAATCGGCCGAACTGTTTTTCAGTCTGGGAATCCCGTTTCGGCCATCTCCGTCTTCTACCCTTAGTTGATTTTGATCAACAGTACAAATCCTTCTAGCAAGAAATTAATTGTTGTACTGTTTATCAATATTATTCGTAAGGATCTAGCTTGTACTAGTTGTTCGTGTGTGGATCACCGAAAGAGAAAGAGAATTTAATCAGCTTTTGGTCCGGGTTCATATCTGTTCTTTGAATTAACAGCAAGAACACTTGCCTCAGAAATCAACACGCAAACATCCCGACGAACACAGCTTAATCCAGCGGCCCCGGGAACCTACAACCTCCACGAGAAACAATGACAACCCAATCACTACGAGAACCAGCACCAATAACAATAGAAAATATAAAAAACAACCTAAGGAAATCCATTAACACATTTAATCGAACATTAAGTGTTCACGGTTATTCAAGGACACTAAAATCGTCAATCGGATCGAAGGAATCGAAGATATGGATATATAACCCATAGAACATGATCGATAACAACATTGACAACAATCAATCCATAAAAACCGGATTAAGATGATATTAAGAACAAAAACCCCAAAAATTCAACTTTAGGGGAAATCAAGAAAATACCTCGATCCGATGAAGAACAAGGATTAGAGATTGTTCCAGACTAGGAACTCGAGATCGGTAGAAAATGGTGAAGGATGGCACCTTGACACCTCCAACTCACTGCACTCACCCTCCACTCGGTTTTAAGAAGTGAGAAATGAAATAAATGAGGAGAACAGGGCTGCTGTCCAATATATACACACCAGCACAGTTTAGCGTGCGCTAACCCCTACTATAGCGTGCGCTAACAGGTAAATATTCCATTACGTTCAGTCTAGTAGTGTATTTAGCGCGCGCTAGCCAAGCCATTAGCGTGCCCTAATGAACCCTCAAATCCAGTCTAGTAGCTTCTGGATTATCCCAGACCATCAGTTAGTGTCTGTAATATCCCGAATTTCTACTACGTTTGTTTAATATTATTTTATCCAAGTCATGTTGTACAGCGTGGAATGTGTACAGTATGGATAAAATAAATAAACGACTGAGACAGTTGTATTTGTATAATTGTCGTACTTGGTCGACAATTGTATATGAGGATATCGTGTATTAGATGTGTCGTATGAGAATATATTTGGAAACAGTATGCGTATTCAGTATGCCATATGTTCGTATCTAGTATGTTGATACGTTGGACAAGAGTAGCTGAAAATGGCTAAGTATAGACACATTAGCGCACGCTATGATGTATATTTAGCGTACGCTAAGGTACAAGGATTACGTACGTTAATGAGTACAGTTAATATATGTTAAGATGCTACGTGTTACATATGCTATGTATAAGGCATTACGTACGTAATGAGAGGAATCAGACAGCTCAGGCTATGGCCAACAGGTGGGAACCGTGGTCGGCAGCTTTCGGCGAAGAACGTGCTTGGTCGAGTCAACTCTCGGTTAACGTACGCTACGAGTAGCGCATTACGTACGTTAAATGAGGATTTACTGTAGCAAGTCAACGTACGTATTACGTACGCTAGGAAGGAAATATTACATACATAATCAAGTGAACGAAACAAGTCAGTGAGCTCTGAACTGATATTACGTACGCTACGAAGGACACTTAGCGTACGTTAGGTAGCATTACGTACGTTAATGCTGCTGGATAACGTACGTAATGGGGGATGCAGTTTATAAAATGAAGTTCGTTCTTTCATTTCTTCACGAGAGAAAATCATTCCTTCCTCCAAAGTTCGTCCTTCTGAGGGTGTTAGTAAGAATAAACCTCTTACAACTTGATTATAAGCTTGAAAGCATGGATTAAAGGCTTGGATGTGAAGATATCAATGGTTCTTGAAGAGTTTGATTGTGTTATTCATGTTCTTGAGGTATGTTGATGAACTCTTCACCTTGAATTCGGATTGTGATGTTATTGTTGATGAATAATTCGTATGAAGATGATTATGATGTTGTTGTTACGGTTCTTGAGGTTATATGAACTATATGTTGAAGAGATGATGGTTTATGTCTTGATTATGTTGGTTATGATTATAGAATCATAGCGTTCTTGGTGTTCCTGGTAGAATTGTTTCGATTCTTGATGTTAGGAGGATCATATATTGGAAAATATGATAATATGCACCTTGGATTATGAATGAGGATTGTTTAGATGTTAGAGGATATCGAATTACATTGTTTTGATGGCTATGAACAAGGTTTCGAATCATTTAGTGTTCTTGAGGAACTCCTTGATGAATTTAACATAGCAAGACTATCGTATGTTGAATTATCGGTATTTTAGTTATGAAGATCGAATGATCGTTGATTGTAGTGGTAGAATTCGTATGTTCTTGATGAAATACGAATCATGATATCAATTTGGAATCCGGAAAGATTGTGATTGATCATCGAATATGATTTCCTTTACATTCGTATCCGTAAACGTA
This sequence comes from Orobanche coerulescens, assembly GCA_033398695.1. Lineage (NCBI taxonomy): Eukaryota > Viridiplantae > Streptophyta > Magnoliopsida > Lamiales > Orobanchaceae > Orobanche > Orobanche coerulescens. The sequence continues at coordinate 72,426 of JAWKAU010000152.1, forward strand.
TTTTGGTTATGAATTCGTAATTGTTTGAGTTGGATTGTTCGGACTTATGTCTAATCGAGATATTGTGAAATCGTTGAGTTCGTCGATTGGTTATATTGATTAGTAATTATTGGATTTCGGTTCATATGATGGATATGAATTCGTAAAATGGTATGATTATATTTTTTGGTTTTATATAGAATCAAGGTATTGTTGACCCGTTAAGTTTGATTGGTTGGTTATGTCGGTTATTGATTGTTATCGAATCGTTGCTATTTGATTACTTCAATAGGTTGGGATTATTGATCGGTGATTATAACCGCATGTTGCGGTCGTGTTCGAGTATGTTCGTGAATTGCATTGGTCGGGACCGAGGAACTTGTATACAAAGGCAATGGGATTGATAACGGCTTCATTGGTATCGAGGCAAGTTATTACTTGCTCAGTTTATAATATTTAATGAATGGTTTCAGTTTCATTTCGTTTATGATGCATATAGGAACGATTATTATTGTGAACCCTGGAGATTTGGATTTTATGTTGTTTACCAATCTTCGGAGTTAAATCATAAGGTATATGATTTATTTCAGTTATCGGCATTTTGGGTATCGAGGATACATTATGATAAAGATGAGGATATGAGTATCTGCAGTCCATGGTACGTTTGGATCGCCGAGCATTGCGGATAATCGCCGGTAATGATTTGACATCGAGATTTGCTCACGAAGGACTTGGGGCAAGTATCTAAAACTGAGTCGGTTTAGTGCTAATAATTTTGATCATGCATATTGTCATTCATGTTGTTGAACATGAGGTCGTCCTAGTTGATTGTAATATTGTCGTTCATGTTGTGTTGTTCATGTTGATGAACATATTGATTTTCATATGTGTATGCATACTTGTATTATTTATGTTGTGTTGATCTGATGGGATCGTGTGATCTATGTTGAGGGCGCTGGATCAGATGTCCACCTTGTTATGGTCCGACGGGATCATCTTCGGATCTATGCTGAGGGCGCTGGATCATTAGACGGGTTTTCCACCTAGTTATGGTTCGACGGGATCATCTTGGTATCTATGCTGAGGGCGCTAGATCGTTGGATTACCCAGTGTTGTGTTGATGGAATCATGTGGATTTGCATCGTTGGTTTTACATGTGTTGTTCATATATATATTGTTGGTTATCCACCTCGTGTTGATCTAGTAGGATCATCTTGGGATCTGTGCTGAGGGCGCTGGATCATGGGATTTCCATTGAGTATACACTGTTGTTATTGTTTTGAGCATATTGATGTTGTCATATGAGTATGCATTTGTAGGTCTTGTGTTTAAACCGTGTCCGTATGATGTATTAATCTGATCTCGGGTTAGACTGACGTGATTGCCGTGGTATTGTGCATCTCGAGGTATGTTCCGTATTTCCCTTGGTATTTGTCTTTGATGGACAATCGATCTCATGTTGAGATTCGATGATGATATCCGATGGATCGAATTGGACAGAGTTAGTAGATTTCGTAACAGTGAGTTATGATGATGTTTTGAGAACTTTGGGTATTGTGTGAGAATCAGTACGAGACGTGAATTTGGTAGAGTATGGCAGTAGGATTACTTTGATAGTATTCTTACTTAGTATCTCATTGGTATGTAATTATTGATATGATGTGATTGTTATCATTGTTGGATACTATGGTTGACCCCATCGTGGGCTTTCTTTTTAGGATCTTGGTATATCGAGCTTGTAGCGGTCGTGGAGAGATGAGCTTCCTGGAGGATACTAGCTAGGGCATGTATTTTGTGAATTGAGTTTCCTGATCAGTTGTTGTATTCTGCTGTTAGAGTACTTTTAACTGTTGTCTTTTCCGTTGCGTGAGTACTTTTAAATGACCTTTCGTTATCTGGTAACTCAGGTTACTTTGGAAAATCGTGTTCTAAACTATTGAGTTTAATTTGTTTGGCCTTGTCCTTTCAAATGTGATTTTACGACGGTTTGATAAACGAGTTTTATAAAGTCTTGAATGTTTTTAAAAGATAGTACCATCGTTCGCCTTTTAGGCGTTTGTAAATATTTGCGAAAATGTCTTTTAGCCTTGTGGGTTCCATTTCAGGTCCCACAGCGCTGTAATATTCCCGTCGGATGCGGGGTGTTACAGAATATGGTATCGGAGCTTTGGTTGAGAAACCTAGGCGATCGGGTCGAGTTGGGTCGTGGTTTTGTCGTGTCATTCGAGTTGTCGAGTGACAAGTGTTTGAGCTACGAGTTTTGTTGTTCACTCGGGCTTGTGCATTATGTGATTTACCGGTGCGGTCTTGGAGTTGTTGCAAACTTTTCCAAACGGTGTTAATGTGTTTCTTCGGATAGAGTGTGTTGTGTTCTCGAGTTGAACTGATTTTGCAAAACGTGTGTTTTGAAAATGTCATGTCAGTATTTTCAGTCGAGACATGTGCCAGTATCACGGGGAATCGTCGGCTTCACGATCTGTAAGTATTTGGATTTTTGAATTGCATTGAGATTTCCGTTCTAAGTTGATATGCTTTGAGATTCAGCTGAATATTATGCGTTACAGTATAAGGTGACAGAGTTGAGACAGGATTGATGATCTTGAGAAACTATGATTTTGGAAATCAATATGTTGGGTAGATTTTGGAACGGAATTGTGCATTTGGGAGAATGTTGAGGATGGTTGAGAAGAACATGTAGTCATGTTAGTACATTTTGAGATATATGGAACTGTTTTTGAGCATTTGAAAATGATTTTGGGCCGAGACCTAATCGATTTTGAAATAGATTTATAACTCAGGACTTGAGGTCCAAAAGGGTTTTCTAGTTTTTAAACTTCTTGTAATGTGGAAGGAGATGCGGGCTGAGACTCTAATGTTTCAAAAGGCTTTTCTGTTTTCCAAAACTCCCGAGATTTGTAAAACACTTTACTAATCGTTTATGCATTTTATTACTACATTTCAAGGTTTTGATTTTATTTGTTCAAATGAAACTTCCCGGGAAGTCTTTCGCTGTGTTGAATTGTTTCAATGCTTTGTCATAGCATGGTTGAGGTGATCCAGGATGGGTTAATGGTTGACGTTGCGAGTCATGTGTGGAAAAGGAGTTTTTGTCCGATTCTATACATTAAGAATTTGGAACTCTATCGTGTGGTTTTCCCGATAGAATGTCAGTGGAATTGGTGACGAACCGAATTGGTATACAGGAGTATGGATGTGGTCAATCATTTGCATAGTTTTCATTTTAACACTTCAAAATCGCGTAGATTCGAAGGACACTGTTATCGAATACATGGCATTAGCGAGCCAGTTTAATTTTTTGAAAATTGATTTCGTGATCTTACGAAAATTTATGTTTTGAATTTTGAAATTCTTGAAAGAACTTTCGAAAAAAGTTGTCTTCTAGACAATATTACATGATTTCAAACTGGTTTTCAAAATGTGACTGAAATACATACGCATTTAGTGCATAGTGCATAGCATGGTGAATTTATGAGTGTGACTCACAAACTGGATAAGGCATCAGTATGGAACGATGAATAGAGATTCGAACTTCAGTATGGTAGTTTAGTTATCCAGGGATGATCAGTTGATTGATCGGATAAGAGGAATATGCTGCATATTGTAGATTCGGGTGCAGAATGTGATTTTGGAACTTTGGATTTTGTGGAACCAGGACATATGTGCTATGTGATTCCATTGGTATGGTAGTAGTACGATTTTACCATAGTGATTTTTGAATGATTTCTTTGTAAGTGTAGATTTGGGGATGGTGACCCCATGCTGATTTTTTGAATATTGAGTGGTCGTTCCCACCCCATGTATGTTTGGATATGTTCATCGGTTTGTGATTAGTTATTCGTATGCCGAAGGGCATGTTCAACTAATTGAGATCCACTGTATGTGATTGGTGTGTCGTTTTGAGAACTTTATTCGTTCGTATATCGATTTATGTGGTTCTGTGTTGATCGTGTTGGAGCTTACCATGTGAAGGTATCCTCGATTTTAGTTGATCGTTCGTTGGTAATACTGGAGTTTATCATGTTGATGATATTCTCGATTGTGTTTTGACCTCTGGTTGGTCATATTGGAGTTTATCATGTTGACGATTTTCTCGACTGCGTTTGACCTTTGGATTGGTCGTATTGAAGTTTATCATGTCGATGATATACTCGGTTAATTTGTTGGTTGATCATTGTTAATGATCGTATGAGCATTCGAAATTTGTGCCGATGTTTTGGGATTTGTGTCATTGATTTGGGTAGTTGTTTCACAGATGTATCGTGCATTATTAATTTTTAGCAGGATTTGGACTTGATTGTGCAATCAGGTAGATAGGATTTGACACGGATAGATTATGTCATCTGAAGATGATATATTTTGCTGAGACTCATGGAATTGTGATTGTAAGTATGCTATTTTGGTTATTCGGTAATAATGATGACCGATCGTTGTCGTGATGGTTTCAGAATATTTTGGTTGAACAGTTTGTTCGTTTTTCTATGACGAATTGCAAGTTTCGAGGCCGAAACTTATTTTAAGTGGTGTAGTATGTAATATCCGGAATTTCCACTACGTTTGTTTAATAATATTTTATCCAAGTCATGTTGTACAGCGTGGAATCTGTACAGTATGGATAAAATAAATAAAAGACTGAGACAGCTGTATTTGTATAATTGTCGTACTTGGTCGACAATTGTATATGAGGATATCGTGTATTAGATGTATCGTATGAGAATATATTCGGAAACAGTATGTGTATTCAGTATGCCATATGTTCGTATCTAGTATGTTGATACGTTGGACAAGAGTAGCTAAAAATGGCTAAGTATAGCCACATTAGCGCACGGTACGATTTATACTTAGCGTATGCTGAGGTACAAGGATTACGTACGTTAATGAGTACAGTTAACGTACGTTAAGATGCTACGTGTTACGTACGCTATGTATAAGGCATTACGTACGTAATGAGAGGAATCATACATCTCAGGCTATGGCCGGCAGGTGGGACCCGTAGTCGGCAGCTTTCGGCGAAGAACGTGCTTGGTCGAGTCAACTCTCGGTTAACGTACGCTACGAGTAGCGCATTACGTACGTTAAATGAGGATTTACTGTATCAAGTCAACGTACGTATTACGTACGCTAGGAAGGAAATATTACGTACGTAATCAAGTGAACGAAATAAGTCAGTGAGCTCGGAACTGATATTACGTATGCTACGAACGACACTTAGCGTAGGCTAGGTAGCATTACGTACGTTAATGCTGTTGGATAACGTACGTAATGGGGGATGCAGTTTATAAAATGAAGTTCGTTCTTTCATTTCTTCACGAGAGAAAATAATTTCTTCCTCCAAAGTTCGTCCTTCTGAGGGTGTTAGTAAGAATATACCTCTTCCAACTTGATTATAAGCTTGAAAGCATGGACTAAAGGCTTGGATGTGAAGATATCAATGGTTCTTGAAGAGTTTGATTGTGTTATTCGTGTTCTTGAGGTATGTTGATGAACTCTTCACCTTGAATTCGGATTGTGATGTTATTGTTGATGAATAATTCGTATGAAGATGATTATGATGTTGTTGTTACGGTTCTTGAGGCTATATGAACTATATGTTGAAGAGATGATGGTTTATGTCTTGATTATGTTGGTTATGATTATAGAATCATAGTGTTCTTGGTGTTCCTGGTAGAATTGTTTCGATTCTTGATGTTAGGAGGATCATATATTGGAAAATATGATAATATACACCTTGGATTATGAATGAGGATTGTTTAGATGTTAGAGGATATCGAATTACATTGTTTTGATGGCTATGAACAAGGTTTCGAATCATTTAGTGTTCTTGAGGAACTCGTTGATGAATTTAACATAGCAAGACGATCGTATGTTGAATTATTGGTATTTTAGATATGAAGATTGAATGATCGTTGATTGTAGTGGTAGAATTCGTATGTTTTTGATGAAATACGAATCATGATATCAATTTGGAATCCAGAAAGATTGTGATTGATCATCGAATATGATTTCCTTTACATTCATATCCATAAACATATTTTGGTTATGAATTCGTAATTGTTTGAGTTGGATTGTTCGGACTTGTGTCTAATCGAGATATTGTGAAATCGTTGAGTTCGTCGATCGGTTATATTGATTAGTAATTATCGGATTTCGGTGTATATGATGGATATGAATTCGTAAAATGGTATGATTATATTTTTTGGTTTTATATAGAATCGAGGTATTGTTGACCCGTTAAGTTTGATTGGTTGGTTATGTCGGTTATTGATTGTTATCGAATCGTTGCTATTTGATTACTTCAATAGGTTGGGATTATTGATCGGTGATTATAACCGCATGTTGCGGTCGTGTTCGAGTATGTTCGTGAATTGCATTGGTCGGGACCGAGGAACTTGTATACAAAGGCAATGGGATTGATAACGGCTTCATTGGTATCGAGGCAAGTTATTACTTGCTCAGTTTATAATATTTAATGAATGGTTTCAGTTTCATTTCGTTTATGATGCATATAGGAACGATTATTATTGTGAACCCTGGAGATTTGGATTTTATGTTGTTTTCCGATCTTCGGAGTTAAATCATAAGGTATATGATCTATTTCGGTTATCGGCATTTTGGGTATCGAGGATACATTATGATTAAGACGAGGATATGAGTATCTGCAGTCCATGGTACGTTTGGATCGCCGAGCATTGCGGATAATCACCGGTAATGATTTGACATCGAAATTTGCTCACGAAGGACTTGGGGCAAATATCTAAAACTGATTTGGTTTAGTGCTAATAATTTTGATCATGCATATTGTCATTCATGTTGTTGAACATGAGGTCGTCCTAGTTGATTGTCATATTGTCGTTCATGTTGTGTTGTTCATGTTGATGAACATATTGATTTGCATATGTGTATGCATACTTGTATTATTTATGTTGTGTTAATCTGATGGGATCGTGTGATCTATGTTCAGGGCGCTGGATCAGATGTCCACCTTATTATGGTCCGACGGGATCATCTTGGGATATATGCTGAGGGCGTTGGATCATTGGACGGGTTTTCCACCTCGTTATGGTTCGACAGGATCATCTTGGGATCTATGCTGAGGGCACTGGATCATTGGATTACCTAGTGTTGTGTTGATGGAATCATGTGGATTCGCATCGTTGGTTTTACATGTGTTGTGCATATGTATATTGTTGGTTATCCACCTCGTGTGGATATAGTAGGATCATCTTGAGATCTATGCTGAGGGCGCTGGATCATGGGATTTCTATTGAGTATACACTGTTGTTATTGTTTTGAGCATATTGATGTTGTCATATGAGTATGCATTTGTAGGTTTTGTTTTAAATCCGTGTCCGTATGATGTATTGATCTGATCTCGGGTTATACTGACGTGATTGTCGTGGTATTATGCATCTCGAGGTATGTTCCGTATTTCCCTTGGTATTTGTCTTTGATGGACAATCTATTTCGTGTTGAGATTCGATGATGATATGTGATGGATCAAATTGGATAGAGTTAGTAGATTTCGTAACAGTGAGTTATGATGATGTTTTGAGAACTTTGGGTATTTTGTGAGAATCAGTACAAGACGTGAATTTGGTAGAGTATGGCAGTAGGATTACTTTGATAGTATTCTTACTTAGTATCTCATTGGTATGTAATTATTGATGTGATGTGATTGTTATCATTGTTAGATACTATGGCTGACCCCGTCGTGGGCTTTCTTTTTAGGATCTTGGGATATCGAGCTTGTAGCGGTCGTGGAGAGATGAGCTTCCTGGAGGATACTAGCTAAAGCATGTATTTTGTGAATTGAGTTTCCTGATCAGTTGTTGTATTCTGCTGTTAGAGTACTTTTAACTGTTGTCTTTTCCATTGCGTGAGTACTTTTAAATGACCTTTCGTTATCTGGTAACTCAGGTTACTTTGGAAATTGTTTTCTAAACTATTGAGTTTCGGCTGTTTGGCCTTGTCCTTTCAAATGAGATTTTACGACGGTTTTGATAAACGAGTTTTATAAAGTCTTCGAATGTTTTTCTAAAGATTGTACCGTCGTTCGCCTCTTAGGCGTTTGTAAATATTTGCGAAAATATATTTTAGCCTTGTGGGTTTCATTTCGGGGTCCACGACACTGTAATATTCCCGTTCGGATCTGGGGGTGTTACAGCGTTTAGCAATAGCGTGAGCTAAATACTGAATATTAGCGTGTGCTATACCACTCTGTAGCATGCGCTATCTCCGTTGTATAGGCAGCAGGACTGCTCCAAGAACTCGACACCACAATGAAGCTCCTCGACAATAACATTCTTGAATGAAAACAAACATGTGACAAAACACTATCACATAAACACGGGTATCACACAATCCACTTTAACTAATAAACACGGTAACACGATATCACACATGTCGTTTAACAAGAAAACAATCCCAATTACTTGACAATAGACAAACATTACACATAAGTGGCAAACAATTCAAGACAAACAGAAACGAAAATCTCGGGTATATTACGTGCTAGATATAGAAAAAATCAAGAAATACAAGCAATCCGACCCAAACTATGACCAAAAATAGGACGTAGCCTGGATCATAAAAACTAAAACACCTACGGCTTATCAAGAAATAAAAAGCGCACCACTGTACGTGGGATAATGTGCAGGCCCGCGAGCGATAAATCAACTATAAAAAATTACAAATGCTATCAAAATAGAAAGGACAGGTAACTGAGCTGATCATCCGTATGATCGAGAGAAGATACATAGTAGAAGTATCTGAACTGTATATCTGTATGCCGAGAGATGACAAGCCAAGCTTAGAAGGATAGTCGGATGTCTTGTTGCCCTCTCGAAAAATATGAGTGACTCTGAACTGGATGTCTGTGAGAATGTGTCGAATATGCATAAGAGTGTGGCGAACCTGTCATGAGCCCCAATGGACAGATGTAAGTAGGGTCACCACAGCAGCTGTGTCTAGCTCAACCCAAATGTGTCTCGAATGATGGGAAGCCAAAATCAAACCAACAACAATCCCCTAGATCTCAACATCAAAACTGGAGGAAGCCTCGAAAGAAGAGTGAAAAGTAAGGAGCTCTCCATGATGATCTATGATCGGGCCTCCGCCACCAGAAATTTGAGTGTCTCTATCAAATGAACCATTCGTGATTAGCTTGATCTAAGGAGCCTCGGGTTGAAGCGAAACAACAGGAATAGGGTGATGTGCCTGGGGGATAGAAAGTTCACTGAAAGTGGTCAGGAGGCGTACACCCGCCCAGAACTCCACATTAATTAGCTCCGTAGCAGATAATAATAAAACATGACGCTCCACCTACACAACAATATGGCAAGCAAGAAAAGTAAAGCCCATATGCTTTACACTATTCCTTTTTGTCAATATGAACCAAAGGATCAGACAAGGAATAATGAAAATTGTGTGCCTAAAGTGTGTGCCATGTGAGAAAAAACTCGGCAGCTCAAAGATATTTTCTGTATGGGGTGGGTATAGATGAGTCCACGTGCCAAAATACTCCCACACATCACGAGCCACGTCACTCTCCAAGAAAAGGTGAGGGATGGTCTCAGTATGGTAGGTATGGATAGAGGTACAGCATGAGCATCTGGATGCTAGAGAAATGCCCCTCGTCTGCATAATATCATCAGTGTGGAGTTGGCGCAATAACGAACACCAAATTAACACCGATATAGTGGGCGTAAGTTGTTGGAAATAAAATGCAGCGGAAGTGAAGTTGGAAATTTTTTGATAAAACTGTTTTATGCATCCACGAGCAAAAATCCTATTTAGGCATGCTAATTAATTAACTACTAAGATTAATAAGTAATTTAAATATTATTTATTATTTATTAAATAAATATGTTGGTAAATCCAATATCCTACTCTAGATCAAATATCATAGTATATATATACCTTTTGAAGCATAGTGGTTGCTTTTTGATCTCTTTCTCAAAATCTTCTAGAGTATGATCCCGCCTTAATCCGGACATTGTGTGGGCAATGAGCTACCTAATCTTGCTTGGAATTCAATGAGATCGACCGAATATGTTCTTATGGGTCACTCGATTTTTCTTGTTTTCTAGTATTATGTAAACACTCTTCGAAAATTGATGTGTTATCTAAATTATGGAATCAAATACACAGGTCAAGATCCACAATTAAACACAAGAAAAAAAAATCAAATCTTTCCTCACACAAGTTATGTCACGGCCGTACCATCCCTTTAAAGTCTTATTTATAGGCTTTGGACTACTCTAGGGATCTTACGAAGGATTAGGGTTGGGACTCCTAGTGCACTCCAACTTTACATATTAAGCCATTTCCTAATATGGTTGAATTCACTAATATCAATTCAATCCACTAAAGAATTAATATTGTACTTCCAACCCAAATCCCAATTTACGAAATCTGGCTCCTTTATTTCTCGTATTTAAGATATCGAATGTCTATTAATTAATTTAAGCTACTGACAGCTTTAATTAGTTAATTTCTTATCTAAGAGTAGTACCACTCGAACCATATCGTTATATCGGAATTAAATCCACTATAGGGTTTAATATAATAATCATTATAGAGCTCCTCAAGGGGACATTATCAATCCGCACGAGCCGGGATGCGATTTCTAGTAATAATAATAACTGTCGTATAATTTATATTATTGCCCAAGATGCAAAGCTTATTGAGTCAATCATTTTGACACTCACCCATGGTAAACTAAAGCAATAAATAATATAAATAAATTAAATATTATATACTTTGAATTAAGAAATAATAACTTTTCAAGATTTACGTTCTTCTTATAGGTAGTACAGAAGACACTATCTCTCTTCGATCCAGTTAAACGTATGCAAATATGCTAATGCATGCTAATAGTCAAGACCAACTAATCTCAAGCATACACTACAACCTTTCATATAATTTGTCTAATAATTGTATAGGTTGTGAAAATTTGTATTATTTATATGGCACCAATAATATATGATCTTCCGTGTGACGCCAACACACTACATTATCTATAATATAAAATAACTAGATATTTCATTTGCATAACCATAACGTAAATAAATATGCAAAATATGTGATTAAATATAAATAATATTCTCATAGGTAGTTTCATGAAATAAGGTAATACAAGCATAAAGTATGCTTTGCAGTATACAACCATAACAATCTCCCACTTATACTCAAAGTATGCTTTTAAGTAAACCACTCTATTACATAGTCTCTCATATCTCCCACTTATACATAAATTAATGCTGCCATACATCGTAATCTCATTCCTTCCACATGCTTTTCATGAGGATAGGCCTTTCGTTAAAGGATCAACAAGATTATCTTCCAATGAAACCCTAGATATAACTACATCTCCTTCATTTATGAATTGTCGTATATGTGGTACTTGCGGTTGATATGTTTACTTTCCTTGTGGGCTCGTGGTTCCCTCGAACTTGCGACTGCACCAGTATTATCACAATAATATATAATACTCTTTGGCAAATCGGGAATCACATCTAAGTCCTACAGGAAGTAATTGAGCCATACTGCCTTTTTGGCTGCCTCAGAGGCTTCCACGTACTCGGCTTCCATGGTAGAGTTCGAGATGCATTTCTACTTAACAATCCTCTAACTAATGGCTCCACCTCCCAGACTAAACAAATAACCTGAAGCAGACTTGGACTTTTCTTTATCTGATGAAAAATTTGAGTCAGTATAACCTAATGGACATAGGTCATCTGATTGATATACTAGCATATACTCCCTAGTCCTTCTCAAGTACTTGAGTATGTGCTTGACAACAATCTAGTGTCCTGGTTCTGGGTTCGACTGATATCTAGAAGCCATGCCCACGGCATGACAGATATCTGATCTAGTTCAAAGCATAGCATACATGAGGCTTCCCACAGCTGACGTATAAGGGATCAGCTTCATGTCATCTATCTCCTTTTGTGTCTTAGGACACATATCCTTATATAGTTGAATTCCATGTCTGTAAGGTAGAAAATCTTTCTTGGAATTCTCCATGCTAAACCGCTTTAGCACTATATTGATATAGGATGCCTGAGCTAAGCACAACATCCCTTTCTTATGATCATGAAAGATCCTGATCCCAGAGATGTATCCCGTTTCTTCCAAAGCCTTCATATTAAACTGCTCAGATAACCATACCCGTACGTCCTATAATTCCTTCACGTTGTTTCCAATTAGAAGGATATCATCTATATACAATACAAGAAACGCCAACATGTTTTCATCACATTTATTATACACGCAACTCTCACTCGGACATTGGACGAATCTATATGACTGCACAACATCATCAAATCGAGTGTTTCAAGATCTATATGTTTGCTTAAGTCCATAAATAGATCTCTTAAGTTTTCAAAATAAGTGCTCTTCTCCTTCAGCAATGAATCCCTTTGGTTGACGCATGTATATTTCTTTGTCTAAACTTCCATTCAAAAATACAATCTTGATATCCATTTGCCGAATCTACAGATCCAAATCTATAGCTAAAAGAATTCGGATTGACTTAAGCATGGCTACTGGAGAAAAGGTTTCATCATAATCGATACCCTCTTTCTAAGTATAACCTTTGTCTATAAGCCTCGCTTTGAAGGTTTCAACCCTCCTGTTACCTCCTTTCTTTCGCTTGTAGACATACTTACTCCCAATGGCTGGTACCCCATCAGGTAGTTCTACTAGCTCCCACACTTGATTGAAATCTATAGACCCCATTTATGATTACATTGGAGCATCTTTATCTTGGATTGCCTCCTTATAAGTCGAGGGATCCGATTCATCTTCACCAGGGATTAAGTCTGAAGACTGTCCCACACCTATGAATCGTTCCGGTTGACAGACAACCCTCTCACTCTGACGAGGCAAATCCTGAGTCGGTGTAAAGTCTCAAAATCGATATATGGTATTCACCACCACGATCAGATCGTAGTGACTTGATACTCTTCCCATGACGCTTCTCCGTTTCAGCCTTGAAATATCTGAACTTGTCAAAGGCTTTAGATTTACATCGCATCAATTAGATGTACTCATATCTCAAATTATCATCTATAAATGTGATGAAGTATTCGAAGCCACCCCTAGCCTGGATGTTCATTAGACCACACACATCCGTATGAACCAATTCTAACATGTTTTGAGCATGTTTTCCATTGGTTGTAAAAACCCTTTTAGTCATCTTACCTTCCGGATGCGATTAACAAATTATAAATGACTCAACTTGGAGGTCATCCAATGGGCCATCTGTAACACCCCCAAGTTATTCAGGGTATATTACAGCGCCGTGAGCCCCGCCGTGGGACTCACAAGGCTAAACATACGTGGAACTATAAAACTTGACCGAGAAGGTCTACATACAATGGAAAGAAAGACGATACAAATGGTATTCAAAATCATAACCAATGAAACCATATACATCACTGCACAAATCAATACTTCGGCAACACAGGCCGGAACATCAAGGAAACTGAAATACAATACTCGAGTATTTAAAATCCATTCCAGTACAACAACACTGAATGGAGGAATCCAAAAAGATAACCAGAGACAAGACACAGTATCACACTTGCCCATCATCTTCATGCCGACCCGATACCCGCCTGTCCGCTCTCCTGGAACCTGAAATACATAAAAAGTATTTCCCCCATAAAGGGGTTAGCCGTCAAATAGCTAGTGCAAGTATATCAAGTATGAAACACAATGCTCCTCGACAATAAAGTAAATGTAACCGTCAATTCATCAATTCAAGACTCGCATTCCGGAATAACTAAATCTCATAGCGTCACATCAAGACGTATATGAATGCCGTGGAAACGGTTCGTTCATATCATCCGTCAATGCATATATGAATGCCGTAGAAACGGTTCGTTCATATCATGCCATCAATACATATATGAATGCCGTAGAAATGGTTCGTTCATATCGTGTCATCAATATATCTATGAATGCCGTAAAAACGGTTCGTTCATATCATCCGTCAATATTTCTTACTTTCAAAATCGAGAACGTACAATCATAAATATACACTTGCCTTGAATAGTCGACGACGTAACGAACGGGATGGAAAGTCACCGACGAATGCTAGGAACCATCGAAACCGAACCTAACGATTCGAAGAATACAATCACAACCGATTCTAAATGAATACGGAATTGGAATACACCCGAAAACCCGCCTACGATTCATGTATATTCATATAAAAACGACAACGAGGGCGGACCACAACCAAACCCTCTCGATTTCGTAAAAATCACGAAATATACCATGAATCCGTAGGGAAATTAAGAATACCAACAAGATTAATCATATTCATCATGAATTACTCAGCAAAACCGAATGAATCGGACAAAACGCGAAAATCCCCAAATCTCCCCAAAAGTAGGGCTCTAAAGATCTAACCTTGATTCGCTGGATCGAAGGATGTTATAAGATGATTGATCGGTGATATAGACTCAGAAACTTCATGGATTTGTTGTTTAACAACATGGCTTCATCTCCTCCAAAGCTCTAGCCGCGGACCGAAGAGAAAGGAAATGAAAAATGAATAAAAAAGTGGCTGCTCTGTCATTTATATACTGGGCCGGAACTAGCGTGCGCTAGCCTTCCCGGACTAGCGTGCGCTATCGGCTAGTATCGGCCCAGCACTCTCAGCCATGGCACGCACAACCCGGCACCACCGACCAAATCTGCCGACCATGACTTGTCCGCCCGACTCCCGCTAGCGTGCGCTACGGCCGGAAGCCTGCGTGCGCTAGCCGACCTGTCCAGTAGCCTCTGGACTAACAAACTCATCCCGGTAACGTACGCTAGTCGGCCGAAGCAGGCGCTACCCTGCCGGTTAGCGTGCGCCACGACCGACAAGAGCGTGCGCTACCGCCGATCCTACCCGAGTCGAACTTGTAACCCTCTCGCCTGGGCCCGATAGCGTACGCTGGCCGACTCGGCAGCGTGCGCTACATCGCGAGCTAGCGCGCAGCGGCCCCGGCCGAAGCGTGTGCTACGCGGTTCTGCCGTGCTCGCTGCCGATGCCCAAGATTCCGACAGTGCCGCACCGGTCCGGCCAACTGCTCAGCCGCCACGACCCGATGCCTCGATTTCCGAAAACGCACGGAACGAACACAACGAAAAGTTCGCGGACGATATCAACGACTCGAAATGAAAACGTAATACAATAATTAATCATACGCGACCAAGAAAAGGGTCGAGACAACAAATACAGATACGGATACCCATAACTTTGGGTAAATTACAAAATGGCCCAAAACGCCCGGAAATCACGATACGTGATCGAATAACCAAACCGAAGTTCATAACACGTCTAACAAAGTTAAATAGACTTACAGGAAACTCGAAACAGCAGTTTCGAACGAGATTCGCAAGAATCGACTCAAGAGCGGAAAAGTCGCTAAAAAGAACGGAACTCAACAAAACGACTCCGAAACGAACTCGGATGTCAAAAAGTGTAGAATTAATCATTCTCAGGATGAGGAAACGGTCCCAAGCAAGTAGTAAAAACGGACTTTCGCCAAAAAGAAAAATTACCGGAAATCGAATTTGCGGATATTACATTCTACCCTCCTTAAAAGAAGTTTCGTCCTGAAACTTAAAACAACTAGGGAGAAGCAACGGCGAAACGTTACAAGCAACACAACAATACATTACCCGAAGGTAATCCAAGCCAACACTAAAGTAAATACGAATCATAATGCCTGAATGCTCCAACAAAAATACCAATACATCGCAATGGCCTGAAAACCCCTCAGCCGAAGCTGTATATCACGATGGCCTAAAAGCCGAACAGCCCAAAGCTGTAAATCATCACAATACAGATCTCAAAAAGGCAAACCTGACTGTCGGACATACCCCTCGACGTATGAACAACCAGCCGCAAATCGTCATACATATCCAATACAACATGGACTACGAACGACCAAACAATAAGGCTCAAGAGGGACATCACAGCATGCCCGATCCGGAAATGTGTCCGTGCACATGTCCACCCCGTATACGAAATCCAGAATACACGTGTGACAATGTACCTAATTAGCCTCAAGAACTACGTCTCGTGTGCACGGTCCAATGCGGAAACATCCACGCATGACCATCGAGTGCCTGGCTAAAAATCCTACACATAACCAATCGGCACGCAGACATGATTCCAGATATGCCATGATACAACATGACAACGAAACTCAAAGGATAAAATGCCCATTACGGATCATACGACTCACCAAGTGAACGATGACACACGAAAGGCTGGGGCCATCCCTCAGGTGCGGGATCGAGAGTCTCGCGTCGCTGCGGCTACCCTCTGCCGTCGGTTGGGGCTCGGATCTAGCCGGGATATTATGTCCGGCGGTCCGGAGAGTGGCTCTCTTCGATGTGGTGGCAGACGTCATGATTCTGAAGGTTTTTCTTTGAAGCGCAGTGAGTGTCACTTCAAGTATATGCCCGAGAACAATGAGTGTTCTTCGGGACGGTAGGAATAAAAATGAAGGTAGATCAGCCCCCCTTCCTCTAGCGCCAATTGTTGTTACCCAAAATATTATCTGGAGATGAATATTGCTGGAATGATCGAGTAACAAATAAATGCGATAACACTTCCATGGGAAAAGTAAATTTGTCGGGGTTGTTAGTCCCGGGCTTGAATGCTCTCGCGAGATATTATTAATACAAATACTTTGGAGTACAAATATTAATGTTAGGGTACAATTACAATGAGTGTAAAGACCATAGTTATCTTAGCTATAGAGCGTGAAGATTGCCGGAAGAACCAGATATGATGCTCTGTGAGTTCTTGTAACAACGATGGTGTGCTATGACGACTGTGAGAAATCGACGGTCTCTCACAGTGTGTATTAGCTGTATGTTTGAGCTCATGGGCGTGCGAGTCTCTTCGAATCTGTACTGTAGGGAGTTCTTGCCTCTGCCGACCGTCTTCTGGTTGAGAGGTGCTGAGAGAGAAATCCTGAGATAGATTCAAGAGAAGAAGCCAAGAATCTAAGAGTGTGTATCTTTTGTGAACGTATTTCTGGGACCTTTCTCCAGTTGCTGGAGGTTCTCTATTTATAGGATTGGGAGTCACTGGGCGATCATCTTTGCTGTATTATAATAAGCGGGCGATCGTCTTTAGCACATGGGTTGGTCTCCTTAAAGTCCGCAAGAGTTGCTGGCAGCCGGCTGTACGGACTAATGAGAAGTCTGCACGTGTCTTCAGTCTCTGTCCCGGGAGGTCCCACCTTGTACCTTTCGGCGGGCCTGTCGGTAGGTGAGAAGGTGGTTACAGGTTGTGGTCAACGATCCACGTTATGCGGCGCCTTTTGCGGAACTGCACATGGGCGCTGCATTGAGATCCAGTCTTCGTAGACTTTGACGGACGAAGGTCTTGTTCGTAGTGCAGGACGGTCGTCCTTGGTCGGGCACCAGAGTCGATCGCTAGGTGCCAAAAGACGATTGCCTTGGGAGTCGATCGCTAGATACTCGAAGGTGGAAAGTTATCTCCGTTTAGGCAAGTTTTCCGTAGCTCCTTTGGTCGTGGACTCAGTCGCCCGGCATATGTGCCGATCGCCTATCGAGGTGTATAAATCTCGACACAACACCGTCATTCCTTTGTTTCTTTCTTCGATCTCTTTGACTTTGCCCGCCTTATAGCTTCGATCAACTTCAGGACCAACTTCAAAAGAAAGTAGACACATCATAAGAGGCGAGGTGATACGCTTCTCAACAATAAGTACAACCCCTTAGTCTTCAACTCAATAGCAGTTGGGTTCGACTGCTAATCACAACCAAAAGCCACATAAACACATCATTAATCCAATATATATAAAAAGATCAAACATATGCGTTAAAAATATTTAGAAACAAACCCAAAAATGGCATATGGATACATTGAAGAGCCATCCAATCAATCCTAGATATTAATAAAAATTTTAAAAACAAACCCAAAAATGGCATATTGATACATTAAAGAGCCATCCAATCAATCCTAGGTATTAATTTGACGGTGACTCGTTGTCGCATATTATCCACATCCACAACTTACAATACACAACTCGAGTTCAAACAAGGATCCAATAATGTGTTGCAAACATCAACAAAATTTCTAACAAACTTATTGAATCACCTTCCCATGAAAACAAACTTGTCCTTCACTTAATGACTCAGAACAGATAAGATATATTGATTAAATGCGTGCATCCAAAGAAGAATGTTATATGCCGCAATTAATTTTACCCAGTAGAAACATGAATATCTTCCCATAAGATTCCGGGTAATAGAATTACCTTGCCATCATATGTTTCATCTTATGATTTACATCAATACACCTAGATGCCATGACACAGACAGGATTAGCATCCGCAAATAACCTCATGAGATCAAAAAAGTGGCAGCATTTCTCTACAAGAGTACCCCCAGTGTTACAATTGAACTAGTTCCAGTGGTTGACCTACGAAAGCATAGAATAGGTTAAGAATATTATTTATTTTACTCAATGCAAAGGCAGACATGTATAGTGGCCTCTAACAAACCTTGACTACAAATGGGAATCGATGTTCGCGAATAGCCACCATCTTGACTTGTCCCAGAACTCCACTCTTCACCACATCAATCAGTTTAGCAACAGGTGGCATATATCTATATTCCATTCCAACGTGTACTAGAAAATATGCTCTGTTTTGAGCAGCATCAATGACCTGAAAAATATATTTATGGACTGTCAGATATGTTATCCTAAAATGTAAAAAGTTTTGTATCCGAAGACAAAACTTTCACTATAAATTTATCATACCTAAAATGCAAATATAGACGGCAAATTAAAGATTGTTTATCATACCGGGTTCCCTCTCCCACTATAAAGGTTCCCTGCATAGTAATGCACAATCCTACTGAATATTACAAGGTAATTAAATTGATTAATTACTACTGAATATTATAGTCAAATGATTGGATTATTCTGGATATCAAAAGCTTGGCCGAAAATGACTTAGAAAGTAAGATTGATCAGAAAGCAGCATTTGGGATTAGGTAATTTAATTATAAATCAACTATTTGCTCTGATTTCTTCACTCTAATTCTCAACCTCTTCTTTCTAGTCCGGAGCCACATAACATGGCTCCTATTCATGATCTGCTACAAGTGATTAGCAAGCAATTGGGGGAAGAGACGGCAAATATAGATGCAAGTTTAGGTATATATGTATTAGATTCACATACAAATCCTAAAATGTAAAAAGTTTTGTATCCGAAGACAAATAAATTCTTGGATGCTACATAACTAATACCACAATAATACCGATGGTTCTGGAAGGATTAATCCGGAATTAATCGGGTATTAGTCGGACTAAACGGATTTATACCTCACCACCCAAATGCGGCCAAACCCCGAATCAGAAAACCCACAACCAACACCGATCCACCTCAACCCTTTTCAAACCCGAGAACCCAAAGTTGCGGCCCGAACCTTACCTAGAATAGCCGCTGCCACCGTTCCGGCCACTTGAACCTCCAGCCCACAACATGCAGCACACCATCGGTTGTCGTGAGCAGTCCGTTTGAACCACCGCCGCTGCAGGCGCACATCACGGCCTAGGATCTCCGTCGCGGCTTTCTTTTGGATTGCCGCCGGTCGTGTAATGTGTGTGAGACTGTGTTCGTGTGTGTGCGTGTGTCGGACCGTGTGTGCGTGTGTGTTTCTGCAAGTTGCGGTAGAGAAGATTTTGGGGAGAGAGAGAGAAGAGAAGAGAGAGAGACGAGAGGAATGAGTAAAGTGAGCAATGAGGGTGAGATAGCGGCGGATCGGTGTTAAGGGTTTACATATCCGAAGTTTTAGGTTAAGATGAATTAAGTCTTTTCTTTCTATATTTATTCAATTTCATCCCAGACATATTTGAATTATTACAATTGACCCCAGACAACTTATTATATCTTCAAATCCAGTCCTATTTAGACCCAAGTCATTAATAATGTTACCTCTACTTGACGATCCAACCGTACAGATGTCAACATATATCTAATTTAGTGATGTTCCCAAATTTTCAAAAATAAAAAGTTAATTTGGTTTGAGATCTTAGCAAACCACTACTAAATTGACTAGTGCTACTAACTAGTGCTTTTCACGTATTATTGCTTATATTTTTGTAAAATATTTATCGACGATCCAGCCATACGGATGTTAACATATATCTAATTGAGTGATATTCCCAAATTTTCAAAAAATAAAAAATTAATTTGGTTTGAGATCTTAGCAAACCACTACTAAATTGACTAGTACTAGTAACTATGCTTTTCACGAATTTTTATTTCTATTTTTGTAAAATATTTATCGACGATCCAACCGTACGAATGTCAAGATATATCTAATTGAGTAATGTTCCCAAATTTTCAAAAAATAAAAATTTAATTTGGTTTGAGATCTTAGCAAACCACTACTAAATTGACTAGTGCTAGTAACTCGTGCTTTTCATGGATTACAGTATCTATTTTTGTAAATATTTATCGATGATCCAACTTACGGATGTCAACATATATCTAATTGAGTGATGTTCCCAAGTTTTCAAAAAATAAAAAATTATTATGGTTTGAGATCTTAGCAAACCACTACTAAATTGACTAGTACATTAACTAGTGCTTTTCATGGATTATTGTTTTTATTTTTTTAAAAATATTTATTGATGATCTAACCGTACGGATGTCAACATATATCTAATTGAGTGATGTTCCCAAATTTTCAAAAAATAAAAAATTAATTTGGTTTAAGATCTTAGCAAACCACTACTAAATTGACAAGTGCTAGTAACTAGTGCTTTTCACGGATTTGTTTCTATTTTCTTAAAAATATTTATAGACAATCCAACCATACGGATGTCAAAATATATCTAATTGAGTGATTTCCCAAATTTTTAAAAAATAAAAAATTAATTTGGTTTGAGATCTTACCAAACAACTACTAAATTGACTAGTATGTTAACTAGTGATTTTCACGGATTATTTCTATTTTTTTAAAAATATTTATCGACGATCCAACCGTGCGGATGTCAACAAATATCTAATTGAGTGATGTTTCTAAATTTTCAAAAAATTAAAAATTAATTTGGTTTGGGATCTTAGCAAACCACTAGTAAATTGACTAGTGCTACTAACTAGTGCTTTTCACGGATTATTGTTTCTATTTTTGTAAAAATATTTATCGACGATCCAACCGTACGGATGTCAATATATATCTAATTGAGTGATGCTCCCAAATTTTCAAAAAATAAAAAATTAATTTGGTTTGAGATCTTAGCAAACCACTACTAAATTGACTAGTGCTAGTAACTAGTGCTTTTCACGGATTTATTTCTATTTTCATAAAAATATTTATCGGCGATCCAACCGTACGGATGTCAAGATATATCTAATTGAGTGATGTTCCCAAATTTTCAAAAAATAAAAACTTAATTTGGTTTGACATCTTAGCAAACCACTACAAAATTGACTAGTACATTAACTAGTGCTTTTCATGGATTATTGTTTCTATTTTTTCAAAAATATTTATCGATAATCCAACCGTACGGATGTCAAGAGCTTGTATGAAAGTGCTGAAGACAACAGTTTAATATACAAACCTGTTCTATGACACGTTGTGTGAAATGTAATACAATAAGAGTAGTTAAAAACGCTTGTCTTATTTCAACAACGGTTTAACGTGGCATTGTCTTAAGCTAATTCCCACAATATATTTTTAAAACGGTTGTATAATCCCCAAAGTTAGCACAACACCGCCGACAAAAAGCCTTGTCTGATTGGTTTTTCTAGACAACGGTTTTTAAACCGTTGTAATATACTTGGATTACACAATACTTTTTCGAGGATAGAAATAAACCATTGTCTGCTAATTTCAGCTAACATTTTTTCGACCGACTGTTGTCTGATTAGTATTGTCTGATTGCGTTTTTCCTTGTAGTGTTGGCTGAAAATACAACACTTCTTAAGAAAAGTCTGAATGGTTAAAAATTATTATTCTAAAAATATATCATAATCGAATACATCATGTGAACGAAATATGGTTAAAAGCACACACGGAATTTGTATTATCATAATCAAATACATCACGTCTCGACTTAGTCAAATTTGTCTTAGCCTCTACTTCGTGTCATTGGACTTCACTTTGGATTGCGGTTTGTCTTTTTCAATTCAAAGTCGAACTAGAGGAGGTGGCACGGACGGTGGTGTCACAGACTTCTTCGTCGTATGTGGTAGCGCGGCCAGCCTCCAATTCTCCTTCCTCAGCGGGAATAAGAGCTCTAATGCGGATTGAGTCAGAATAAGGACGATTTAGGCCTTTTTGGTGGTGGTGTGGAATTCGAACTGAATTTCAGCTTCTTTGGTGGAGTTAAAATTGACCGATAACAAGGCTTCTCCTACTTTGTTTCCTTTTTTTTGTGTTTGTTTATTGGTATAGCTTCTCAGTCCAAGCATTTGTTTCCGAGTTTCAAATACTTTTTGTATCTGTTGGGTATCGGGTCTATCAATGGCTAAAGACAGGATCGTTAATACAAGCGGATTAAAACGAATACAACTATTACAATTATATTTAACGGGAAAAGGGATTAAGGATTACAGGCCAACTAATGAACCTATAATAACCAAATACTTAAATAAAACAACCCGAGAACAAGCAGACTCCCGAACAGGGAATTTAATCGTCAGAACAGATCTGAAAAACCACAATGATGTTCAAGTTAGCCGAGATATGAAAATACCGATCGAATACACCAAGTAATACGAATGCAGTATAAATATATAGGTATATATATAACTGATATATATATACTATATATGTATAGATAAAACAGAAACTGTAGTATTTATATATATATATATAAATTATATATATAACTAATATATATATATAAAGCAGTATATATATATATAAATACGATTCTGCAAAGTATATATAAATATATATATAACAAATATATATATAATATATATATAAATAACAACCAAAGAACCGAATATATATAAATATATATATATATAACAAATATATATATAATATATATATATATATATATAAATAAGAAAAACGGAAGAAATAACAAAGGACAAGAAACCCCCTTTGTGAAAGTGGTGAATAGGCTCAGATCTTCCGAACCCTATGCAATTTGACACCAAATATGTCCGATCCACGAAGGACGAACGCCGATTCAACGCCGGCCGGCACACAGCCCGGTAGCACCTTTCTAAACCAAGAAAAAACCCTCAGAAACCTCAGGAACAAATCCCGGTCACCCTCAATGATATCACAATAAGAATATCACTTGTTTCACTTCGGATTCTCAAGGCACAAGTCGATTTCTTTCTCTCGGTGTCTAAAACTCCTTCCCCAGCCGCGATTCAAATACTCACAAGGATGGAATCGGTCACGGGATTCCATTGTGATATTCAACCGCTCACGGGGGAGAGGAGGTAGTGAGAATCGGGAGCAAAATCGCGGCGAGAGGAGGAGTTTTGACCAGGGAAGGAAGGTCACGGGAGAGAAGTAAGAAAAGAGGGGAAGGGGGGTGACGGCGCAGAGAGGTGAAGTGAGGGAGTGGAGTTTTAGGGTTAGGGTTTAAATAGGGGAGTCCGGACGGTCCAGATTAAAAGGGGATAATAAGTCTGGATCGGATTGCTCCTAATAAAAGGGCTTCCATGGGCCGGGCTAGCACATCTGGGCCATAGAGATAATTAATTCTGGGCCAATGTTTGGGCCAAAAATAATAACATTTCTCCACCTTTTTGGGCCAACCAGTCAAATTGCATTTTCGGGTTACGGAGAAGATTCATCATCGCCTATCTTCGGGGTTACCTGCACATACACAAAGTAAATAAGGTAAAAGAATTCACAAAGAAGACTAACTCACAAAGAGATCCCCTAAAGAACACAAAGTTCAGAAAATTTATTCGACTGAATCAAAATTCAGTCTTTTTAAACAAGATTTAAATTTTTCGACGGGTAAACACTTAGTACCCATATCTGAAGGATTAAATTGGGAGGAATTTTTCAAGATAGATTATACGTTTAGCAACAACATCTCGTATGAAGTGGAAACGAACATCAATATGTTTTGTTCTATCATGAAAAGCTGGATTCTTGCGATTGAATACCGGATTGACTATCCGAAAAAACTTCTACTTTATCTTTTAGAAAACCGATTTCGATAATAGACCTTTTAACCATATAGCTTCTTTTAATGCTTGTTATAGCAACATACTCAGATTCTGTAGTGGATAGAGCAACTATAGGTTGTAATTGAGACTTCCAACTGATCGGTGTGCCACACAAAGTAAACACATATGAAGTAGTAGACTTACGGTTATCACGATTAGCAGCGTAATTAGAATCCACGTATCCAACCAATTTTACACCTTGTGGGTGTCGAGAAAATTTAAGACCATACCTGGTTGAGCCCTTCAAATACCTTAAGAGCCACTTAACGGCTTGCCAATGGTAAACCACTGGGTTAGCCATATAACGACTAAGACAACTCACAGCATAAGCTATGTCCGGTCTTGTGCTGACCATTAGGTACATGACCGAACCAATGGCATTTGAGTAAGGTACCTTTTTCATATAATTGATATCATCCTCAGTTTTCGGGGATTGATCCTTACTTAATAGGAAATGACCAGCTAGGGGCACAGAGGTTGATTTGGATTGACTCATAGAAAATTTGGATATAATTTTCTGCACATAGGAATCTTGGTTTAAAACAATGGTGGAATTTTTTCTATCACGAAAGATGTTCATCCCAAGAATACGCTTAGCATCACCAAGGTGCTTCATGTCAAACTTCGCACTTAAGCATTTAATGACATGATCCACTGTTTTCACACACGGACTCACTAAGAGCATATCATCAACATATATGAGTAAGAAAACAGGATTTTGGGAATCAGTTTTGAAATACAAACAATGGTGATAATTGCTCCTTGAAAATTTAAGTGAGAGCATGTACTCATCAAACTTTTTATTCCATTGCCTAGGTGATTGTTTTAAACCATAAATCGATTTCTTAAGCAAGCAAACATGATTAGGGAGCTTGGGATCAATAAAGCCTTTAGGTTGACTCATATAGAGTTTTTCTTCAAGTTCACCATGTAAAAAGGCGGTTTTGACATCTAATTGTTTTAGTTCCCAATCAAATTGAGCAACAAGAGCAAGCATGATACGCTCTGTAGTAAACTTCTCCACTGGAGCATAGATTTCTGTGTAGTCAATACCTTCTTTCTGGGTGAAACCCTTAGCAACGAGTCTAGCTTTGAATCTGACCGACTCATTTTCTTCCTTAACTTTGAAAAGCCATTTACAGTCAACCACCGAACAGTTAGGTGGTCGGGGCACAAGAGCCCAAGTTTCATTTGAGTGCAATGAAGTCATTTCTTCATTCATTGCAAAAAGCCACTGTTCTGAGTATTCAGATTTCAAAGCTTCATCATATGTTTTGGGTTCACAATTATCAATAGATTCAAACATATTGAATGCATATGATGCCATATGATAATCATTCAAGTGAGAAGGTCTTCTAATTTCTCTCCTAGACCTATCTCGAGTAAGTTGATAATCATGCAAATTATCTTCAAGAACTTCCTCTGTTTCATCATGCACATCTGCATTATCAAGATTATCAAGAATAGTTTCGGTTTGCACATTATCCATATTATCCAAAGAAATGTGCAGCTCCACCTCATTAGGAGTAGGGGGTTTTCCGGATCCGGTAAAAAGCAAGGAAATTCATTTTCGTTGAAAACAATATCTCGACTAATCATGGTTTTGAAACCGGTGACCTTTCGGCCAAACCCTATAGCCTTTTACCCTTCCGGGTATCCAGAAACACACATCTCATAGAACGAGGCTCAAGCTTATCATTTTTCCGATGAACATAAGCGGAGCGGCCAAATACGCGAAGATTAGAAAAATCAATAGATCGACGGACCAAACACATTCGGGATAATTACCATTCAACGGCACAGAGGGAGATCTATTTATCAAATAAGCGGCAGTAAGTAAAGCCTCACCCAGAATTTTTTCGAGAGCCCAGACATAGCCAACATGCATCGACCCTTTCTAGCAAAGTTCTATTCATGCGTTCGGCCACCCCATTCTGTTGGGGTGAGTAAGGGACAGACTTATGTCTTTGAATACCAGATTGAGCACAAAGCTCATCAAACATTTGATTGCAAAACTCAAGGCCATTGTCGGTCCTTAAGATTTTAATTTTCTTCCCAGTTTGATTTTCAATCAACATTTTCCAATTTTGAATTTCTCAAAGACATCAGATTTGTTTTTCAAAAGGAACACAAAGACCTTACGGGAATAGTCATCAATCACAGATAGGAAATATCTATTTCCACCATGTGTGGGTTCACTAGATGGCCCCACACATCAGCATGCAAATAATGCAAAGTGTCATAAGTTGTAGGAGTTCTAGGGGGATGGGGATTTGGAAATTTAACACGGTGTTGTTTACCTACCACACAGGAGTCACAAAACGGTATAGGGGACAATTTATCTTTCCCAAAAACCCCTTGTTTTTGCAAAATTTCCAGACCCTTATCACTGATGTGGCCAAGACGTTTATGCCACAGATCTGTCGAGTCACCTTGGACAGCATTCACTAAAGAATCATATTTTGCAATTTTTACATAGAGGTTATTCCGTTTTATAGCTTTGAAAACACACAAATTTCCTTTAAAGATTTTCATAATCCCATTTCCCCATTTACCTTCATACCCCTCATCATCAAGGGTACCACAAGAAATAAGATTGTGACACAAATCAGGAACATGCCTCACGTTCTTTAAAGTTAACAAATAACCAGAGTCACATCTTATTTGAATATCTCCTAAACCCTGAACTTGACACTTTTTCTCATTAGCCATAGAGACAGACCAATTTGTCACTTCTCTATATTCAGAAAATAGCCTTTTGAAAGGCGACATATGAAACGTACAAGCAGAATCAACAAGCCACTCATTTTCACACAAAGTGAGAGTATGCACGATTAGCTTGTTCACAAATTTCAGAAACCATGAAAACTTCATCTTCACGATTATTTTCAGCCACAACGTTGGCATTATCATTTTGATAATTTTTCTTAGGTTTAGTGCACTCATGAATGTAATGACCAGACTCACCACAATTATAGCACTTACGATTCTTTGGTCGAGATTTTGACCTACTCTTCCATTTGCCCTTCTTCTTTTCAGAAAAATTATTCTGAAGATTTTGACTTGATGAAGGCTTTAGTTTTCGAAAGCGGTTTTGAGGTCTTCCCCTCACAAAATTAACCTCACCAAGAGATTTATTCCCCTTATTGTTTTTCAAATCCAATTCTTTACTTTTCAAACCGTTTATAACAGTATCAAGAGTTACTTTGTCTCTGCCGTACTTGATGGCAGACTTAACATCACTGTAAGAATCAGGGATGGCATTTAAAAGAACAATAGGGGTGTATTCATCAATATTTTTGTCACCGGTTTGTTTGATATCCTGGATTAATTTTGTAAAAGTGTCAGTTATCATTTATATCCTTTGAAATATCAAGTTTGAACCGGAAAAATTTTTCAAGTAAAAGCAGTTTGCTAGGCAAGGAAGTTTGAGTATAAGTCTCTTCCAATTTTTCCCATAAAGCATGAGCGATATCATGTTTACCGATTTTCCGAATTACAGAATCGGATGATTTAGAATAATTGATGAATACGCAAACTCATACGCCTCGGCCTTTTTATCGGCGCGGGGTTGTCGAAAAGGATTGATCAATTGCTTTGAAAACTTTTGTTGAATCAAAATGCCCTTCATTTTTGTTGCCAAATTTGAAAATCTCCTTTTCCATCGAAAGGTGCAATGTTAAACACAGAGAAAGAGCCCATTGATACACACGGTATAAGGTAATCACAAAGACAACCGCAAATCGCACAGAAATGAAAGCACACGGTGATGAGAATCGAATTAAGGGACTCGATTTGATTTTGAGATTAAAACCCGTTTAAATTAAAGCGGGATCCTCGGGCTCTTGACAAAGATCCGAGGAACACTTTTGGTCCAGCGGCGCAAGATTAGTGCCGTTTTGGATTTTAAGGTTTTAATTCGTTTGAGTTTTAATTAAAAAGAAAAGAAGAGTCGCAGAAAAGCGAATCGACCAAATAATCACAGAGATAAAGGCGTGGCAAGAAATCCCAAAAACAAGAAGGACAACAGTAGAACCGAAACAAGAAACAATAGTAAAAGAGAGGTTCAAGCCGATATACCTGAGCGGAAACCCGGATGGGTTATTCCGTATCACCACGAAACCAAAGAACCCGACACCCGACAAAACGGGCTCCGATACCACTGTTGGGTATCGGGTCTATCAATGGCTAAAGACAGGATCGTTAATACAAGCGGATTAAAACGAATACAACTATTACAATTATATTTAACGGGAAAAGGGATTAAGGATTACAGGCCAACTAATGAACCTATAATAACCAAATACTTAAATAAATCAACCCGAGAACAAGCAGACTCCCGAACAGGGAATTTAATCGTCAGAACAGATCTGAAAAACCACAATGATGTTCAAGTTAGCCGAGATATGAAAATACCGATCGAATACACCAAGTAATACGAATGCAGTATAAATATATAGGTATATATATAACTGATATATATACTATATATGTATAGATAAAACAGAAACTGTAGTATTTATATATATATATATAAATTATATATATAACTAATATATATAAAGCAGTATATATATATATAAATACGATTCTGCAAAGTATATATATAAATATATATATATATATAACAAATATATATATAATATATATATAAATAACAACCAAAGAACAGAATATATATAAATATATATATATATATAACAAATATATATATATAATATATATATATAAATAAGAAAAACGGAAGAAATAACAAAGGACAAGAAACCCCCTTTGTGAAAGTGGTGAATAGGCTCGATCTTAGAACCCTATGCAATTTGACACCAAATATGTCCGATCCACGAAGAATGACGCCGATTCAACGTCGGCCGGCACACCGGTAGCACCTTTCTAAACCAGAAAAAACCCTCGAAACCTCGGGAACAAATCCGGTCACCCTCAATGATATCACAATAAGAATATCACTTGTTTCACTTCGGATTCTCAAGGCACAAGTCGATTTCTTTCTCTCGGTGTCTAAAACTCCTTCCCCAGCCGCGATTTAAATACTCACAAGGATGGAATCGGTCACGGGATTCCATTGTGATATTCAACCGCTCACGGGGGAGAGGAGGTAGTGAGAATCGGGAGCAAAATCGCGGCGAGAGGAGGAGTTTTGACCAGGGAAGGAAGGTCACGGGAGAGAAGAAAGAAAAGAGGGGAAGGGGGGTGACGGCGCAGAGAGGTGAAGTGAGGGAGTGGAGTTTTAGGGTTAGGGTTTAAATAGGGGAGTCCGGACGGTCCAGATTAAAAGGGGATAATAAGTCTGGATCGGACGGCTCCTAATAAAAGGGCTGCCATGAGCCGGGCTAGCATATCTGGGCCATAGAGATAATTAATTCTAGGCCAATGTTTGGGCCAAAAATAATAACAGTATCTCAGCCTCTCTCTATGGTGAAACTATCAGTTGTTACCGGTTTCTAGGTTGATAGGACTTGGGAAATTATGACACAATGAATTTCACGTTCAAAATACATATGTTGCTATAAGAAATCTAGTTTCTGTGGTTCAGTTGAATTTCCATGTATTGTTTGGTTGTACAGAAAAAAGACAAATAAATGTTTGAAAAAATCAATTAATGCATGGAAATTGTCAAGCAATACTTGAAAGATTCCAAGTAATATTTGGAAAAAAAAAATGTACTTGAAATTTCTAATAAGTACTTTAAAAATTCCACTCGGTACTTGAAAATTCCAACCAATACTTAAAATTTGAGTCAATATGTTATCTTTTTATCATGATTGTTTTACTTTCTCATAATATTAATCTTTTTTTCTTAAGAGGGAGAGACGAGAATCTCTCACAGTAGGAGTTATTTCCGAAATATAGGCCTTCCCGAAGTCGATTGGACTATGTGCCGCGGCACACCACTTTTGGCCGCGAACACTCGACCTCACTGGACGTCAGGCCGCGGCACAAGCTTTCCGGGCCGCGGTCCCTTGGGACTTTCGTTCGGCCATTGTCTTGAGTGCGCCGCGGCACACATTGTCCAGGCCCCGGCACACGGAGTCAACTCAGTTTTGGGACTCTTTTTCAGCAGATTTGTGTTGCATTTTTTCATAACTACACCTACACCTTTGAGAGTATAATAGAGAGAGAGATACAAGAGAGAAGAGAAAAGAGAGATATACTTGTTCAATTTTCCGGAGTTGTATCGATCGGATTGTCGTGATATTTTGACAAGAGCTTGGTAGCGATTGGGCAAATCTTTTCACCGGAATAGATTGAGGTGTTGAGTCCTGAAGTTCGAATATTTTGTTAGCTTTTTGTGTAAGCTATTTACGGTGTTTTTCTTTCTCGATCTTGTTGTTGTTGTGTATTTCAAATACTTGAAGATTATTTATTACCAAGCATTTGAAGATTATCGTTGTATACCTCTAGTTTGTACTAGGGATAAATTGTGTATTGTGAATTGGTGATAGTGGATTTAAGCGGCTTCGGTCCCGTGGTTTTTACTCTCGTCTTGAAGGGTTTTCCATGCTAAAAATTGTGTCTCGTCGTTTATTTTTTTTATATCATTTGTATTGTTTGTCGAGTTGTATTTGATTTACTCTACTCGTCGGTAACCTCAAAGTTATGATTGAGATTGCGAAAGTTGTCAAACGAGGTTCCGCGTTTTTCGTTGTGACGTCTTTGTGTCGTTTTTTCCAACAAAGTGGTATCGGAGCCACGGGATTTTTTGTTTCGTGGTTGTATTATCTCAATGTAAGATGGAAGCCAATACAAGTGGAATGGTGAATTTGAATGGTTCGAACTACCATGTATGGAAGGGCAAGATGGAAGACCTTCTATATGTGAAGGATTATTATCTACCGGTCTTTAGCAAAGACAAACCGGAAGGCAAGTCCGACCCGAATTTGGCTATTTTGCGTCGCCAAGTGTGTGGTTATATTCGACAATGGGTTGATGATAATGTGTTGAATCATATTAGTGGAGAAAAGGACGCTCGAGAATTGTGGCACAAGCTCGAGCAATTGTATGCTCGGAAGACGGGAAATAATAAGCTATTCCTCATTAAACAAATGATGAACCTACAATATCAAGATGGGACTCCTCTGTCAGATCATTTGAATACATTCCAAGGCATCATTAATCAACTTGCAGGAATGGGCAGTAAATTCGAAAAGGAGGTTCAAGCTTTGTGGTTGTTGGGCACATTGCCGGATACTTGGGAGATATTTCGTACGTCTTTGTCTAACTCTGCCACCAATGGTGTCATTTCGATGGAACTTGCTAAGGGGAACATGCTGAATGAGGAGGTCCGGAGAAAGTCATAGGGATCTTCATCACAGTCGGATGTTCTTGTTACCGAAAGACGGGGGAGAGGTCAAAGTAGAGGTCCGAGTAACAGAGGGCCACAAAGAAGTAATTCTAGAGGGAAGTATGCCAACATTGAATGCTACCATTGTGGTAAGAAAGGGCATATGAAGAAATTTTGCCGACAACTAAAGAAGGAAAATCGCCAAGGCAGAGAAAACACTCAAAAGAAAGAGAGCGGGAGTAATGAAAAAGCCGAAGTAAATACTACTACCGAGGATTTCTTTGTATGTTGCGATTATGACATGGTGAACCTTTCCAGAGATGAGTCCAGCTGGGTGGTCGATAGTGGAGCTACGTGTCATGTTACGTCACGTAGGGATTTCTATTCCTCTTATACTCCGGGTGGCTATGGGATAGTCAAGATAGGTAACGATGGGTTATCCAATATTGTTGGAGTAGGAGACGTACACTTGAGGTTCGACACCGGTGTGGAACTTGTTTTATGTAATTTAAAACATGTTCCGGATATGAGGCTAAATGTGATTTCCGTTGTCTTACTCGATGATGATGGCTATTGTAGCGG
The DNA here is from genome assembly GCA_033398695.1 of Orobanche coerulescens. Lineage (NCBI taxonomy): Eukaryota > Viridiplantae > Streptophyta > Magnoliopsida > Lamiales > Orobanchaceae > Orobanche > Orobanche coerulescens. Next base: position 104,520 of record JAWKAU010000152.1, read on the forward strand.
TTTTGGCAAGGGGTGTGGAAACTCACTCGAGGTTCCTTGATTGTCGGAAGAGGAGAGAAGATAGGGAAACTGTACGTGACACTTCCAAAGGTCACGATTAATGCCGTGAACACAGTTGAAAATAATTACATGACCGAGCTATGGCATAAGAAGCTCGGTCACATGAGCGAGAAAGTGATGGCGCTATTATCAAAGAAGGAGGTGCTATCCGGGGTTCACGATGTACATCTTAAAAGGTGCTTTCACTATCTAGATGGAGAGCAAACGAGAGTCATTTTTAAGAGCCATACTCCTTCATGGAAGGAAAATGTTCTTGATCTTATACATTCCGATGTTTGTGGTCCTATGAAGACTAAGACGCTTGGTGGTTGCCTATATTTTGTCACATTGATGAGTCGATTCTTGATCGACTCATTCTGTTCTATTTAGTCGTGTTTTTATTTGCTTTTTAGTATTTTTGTTCTCTTTATGCGTGGTATGTTGTGTTTTTAATTTATAGGTAACCAAGCGAATATTGTGGTGAAACCTGTGCTTTCATAGCTAAAATTGGAGTTTATGATGATCAAGAGCTAAAACGGGGCCTAAAACGATAAAAGATTGAAGCAATATCGGTCGTATCTTCTAAATTCCAGAATCACCACTCCGAATTAAGATGTGTTCTCCTTTGATATAAATTCCTCGTGAAATTAGCTTCGAAACGGTATATCATATGTTAAATTTCGAAGTGTATTGATACAAGAACGAAGGATCAAGCCGAAGAAGACCAAAAACCGGAATCAAAACAGAAGAAAATAACTCAGACCGCATCAGGCAACTCGGTCGTGTCATAGGACACGGCCGGGTCTCTTTACAGTTAAAATTCCATTTTCCGGAAGAGTACAATACGATCGTGTCTTCTATGACACGGCCGAGCCCCTATCCAGCCTAAACTGCAATTCTAAGGCAGTATGACACGGCAGTGTCACAGGACACGGCTGAGTGCGTGGACAGTGGGTTTTTCTGGCTTTCAGGGTAGTACGACACGGCCGTGTCACTTTTCGGTGCAAGTCATTTTCCTTGACATTTTTGCACAATTTTGAGCCCTTTTCTTGATTTTTTGGCAATAAAAAAGGGTGTGGCGACCCTAGGAAAGATATTCAGATTTCATTTGAGATATTTTGGTGTGAAAAACACAAGATTGAGGGAGACAAACACCAAAAAGTGAGGAAAAAGGGAGATTGTTTCATCATCTTCATTGTATGTTCTTGGAGAAAAAAAATACATTTGTGAGATATTACATTTCCTTGTATGAATTATCATGAGTTTTTGAAGCAAGATCATCATACCTTCATCGGGAATTCATTTTCGGCTTTTACAAGGGAAGTTTCTACCATGTTTTGTTTTACAATTTCGATTATTATTGTTGAAATAATCATGAGTAGCTAAACATTTCATATGGGTTTTTAGACTTAGCCACGCACATGTTATCGATTGTTAGTTCCTATTGATTTTCCGGGTAAAAGTTTGGGATTGTTCCTCCTTGTTTGTTCTTCGTATAAGAACTTTTGATTTAGATCATCAAACCTATTTCTTAGTTGTTATTATTATTAAAATCGAGGATTTTTGTCGGTGTTTGCCATCAAACGACCCGATAGTAGCGATTGTGAATGTTCTAAAACCTTTTTCCGCGATCTTTAGCGAATTACCCCATCAAAAGTATTAGCTAGTCGATTGTTGGTAGAGATTCGTCCCCATCAAAGGAGTGTCTCTTATTTTCGTTAAGAACAATCGCGATTTTAGAATTGCCGCCATCAAACGGATTTCTTTTAATCGTGAGCAATCAATAATTCCAAATGTTAATTCTTTGTGTATCGGAACTAATAATTGATTACGTGTGTGTCGGTGATTCTAAATTCCCATATCATTCTCATTCTCATTCCCACTAATAATTGGTGTTTGTAACGCTTAATTTATTTTAATTTTATGTATTAGTAATTGTAATTCTATCAAACCAATGATGTATTTTATTTATTTTACTTTTGTTCATTCGACTAATTGCCGAACATTATCAAACTTTAAACCGTTTCCAATTCCTCGAGAGATCGATCTCGGAGTTACTTGCCGCTTCCTACAAAAGCGATTCGTACACTTGCGAGTTTATAATTTGTCCATCAAGTTTTTAGCGCCGTTGCCGGGGAATTGGCATTTAATTTTTAATCTTGTTCTAATAGTAGTTGAATTGTTATTCTTGATCATTATTTGTTCATTCTCATTATTTTTGATAAAATTTAAAAATTCGCGCTAAATTCTTTTGTTTATGCTTGGTAGGAGATCGTTGGGTAACCCGATTCTTCCGCCCATAGACGAAGTTCAAAGGATTAGAGCACCAAAAATAATGGCCACGACATCAATGGCAAACGACGAGGTGAATCTGGATCTTGAAGAGCGACTTTTGCTCCAAGAAGATAACCCTCGTCAACCGAGGGTTGAGAATGTTGCACAGAATATAGATGAGGAAGACATTCGTCAATCAAGGTTTCCGAGATATGAGAATGTTGGGCGCAATCAAGGGATACCCGAAGCTCAACAAGGGAGATACTTCTATCCGAGACAATCACCCGTTGGAGTGTAATATGGAGCGAATTATTATCCCGGACCTCAATATGGGATGGAAGCAAACTACAACATTCCGCAACAACCTCCGGTCGAACATGTAATGCAGGACTATGCAAAACTCGTGGTGAACACCGCCATTTCATGCACCAAATTAGCACCGGCCGCAAGGAACTACCACATAAGCGGATTTCACATCGAGTAATTGCCCTCATTTCACGGATTAGCACGTGAGGATCCGTTATCATTCATCCGAGACTTTTATGTGGCGATTGACAACTTCCCATTAAATGGATTGAGCGAGGATCAATTAAGAATGAAGTGCTTCCCTTATACACTCAAGGATGGGGCGAAACAATGGTTGATGACTTTGGCGCCCGGCTCACTAAGAACATGGGATGAAGTTTACGATAAATTCATTACCAAGTACTTCTCTCATTCAAAAACTACACAATTGAGAACTCAAATCTCAACGTTCGAACAACAAGACGGAGAAGCATTTCACGAAGCATGGGACCGATTCAAAATGCTCCTAATTCAATACCCACACCATCACTATCCGTTTCAACTACTTAATCAATTCTTCTATGATGGATTGACTCAATATTGCCAAGGCGCGGTAGATAATGCAGCCGGTGGTTTGTCTTGGGGTTTAACGGAGAGACAAGCATATGATGTGTATGAAACGTTGGGAGCCAATTCTCAACAAAAAAGTGTACGTGTTCGTAGGGGAGCCATGCACCAAGTAAGCGAGAAGGACGAGATGCAATTTAAAATCGATGAGTTGACAAATAAACTAAGACAACTCAAGACTCAAAATAAATCTTCTAGCTCACGAGTTTGCGAGATTTGCGGAGCACCCGGACATGATGCCAATTCATGCCCTCATACTTTTCCGGGAGAACAAACCGAACAAGTATTGGGCTATGGGACAAAGCACGGGAAGGCCCGAGTGGGAAGAGAGGAGAAATAATTATGGCGGAAACGCAAGAAATGCACCTCTCCCAAATACTTATCATCCTGGGCTAAGAAACCATCTGAATTTCTCATGGAGAAACAACAACCCGATGCCATACGACACAAGCGCCCAAGCTCAATACAACGGAGGAAACCGAGCCCAACAACCAATGCAAAGTGAACCACCTCCACAACAAAGGAACTCTCTTGAGGATAGTATTTCGGCATTCATTAAGGAGAGCAAGGAAAACCGAGCGGAGAACAATAAAAGGTTCGAATCTTTAGAAGCTTCGATGAAGAAAATGGAGATTCAAATTGGGCAACTTGCTACCGAGGCACGTAGACAAGAAAGGGGTAAACTACCAAGTCAACCCGAGCAAGCTCAAGATATTACCACTCTCCGAAGTGGTAAAGTGATTAATAAAGAAGCTAATTCCAAAGAAAAAGAAAGGGGCGGTGAGAAAGAAGCGAAGTCGGAAAATCAAGAAGAGAAAATAGACGAAGCAACTTCGACTTCCAAGCTTCACAAATCTGCTCAACCTTATAAGCCACCAATCCCTTTTCCGAGCCGACTTAGAAAAGCAAAGCAAGATGAGCAATTTTCCGAAATCTACGACATGCTTTCAAAGGTTCATGTCAACTTACCTCTCTTGGATGTTGTGAAGAACATTCCCGCTTATACAAAATTTTTCAAAGAGTTGACATCCAACAAAAGAAGATACAATGGGAACGAGAAAGTGGTGCTCTATGAGGTAGAAGCAAGGGGTCAAGAGAAAGGTGATCCCGGAAATTTTATGATCGACATCACTATGGGAGATAAGAAAGTTGCTCGTGGGATGTTAGATTTGGGAGCAAGCGTAAATCTCATGCCATACTCGACCTATTTGAGGCTTGGACTCGGGGGAATTAAACCGACAAGAATGACTCTTCAAATGGCGGATAGGTCAGTGAAATACCCCAAGGGAGTCATTGAAGACCTATTAGTGCAAGTGGACAAGTTGGTGATTCCGGCCGATTTTGTTATCTTGGAGATGAGCGATTTCGGAACAAGCGAGAATGAAGGGACAATACTTCTAGGATGGCCATTCATGCGTACAACAAAAACAATCGTCGATGTTGATGAAGGAAAGGTCACCATGACCGTCTTGGGCGAAATTGTGGAAATCGACGTGTTCGGTTCATCTCCTATCCCTTCTCATATTTATGCTACCCATGATGTGAATTTTATTGATTGCGTTGTTTCTTTGGTTAATGATACATATTTGCATGATGATGTAGGGGACACGTTGCATGATGCTCTAACCGTTGAGCATGATATGGGGCTGAATAATTTAGAAATTGGAGAATATGTTGCATTGTTAGATAATTCCGAACCATTGATGAAGTTGACGGTCTTAAGATACCATTGGAATTAAATTTTGAGGAGCCTGTTGAAATCACCCCACCCCAACTTGAATTGAAAGAACTTCCGGCACATCTTAAATATATTTTCTTAGGCAAAAGTGACACTTACCTTGTAATTGTCTCTTCCGAATTAACCCCCTTGCAAGAAAACAAATTAGTAGAAGTTTTGACTAAATTAAAGGAAGCAATTGGGTGGAGTATTTCCGATATTAAGGGGATAAGTCCTGTTAGGTGCATGTATAAAATAATTCTTGAGGAATATGTTAAACCTGTTAGGCAACCTCAAAGGCGTTTGAATCTGAACATGCAGGATGTTGTGAAAAAAGAAAGTTTTGAAATTGCTAGATGTCGGAGTCATCTACCCGATATCCGACAGTAAGTGGGTGAGCCCTATGCATGTGGTGCCTAAGAAATCTGAAATAACGGTGGTTCGTAATGATAAAAATGAATTGGTGCCCACTAGAACAGTAACCGGTTGGAGAATGTGCATTGATTATCAGAAATTAAATGTCGTAACAAAAAAGGATCATTTTCCCCTTCCCTTCATTGATCAAATGTTGGAACGTTTAGCTGGGCATGATTATTAATGTTTTCTAGATGGTCTTTCAGGTTTCTATCAGATTCCCATTGCTCCGGAGGATCAAGAGAAGACCACTTTCACTTGCCCTTTTGGCACTTTTGCCTTTAGGAGGATGCCGTTTGGTCTTTGCAATGCTCCCGCTACTTTTCAAAGGTGCATGCTTTCCATATTCTCCGACTTGTTAGAAAAATATATCGAGGTATTCATGGATGACTTTTCTGTGTTTGGAACCACTTTTGATGATTGTTTAAACAATTTGACTATTATGCTAGAACGATGTATTGAGTGTAATCTTACACTTAGTTCGGAAAAGAGTCATTTTATGGTAAAACAAGGTCTTGTTCTAGGTCATGTGGTTTCCAATAAAGGAATGGAGGTTGATAAGGCTAAAGTTAATTTAATTGTTAAATTACCTCCGCCTTCATGTGTCAAAGAGGCTCGAAGCTTTTTAGGGCATGCCGGGTTTTATAGGCGTTTCATTAAAGATTTTTCGAAAATTGCCCGCCCTTTAAGTAACCTTTTATGTAAGGATGCCAAATTTGATTTTACTGAGGAATGTCTAGTCGGTTTTAATGCGTTGAAAGAAAAGTTAACTTCCACACCTGTTGTTGTTGCTCCCGATTGGTCTCTCCCATTTGAAATCATGTGTGATGCGTCTGACTTTACTATTGGTGCTGTTTTGGGACAAAGAGTGAATAAATTTTTCCACATAATTTACTATGCTAGCAAAACGCTCGATGAAGCTCAGACTAATTACACCACCACCGAAAAAGAATTTTTAGCTGTTGTGTTCTCTTTAGACAAATTTCGATCCTACTTGGTTGGCTTAAAAGTAATTGTGCATACGGATCACGCCGTATTGAAATATTTATTAAAAAAATCCGATGCAAAACCAAGATTAATTCGGTGGGTTCTTCTGCTGCAAGAATTTGATTTGGAGTTTAAAGATAAAAAGGGTTCGGAAAACGTAGTTGCCGACCATCTATCCAGGTTAACCGAGGGAGATAATTTTAAACTCGATAATTCTTTGCCGATTGCTGAAACTTTCCCTGACGAGCAATTATTCGATGTAACAAGGACACCTTGGTATGCTGATATTGTTAATTACATTGTTAGTGGTGTTTTGCAGCCCGACTTGACCTATCAAGGGAAGAAGAGGTTTGTTTCCATGTGCAGGCATTACTTTTGGGACGAGCCCTGCTTATTCAGGTTGGGGCCTGATCAGATATTCCGACGTTGCGTCCCGGAGGAAGAGCACGAGAGCATATTGTCATTTTGCCATGAGTTGCACTGTGGGGGACATTTTAGCGCAAAGAAAATGGCGCACAAGGTCCTTCAATCGGGATTCTACTGGCCAACATTATTTAAGGATGCCTATTCCCATTGCAGGAGTTGCTATCGTTGTCAACGAACGGGGAACATAAGCAAAAGGAATGAGATACCATTGACAAACAATCTTGTTGTGGACCATTTCGATGTTTGGGGAGTTGATTTTATGGGTCCTTTTCCACTTTCCCTTGGCTTTGAATATATTTTAGTTGTTGTGGACTACGTCTCTAAGTGGGTGGAAGCAATTCCAACCCGAACTAACGATGCTAACGTAGTTTACAATTTTTTTAGGGATGTGATTTTCTGCAGGTTCGGGACGCCTAGAGCTGTAATTAGCGATAGAGGCACGCATTTTTGCAATAAACAACTTGCAGGCTTGCTTAAGAAGTATAATGTGATGCATAAGGTCGCAATGGCTTACCATTCACAAACTTCCGGGCAAGTCGAAGTGAGCAATAGACAAAAAAAGGCAGTACTCGAAAAGACGGTGAAACCGACAAGGAAGGACTGGGCATTAAAGTTGAACGATGCTTTATGGGCATATCGCACAGCCTACAAAACTCCAATTGGAATGAGCCTGTATCGCCTAGTATTTGGGAAAGCATGTCACCTACCCATTGAGTTGGAACACAAGGCATATTGGGCAATCAAAGCGCTCAATTTAGATCAAGAAAAGGCGGGCGAGGAACGACTTTTACATTTAAATGAGCTTGATGAGATGCGTTATGAGGCGTACGAAAATGCTAAGCTCTACAAAGAACGGACGAAACGGTATCATGATAAGCGTATCGTTCACAAATCTCTCGAACCTGGGATGGATGTTTTGTTACATAACTCCCGTCTTAAGCTCATGCCCGGAAAATTGGTGTCGCGATGGGGCGGACCGTTCAAGGTTGTTAAAGTATGGCCACACGGAGCGGTGGAACTTCTTGATCCACGGAAGAACGAGCAATTTAAGGTAAACGGGCATAGAGTGAAGCCGTATTTCGGACGAATCGAAGAAATCAATGCGTTTGAGTGCATAGAAGTGCATGATGTTGAAGCTTGAGCAAGACGGGATGAAGTCGAGCTAATGACTATAAAAAAGCGCTACTTGGGAGGCAACCCAACGGTTTAGTTATATTTTTTTTTCATCCTTTGTTTTTCGAACTTATTTTCCTTATTTGTTTTTACTCGATTCAAAACTGACCGGTTCAACTGTGGGTGTTAAAAATGCAGGAAACGAGTGTGTTATCAGAAACTAACAATTTGGGCAGGTAGGACACGGCCGAGTTGCCTCTGACACTGCCGAGTCTCAAAACAGAAAGGGTTTGGTATTGTGGGCTAGTATGACAGGACCGTGTCACAGGACACGGCCGAGCTTCAAAACAGTGAGGAATTGTTTTTCCAGGACAGTGCGACACGATCGTGTCACAGGACACGGCCGAGTGTCAAAACAGTTGGGTTTGTGCTTATTTTGAACAGTACGACACGACCGTATCACAGGACACGACCGAGTCGGTGAGACAGTGAGTTTGTGCTTATTCTGAACAGTTCGACACGGCCGTGTCAAAAAGCAACACGGCCGTGTCAGTCGGGCCTTTATATAGGAAAACACGTCCGAATCGCCATTTCCATCTTCTCCAGTTTTTATTTTTCTCCCCCTCCGAACCCTAGCATCAATCCCATTAATTTTTATCTTCATTTTCAAAGGAATTTTGTGCAAAATCAAGGGGAGATACAAGAATCAATTACGTAATCATCATTTTTCAACCAATTTCACTCTTCGAGGGGGCAAATCGGACGAATTGGGACTAGTTTTTAATTTTTTTTTCTCTCTTCAATATCTTTGAAATCAAGGTATGTTTCTCATATTTTTGATGATTATTCTTGGTTATGAACATGCTATGATGATTAGAATCACTAGTACTTGATTATCTAGGGTTCTTGAATAAATTGAAGGTGATAAAATTGGGGATTTTCGATAATTCTCCATGCTTGATGATTAAATTTCTCGATTGGAAATTCTTGTAGTTAAGGGATATTTTTCATGATGAAGATGATGAATTCAAACGATAAATTTTGCTTGGGAGTTGTTTTGATCAAGAATGGTTATATTGGGGGGTATTTAACATTGTTTGCTATAAGTTTGGGGGAGGAAAACATTATTAAGTCCTTAGATAAATGATAAATTAAATTTTTTTGCAGAAAATGGCACGAGGACGTGGACGAGGAAATTCTCAGCGCGGAAGGGGTAGGAACGGCGGAGAACAAGTGCAGCCGGCACGAATGGCAATTCAAAGGGCTGTCGAAACTCCAGATTCTAATGGAATTGATATCCCTGAATCACAAAATGCAAGGTGGGAGATGCTGGTCCAGAAAAAGATGCTCCCTACGCGATGGCCCAATGATGAATGTATGAACGCAATGGGAATAAGAGAAGACGTGATGAAATTCCTTGGGAGAGTGAATTGGGCCTGGATGATGACGCAACATTGTCCGACTTATAGGTGTCTCACGATGGAGTTTCTCAACACTCTTACTGTCAGAAGAGATCCAGTGACTCGTGAACCAACCGAAATGACATTCCAGCTCAACAATAATGAAGAGAGACTAACCATCGTCCAGTTAGAAGATATTTATCATGCGAGACATAACGGACATTACCCAATAAACCGTTTCGCATGTGAAACCTATTGGAGATCTATGGTGGAATACCCGGGGAGCGAGGCGTGATATTATGTTGCAATATCGGCTAAAGGATCAAACATTCGCAATCTAATACTCCGATATCTACACAAGGTGATTGCGAATACTATATATGGCCGAAAGGAAACCGGGCCCATTTCACTGCGGGAGTTATACATCATGACTCACATGCTCGATAACTCAATTCCAGCAATCGGGGCTATGATAGCGGAACATTTTGAGGATGTCGCGACAAAGCCAAAAGGGGAGATATGGATAGGCGGTTTGATTACCCCTATCGCACTTCACTTCGAGATTTCCTTAGCTCAGAGGACTCCCCTTCTAGGAAACAAGCTACTCTCTATTTCCGTGATGAAAGTAATGAACATCCTGGATTATGAAACGCGCACAGTCCTCCAGACCGAAAATGACCACTTCCTTCTCCCGAATACACCTTTGATGACCATAAATAATATTCGGGACATGGGAAATCTGCAAATGGCTACGGAAGCACACCGACGAGCATGGATGGCAGTTAGATTGGCTCCCCCAGGTCACAACCCTCTCGACCGAAATGTTCGACCTCGGCGCATTATGGATGAAGATAGAGCCGAGAGGATGGAAGAGGAGGAGGCTTATGAAAGAGGCCTGGATGAAGAGGAAGAAGAGGAGAACGAAGAAGAAGAAGAAAGCTCCAGAGATCGGCCCGAGACGTCAAGGCGGGCCGAAATTGGACATGCCTCCTCGCGCCCAACATTAAGGGAGGAGTTCGTAGCCTTCCGAGAGGAGTTCGTAGCCTTCCGAGAGGACACTAGACAGAGGCTAGAGGAGGCTAGACAGGAGCGACACGAGATATTGTCTCTTATGAGACAAATGCATGGGTGGAATGTGCAGCAAGGCCCCTTGCCTCCACCCCACCAGTAAAACCGGTCATAAGTATTTCTTGACCAATGAAATTCTTTTGTTTAAATACTATACCCCCTTCATTCGTATATTCTTTAATTCAAGTTGGGGGGGGGGGGATTGGTCAAGAAATACTTCATTACTCTTGTTTTTATTTGTTTTTTGATACTATTATGCTTGTTTGTTTATTTTTTGTTGTTTTTGACTTATTTGTGGTGTGTTTTTATTTACATTTGGTGTGTTTTGAGCATTTTGCATATTTGATAAAAACTTTGAAGTATGAACTCTTTTCTTGGAATGCCTCGGGATTTATTTCGTTGTTTTGATATACAAATCAAGGATAATTTGTAGAGGAAAAATTGTTGATAATCGAAACGGGTGTGAAATTGAATAAGTAGTTTAAATATCTTGGAGGTATGAACAAACCTACTTGTGAGCTATCGAGCCTTCGTGCATTTTCTAAAATGCAAGTTTCATTGTCGAGTGTTTCATTCTTGATTTAAGACTCTAGAACTTGCCTTGGTATCTTGTTCAAAACTACTAGTGTGTGTGTGCAATTGAGTGAAAATGATTTTTGGCACCTTTGATCTTAACCCTTCTATTTTGGCCAACCCGACATTTGATCATTCCTTAAATAAACCCAATTGAGGTCATTATCTATTTCATTGTTAAACCACATATCGAGCTTTCCATTGCTATAATCCTTCGATCCATACTTGAGCGATTAGAAATTATTTTTAACGAGGATACAAAGATTGTGGTGACATTGGGTGATATACATATTGTTGGGAGTGTTGAAATGGTGAAAATAATTACTCCGCTATTTTTGGAAACTTAGTAACCGGGAGTATTCATGTGACCCATGTTTATATTCGCGTAAAACGGTTACCTTAGATATGAGTATGCTTGGAAGCAGTTGTGTATATTTTGATCCTAGTAACCGGGTGTATTCATGTGACCCATCGTTTACATTCGCGTAAAACGGATCCTAAAACAACCCAAAAAAATCGGAGCAATAAGGAGGGTTTGACTCTACGTTTTTCACTTTCAATAGTGCTTGTTACAAGTGGTTCATAATTAAGGGGATGAAAGAAGCAAACCTCAAAAATCTTGAGCTTATAAAGCGACTATGGTGATTTAGTTCTAAAATTTCTCAAGTCAAGTCACTTTAGCCATATTTATCCCACCTCGACCAAAGCCTACATTACAAGCCGATTAAAGCCCTTTTTGATTCACGAAAATTTTGCATGCACAAAACAGTGGTAGAGATGAAGACGATTGGAAACCCTATGGGGTTCCTTATTTCATTGAATGAGTTCCGAGCATATACTTATCCCTATCACTTTGACAGTGGGTGAATACACTTGACCGGTGAGGTTTATATTGCCAAGTATTGACTATGATGTTAAGGAAGCACCCTCGAGGTTTGAAAACTTTGTAGAACTCGACTTATTTTACTTGTGAGTATTGATGAAATTTTCGAAGAGGTTCTTTGAGGTATTTTTTAACAGTTGAGTTCCCCTTTCAGAGTGGTTATTTTAAAGTGATTTGCTCGGGACGATCAAAGTTCAAGTTTGGGGGGATTTGATGAGTCGATTCTTGATCGACTCATTCTGTTCTATTTAGTCGTGTTTTTGTTTGCTTTTTAGTATTTTTGTTCTCTTTTATGCGTGGTATGTTGTGTTTTTAATTTATAGGTAACCAAGCGAAGATTGTGGTGAAACCTGCGCTTTCATAGCTAAAATTGGAGTTTATCACGATCAAGAGCTAAAACGGGGCCTAAAACGATAAAAGATTGAAGCAATGTTGGTCGTATCTTCTAAATTCCATAATCACCACTCCGAATTAAGATGTGTTCTCCTTTGATATAAATTCCTCGTGAAATTATCTTCGAAACGGTATATCATATGCTAAATTTCGAAGTGTATTGATACAAGAACGAAGGATCAAGTCGAAGAAGACCAAAAACCGGAATCAAAACAGAAGAAAATAACTCGGACCGCATCAGGCAACTCGGCCGTGTCATAGGACACAGCCGGGTCTCTTTACAGTTAAAATTCTATTTTCCGGAAGAGTACAACACGACCGTGTCTTCTATGACACGGCTGAGCCCCTATCCAGCCTAAACTGCAATTCTAAGACAGTATGACACGGCCGTGTCACAGGACACGGCCGAGTGCGTGGACAGTGGGTTTTTCTGGCTTTCAGGGTAGTACGACACGGGCCGTGTCACTTTTCGGTGCAAGTCATTTTCCTTGACATTTTTGCACAATTTTGAGCCCTTTTCTTGATTCTTTGGCTATAAAAAAGGGTGTGGAGACCCTAGGAAAGATATTCAGATTTCATTTGAGATATTTTGGTGTGAAAAACACAAGATTGAGGGACACAAACACCAAAAAGTGAGGAAAAAGGGAGATTGTTTCATCATCTTCATTGTATGTTCTTGGAGAAAAAAAATACATTTGTGAGATATTACATTTCCTTGTATGAATTGTCATGAGTTTTTGAAGCAAGATCATCATACCCTCATCCGGAATTCATTTTCGGCTTTTACAAGGGAAGTTTCTACCATGTTTTGTTTTACAATTTCGATTATTATTGTTGAAATAATCATGAGTAGCTAAACATTTCATATGGGTTTTTAGACTTAGCCACACACATGTTATCGATTGTTAGTTCCTATTGATTTTCCGGGTAAAAGTTTGGGATTGTTCCTCCTTGTTTGTTCTTCGTATAAGAACTTTTGATTTAGATCATCAAACCTATTTCTTAGTTGTTATTATTATTAAAATCGAGGTTTTTTGTCGGTGTTCGTTATCAAACGACCCGATAGTAGCGATTGTGAATGTTCTAAAACCTTTTTCCGCGATCTTTTAGCGAATTACCCCATCAAAAGTATTAGTTAGTCGATTGTTGGTAGAGATTCGTCCCCATCAAAGGAGTGTCTCTTATTTTCGTTAAGAACAATCGTGATTTTAGAATTGCCGCCATCAAACGGATTTCTTTTAATCGTGAGCAATCAATAATTCCAAACCTTAATTCTTTGTGTATCGGAACTAATAATTGATTACGTGTGTATCGGTGATTCTAAATTCCTATATCATTCTCATTATTGTAATCCCTTAATTACCCGACTATTCAGTTGGTGTTTGTAACGCTTAGTTTATTTTAATTTTATGTATTAGTAATTGTAATCCTATCAAACCAATGATGTATTTTAATTTATTTTAATTTTGTTCATTCGACTAATTGCCGAACATTATCAAACTTTAAACCGTTTCCAATTCCTCGAGAGATCGACCTCGGAGTTACTTGCCGCTTCCTACAAAAGCGATTCGTACACTTGCGAGTTTATAATTTGTCCATCACACATTCGTCGACGATCATTCGAGGAAGGTGTGGGCATACACCTTAAAGACCAAAGATCAAGTTTTGGATGTTTTTAAACAGTTTCATGCCTCGGTGGAGAGAGAGACCGGAAAGAAGTTGAAGTGTATTCGGACGGATAATGGTGGAGAATACACTGGGCCTTTTCATGTGTATTGCCGAGAGCAAGGGATCCTACATCAAAAGTCACCACTGAAGACTCCGCAACTTAATGGCTTGGCGGAGAGGATGAATCTATAACACCCCCAAGACGATCAGGGGATATCACAGTGCCGTGGACCCCACACTTTGGAATCCACCAAGCTAACGTACCATCCCGAAATTCGAAAAAGGCATACATTATCAACAAACAGACAATCTCTCAATCCACGACATCTAAAACAAAAGACTTAAATTTGACAATACTATTTGACATCAAATCCATCCCCAAAATGGGTACACAACATTAATAAATTCAAGAAAGAAGTACTCGAGTACTTAAGCAAATGACATAATAAATAAGTTTAAAAACCAAGACACCAAACGGACGACCACTGAACAGAATCACTTTTGCCCATCATCCTCGTACGGCCCGCATGCTCGTTCGCCTCCATGACCTGTACCTGAAATACAAAAGTATTTCCCCCATTTAAAGGGTTAGCGACAACTGCTAGTGCAAGTACAATCCATTTGAACGACTATTCTAATCATATGAAATATGCGCCAAAAATCAATTTAGAAATCATTTATATTCTGGAATATTAACGGTGCACAAGCAGAAAATACATTTCTCCAACAAAATAATTCAAAGCTAACCGTTGGTACGAGACTCACGGTCATTGTACCCCGCAGAGGCCCCGTCGGACCACCCCTGGGTGGTTAACCCTAGTTCGTGATACGCACACTCATGGCAATATGTATCCCTAGAGGCCCCGTCAGACCGTCCCTAGGTGAACATACACATATACATCCACAATAACCACGGAAAGCCATAATCCAAATTTTAGAACATGCAAACAAATGTAAAGTACTTTCCTTTGAGACATCTTCGATGAAACGGAATTGGACAATGACTACGAATGATCCGTAGGGAACACGACCGATTCTAAACAAAGGATTAACAAAATTCAGTCCTATACGATAACAAAAATCGAATGGAATACGCCCATAACCCGTTTACAATGATAACAATCTATGATTGATCGATACGGGCGAGTGTTTATACAAAATCTCCCCGAATCGACAAATCACGGATTAAACTCGACGGAAATCGGATTGGGAATCACCCAATAACAACAATCAGTAAGGAATATCACAACATACTTGAGCGATTCGAGTTTAACAAGTAAAACCCGGAAAACCCCCCAAAATTGACAAGTTAGGGTTCTAGACGAAAATACCTTGGATTAAAGTGGAGAAGATGGATTAAAATGATGATGCACTAAGATTGGAACACTATAGTGGGTCTGCAATGAAACTCCACGGATTACTCTCTACAAATCGCCCCAAAATCGCCGGAATCGCCCAAAGGATGAGAAAATGAGGAAAAATGATGAAAAAAGGGGTTGCTGTCTCATATATACCAGGCATAATTAGCGCATGCTAATCATCAAGGATAGCGCGCGCTAACGGGGGTCGCAAGTAGTCCAGTAGTTACTGCCCGGAGTCGTTAGCGTACGCTATACAAGTTTAGCGCACGCTAACTGCGGCTAGATAGCATACGCTACGAAGGCCTAGCGCACGCTACCTGATGGTCAGAGTTCAGGATTCTGAGTCTGGAATCCTACTGTCCAGAATGCTGAAGTCGATAACGCATGCTATAACTAAGCGTTAGTGTGCGCTAACTGCACAATGATAGCGCACGCAAGAAACAACGAGTAGCGTGCGCTACTAATGCAGTAGTTCAGTACTGCTCAGCTCAGTATACTGCTCGAGAAGGTACGAACTCGAAACGCAATGCAAGGCCAGAATCCAGAAATACAAACAAGAAATATTCATGACGACGAAACTAAGCGCTGAAAGAAAAATACAATTCCGACTACCGGGGAGTCCGAAATGCGACAAAGAAGATAAAATTCCCTAAACTTATAGGAAATTACAAAATGGCCCAAACGTTCGAAAATCACGATACGACGTCGTATTTACAAAACGAAACTCACAACACGAACAACTCAACCATACGAACTTATGTAAACAAAGAAACGACGAAAATGAATGAGTTTATGAGAATCGAGCATACACACGGCAAAACATAACATAAAGTGGAATTACCTAAAAACATCTCCGAAACTCGTCGAAATGGAAAAACCCCAAGAATAAAATAGATTCAAAACGTCGAAACGGTTACAAGCGAGTCAGAAAAAATAGACATACACCAAAAATGGAAAGTGCTAAAAATGGAAAGGTACGGATATTACATTCTCCCCCTCTAAAAAGAAGTTTCATCCCGAAACTTAAGAATCAAAAAGCTCGGGGTGTCTCGAACTCATATCCTCCTCCAACTCCCACGTTGCTTCCTCCACTCCGTGCCTCGACCATTGCACTTTAACCAAGGGAATGGTTTTGTTCCTTAACTGTTTGTCCCGATGTTCCAAAATCTTCACCGGTCTCTCCTCAGACATAATGTTCTTCTCGATCTCTACATCCCCGAAGTCGATAACATGAGTCGGGTCCGAAACATACTTCCTCAACTGAGAGACGTGAAATACACTATGCACATGACTCAATGATGGAGGTAATGCCAAACGGTATGCTAACTCGCCAACTCTCTCTAATATCTCAAAATCCCCAATATACCTTGGACTAAGCTTTCTCTTTCTCCCAAAATGGAAAACTCCTTTCGACGGAGACACTCTCAACAAAACATGATCCCCTACCTCAAACTCCAAAGGTCGACGCCTAACATCTGCATAAGACTTTTATCGGCTCTGATCCGCCAGCATCCTCTCTCTAATCAACTCAACTTTCTACCTCGTCTGTAACACAAGATCCGGCTCGGTGCCAACTAAATCGGGCGGCTCATTCCCAACATATTGGTGATCGACATCGTTGGCCATAAAGTGCATCATACGGTGCCATCTTAATCGATGTGTGCCAGCTATTATTATAAGTAAACTCAATCAAGGCCAGATGCTCCTCCCAGTCATTACTCCAGTCTAACACACACGCGTGTAACATCCTCGAACGTCTGAATGGTACGCAGGGACTGTCCGTCAGTCTGAGGATGGAAAGATGTGCTCAAACGCAAACGTGTCCCCAATGCTTTATGTACCGCCTGCCAAAAATGTGATACAAACCGGCCATCTGTGTCCGAAATAATAGTCTTCGGCATACCATGAAGTCTCACGATATGTGCGATAAAAATACGAGCCAATTTTTCTGGACCCCAAGTGTCCTTGATGCCCAGAAAATGTGCCGATTTAGTCAGTCGGTCCACGATCACCCACACCATATTCATTCTGGTCTTCGTCCTCGGAAAGTTCGTGACAAAATCCATACAGATATCTTCCCACTTCCATTCCGGAATGGGAAGTGGTTTTAACAACCCTGCTCGCTGCTGATGCTCGATTTTGACTTGTTGGCAAGTCAAACACTTAGTCATAAACTAAACTACCTCATTCTTCATGTCATTCCACCAGAAACTCTTCTTAAGATCCTTATACATTTTACTCGAGCCCGGATGGATTGAGTAAGGTGATGCATGAGCCTCTCGCATAATATTCTGTCTCAATTCCAAGTCGTTCGGAACACACAGTCGACCTTGGAATCTCAACACACCATCGTCATGTACCACGAATCCCGGGGATTTCCCCTTCACCACATTCTCGCAGATCTGAATACACATCGGATCTTCTAACTGGCTCGATTTAATGTCGTCGACAATAGACGAAAAGATCTCAAGAGTGCGCAACTGTCCGACACTCCCTGGTAGCACAAACTCAATACTCAACCTCATCAACTCTCGATGGAGACCTGGCTGGGCCGTAAGTATCTCAAGTGCCCGAAGCGATACCGATTTCCGGCTCAAGGCATCTGCCACCACATTTGCCTTGCACGGATGATAAAGGATCTCAAGGTCGTAATCCTTAATTAACTCCAACCACCTTCTCTGTCACATATTCATCTCTTTCTGCGTGAAAATATACTTCAGGCTCTTATGATCGGTGAAAATCTGACACGACGAGCCATACAAGTAATGACGCCAGATCTTCAACGCGAACACAACTGCGGCCAACTCAAGTTCGTGGGAGGGTAATTTAACTCGTACGGTTTCAACTGAAAGGAAGCATAGGCAATCATCTTCTCGTGCTGCATGAGTATACATCCAAGCCCTTGGCCCTAAGCGTCACTATAAACTGAGAAACCCTCATTACCACTCGAAATTTTTCATTTTGGAAAGAAGGGAAAGTTGAGTCCGAGATATATCGTACCGTTAGATATTCTTGAGAGGGTTGGAGAGTTGGC
The DNA here is from genome assembly GCA_033398695.1 of Orobanche coerulescens. NCBI lineage: Eukaryota > Viridiplantae > Streptophyta > Magnoliopsida > Lamiales > Orobanchaceae > Orobanche > Orobanche coerulescens. The sequence continues at coordinate 122,782 of JAWKAU010000152.1, forward strand.
ATATAGGTTGGCATTAGCGCCGTAATTGAGCCATGTTCATAATGTGTTCCACGTATCCCAGTTACGGAAGTATATACAAGATCCCAGTCATGTCATTGATTTCGGCGAGATCGAAGTCGCTAAGGATGTCACGTTTGAAGAGAGACCGATCAGGATACTCGAAAGTCGAGTTAAACAATTGAGAAATAAACCGATCGCTTTAGTTAAGGTACAGTGGTCACGCCACGGAGTGGAAGAAGCCACTTGGGAGACAGAAGATAGCATGAAGTCCAGATACCCAGAGATATTTCCGTCTTGAGTTTCGGGATAAAACTCCTTTTTATAAGGAGAGTATGTAATATCGGGATTAATTATTAAGTATTTCATCTGTATTTGAACCCTGTATTGTTCGGATTGGTGATATCGATAATCGAAGTATGATATTTCTCGTATTCGTATCCATATGCATGATAATATCAACATATGTATTTTCACATACAAACACATGATAACGTACGCTACAAAGTGAGCATAGCGTACGTTATGCACCAAGATTAACGTACGATACGAATGAAGTGTAGCATACGTAAGGCAGCTAATTATTAAGCAGGGCGGCTAGCACATGAGCTAGCTGGTCGATGGGTCCGGATAAGATTCCCGTAGATGAACCTGGACAGTTTTAAGTCAACGGATATTAACGTACGCTAAGATAAGTATGCAGCGTATGCTAATAGTATTGGTTACGTACGTAACATGATAAGTGTAGCGTACGTAATGAAGTTCAGAATAAGATAGTTAACTATCATTGAATGATAGCGTACGCTAAGAATACCTGGTAGCGTACGCTAAGCGACTAACGTACGTTATGCATGAAGGCTAACGTACGTTAAGGACAGAAAGTTGTAAATAGGACATCACCCCATTTCATTTCATTTCGTTCCTTTTCACTTGGCCATCGACTTATCATAGTCCAGAGAGTTTCCAACCTCCTTATACACATATAGACAACCTACACTTGAGCATTGAGTTTTGAATATCACTTTTACTTGATCATTGAAGTGGAGAATCATCTTTATTTTGGCATACAAGCAACCGGAGTTGGATTCTACCTATTGTCTTGGTATTTTCTTCATCTTAAGGTATGTTATTACTATCTCCCAACTTTGAATCCATGTCCTTACGGATATTATGATCATGCTATCAAGATATTAAGTTCCATGGATGATTTATTCAAACAAACATCATGTATGGGAAGTTGAGATGATTATGCTTTAAGTACCTTGGTTAAGAACATCATAATTTGAATCTTGTTACGATGAGCAAGTAAAGTAAGTTTTCTGAGATTGATAATCCACATGTGGAAGGTGTCTTTGTAGTAATAACAGACTTGGTATTAATATCACTTTTGTTAGACGAGCCTAGGAGGTTGATCATGGAAGAATTTGTTGTATCTTGTTAAGGTGGATTGTTAAACAATCTTCAAGATGATGGTTTGAATGTAATAATGATATTGATAACAACCATATACCTTGAACTACATTTGAATGTAATAATGATATTGAACTACATTTGAGGATTTATCATCAAGATTTGGAGTATAGTATTATGATGGCATGTTTATCCTATAAATTCGAAGATACCAAACACTTTAGAATCAGTCTTGTTTGCATGAGAAGTGTATTTTTGGGTATAACCTACGTTAAACATCATGCCTTACCTACGTTATACCATCAGACGAGTCAATCGTCTGATCAGAAAGGATACTGTAGCGTACGCTAGCCTCTGTAGCTTATGTACGCTAACGGGCAGACTTAACGTACGCTTTGTTGGGTACGTAACGTACGTTATATATTCAGACGAGTTAGTCATCTGATCAGAGTAGTGAACTATCAATGCAGGCTTAACGTACGCTAACGAACCAACTTAACGTACGCTACGCTGTGTAAGTAACGTACGTTAGGAAGGTCAGACCGGATACGTTTTGTTGAACTTTCAGCCGTAGTTTGGTGTGTTAGTGTTCATACATTAGCTATTCGACATGAGATGAACTCTATATTATTTCTTCTGTTTAAGGTTTGAGTTTTGCAACGTGATTAATCGAAGGGGCGACTTTCGAGTGTTTTGATATTCATGGAAGTGTTATTCTTATCATCGAATCGAGGCAAGTACTTTAATTATTTTACGTATTGATGTTAAACATATTGTCGTGCATATATGTCATTGCTGTATGTCCACCTCGTGTTGGTCCGATGGGATCATCGGGAGATCTATGCTAGCGTGCGCTGGATCATCGGACGGATTTTTCCACCTCGTGTTGGTTTGACGGGATCATCGAGGGATCTAGGCAGTGAACGCTGGATCATCGGAATTACCATGTGTATGTTTTGATATCATATTGTGGTTATCATTTGTGTATGTTATTTATGAGTTTCCCGTGGGAAGAGACTCGTTGGTATTTTGCCATTTATGTTACTATTATTCTTCGTGAGATGTTGAATAATATTGTTGTGGTACTTGTACTAGCATCGTTGTGCTAACCCCTTCGGGGGTGAACATTTGTTTATGTTCAAGATCCAGGAGAGCAGGGAAACAACCACTGGAGCTGCATGACGACGAGGGTGCAGAGTGATGTTCCGGCCGTGTTTAATTGTCTGATGTTTGTGTTGTTTTAATAAAGTACTCGAGTACATCGTCAGTTGTGATGTTGGATCTGGTCATGTATTAATATTCCTTGTGGGACGTTTGCATTTTCCAGTGCTGTATCCGAACAGTTGTATTTTATTTCAGTTATTTTCAGTTATTAGTATTTGTTATTGTCTTTTCATTTCATCAGCTTTGTAAATTCTTACGTAAAGGATTTACGGCGCTGTAATATTCCTGAATATATCGGGGGCGTTACAATACGATGTAATGCTCTATTAAGACAAATAACCAGCACTATTGTGTGGAGATTTTTATCCATGTAAGGACCAGCAACTTGTGAAATGAAATGATCACTTCATTGAGGTAAGTACGGAGTTACTTACTTGTTCGGCATGATTGAGTCCGAGAAATAACTTCATAGCTTTTGACAAACAAAAGCTAGTTTGTCTTGCTCAATTTAATTTATCCTTATGATTTTCTGGAAAGAGACTTGTTGATGCTTGAAGATGAACTTGGTGTTTATATTCATCATATGCATTCGAGTAGTGATTTTTCTCAACTGGACGGGATTAGTAATCTTTCTGAAAATTAGTGGATAAAGGAATGTATGAGATATTTCCATATGAGATATTTCCATTTTTATATTTGCTTCTTACATTGACTTTAGTGTTACTAGTTGCAACAACTTTAGTGTATAGGGTATTTTCCACCATGAGTATTATTGAAAGTCCACTTTGCAAAGAATTGGGAGATGGGTGGTTGAATAATAGCTTGATTATTTATATTGAGAAAGAGATTTTTGTTTGTGTTGATAACGAAACTATAATGCAAAATTTTTAGAATATGGAGGATGTCGTGGACATTTGTAACTTGTATTTTTTATTTTGTTATAAATCATGGATGAAATGATAATATTTATGTTTTTATTATTATATCTTTTGTTTGAATTCTTTTGAATTTTTTTGTCCTATCCCCTTGATCACATAATCTTGGATTTGTTACTGCGAGTGTGTATTTATAAATGGTTTTCTAGTATTTTGCGAAATTATAAATATTATTGAAAACTATTTTTCTTAACTATTTTGTCAGAACGCGTAAGCAGTGACTTAACGTACACTTTGAAAATTTTATAAGTTTTAGTATTCTAGCCTTGTATTTTCAAAAGAAATTTTATGACGGTATTTTAAAAATGAATTTTGGAAAGTCTTTGAGTATTTTGAAAGATACTACCATCATTGACCTTTCGACATGTTTGAGATAAGTGTGAAAATAATTTTTAACCTTGTGGATTCATGACATAGCCCACGATTTTGTAGGATCCTAATATTTTTAGGAGTGTTACACTTATAACAACGGACAACTAGTATCGTGTCGGCCCTTCATATTCATTCTCACCTTGGGGTTGCATTTCGAGCCCCATATACCTGAATATAAGAAGATAATTAAAAAATTCCAATGATATTTATAAGTTCATGAGTCGACTCATATTTCAGCTCTTGTTTTTATCAAATGAGCCGAGCACGATTTAATATTGATACTGAACTGACTTGCCTTCTACGCGACTTGCCTTTGGATGAGCCGAGTCTGACTTAGTCCTTCCATTGACTTGGGTCATCCATGAGTCAACTTGAGCTACCCTAACTAGCCTCATGGTTAACTCCACCTAGAAATTTACATGTATAACCAGGTGTTATCTTATGTAAGTTTCCGAGCCTGATTTAGTCTTCCATTGACTCGGGTCATGCATAAGTCCGTTCGAGCTCACCCCCACTCGTCTCGTGGCTAGCTCTGCCTAGAGATTTACGAGTGTAATCCAAGTGCCATCATATTGAAATCTTGCACCACCTACATATTGCATTGACTTGATTTAAATATGTCCGCCCGACCTGTGATTTCCAAATGATTGAGCTCAATATGCCTTGCTCGCATTCCCTCTATTATGTATAAAATCTGAACTGGTTACCCACGCTAATGGCCATATGTTACATACATTCAGTCTGTTGCTTATGCACATTAACTTGCACTACAAGAAAAACTGCATCAGACAACGGTTTTTACCCGTTGCCTAACTTCCTGTTTTCCCGTTGTCTGTTGAGACGCCGTCTCTTACCTACCTCAGACAACGGTACAGAATATGTTGTGTGAAAGAGTGAGAGACAATGACTTCATCTCTAGACACCGTTGTGTAATAGCCAGAAACAACAACACTCCACTTAGAAACCATTGTTGTTTGGGATACTACACAATAGTTTTAGAACAATAAACACTTGTCAGAAAGGAAATTACACAACATTTTTATAGAATTTGTCCATTGTCTGTCTGCTTATAACTCAAGTGTTGTTCATTAAAACATGTTGTTAGAATTTTTCAAACACAATTATTTTTTATTTTGAATATGTTGTTAAGATTTCATAAACACAATGGTTTCTTAAATTACCTAATTGCCTAATGACAGATCAGGCAATGATTTTATTTATATTAAAACTACTCATTTAGACAATTATATTTTATTTTTATTATTTTCCATACTGCACCTATTTCAAATTATATGAATTTTAACCAAGAAATCAAATAAATAAAAATTAATATGAACTAAAAAACCATTTCATTCAACAATAACAATCAACTGTTCATTTATTACAACAACAATAATTGACATTAAAAAATAAAAATAAATCCTATCACTAAGCCGTCATTTCTTTGTTTCTTTCTTTGATCTCTTTAACTTTGCCCGCCTTATAGCTTTGATCAACTTCAGGACCAACTTCAAAAGAAAGTAGACACATCATAAGAGGCGAGGTGATACGTTTCTCAACAATAAGTACAACCCCTTAGTCTTCAACGTAATAGCAGTTGGGTTCGACTGCAAATCACAATCAAAAGCCACATAAACACATCATTAATCCAATATATATAAAAAGAACAAACATATGCGTTAAAAATGTTTAGAAACAAACCCAAAAATGGCATATTGATACATTGAAGAGCCATCCAATCAATCCTAGATATTAATAAAATTTTTAAAAACAAACCCAAAGATGGCATACTGATACATTAAAGAGCCATCCAATCAATCCTAGGTATTAATTTGACGGTGACTCGTTGTCGCATATTATCCACATCCACAACTTACAATACACAACTCGAGTTCAAACAAGGATCCAATAATGTGTTGCAAACATCAACAAAATTTCTAACAAACTTATTGAATCACCTTCCCATGAAAACAAACTTGTCCTTCACTTAATGATTGAGAACAGATAAGATATATTGATTAAATGCATGCATCCAGAGAAGAATGTTATATGCCGCAATTAATTTTACATAGTAGAAACATGAATATCTTCCCACAAGATTCCGGGTAATAGAATTACCTTTCCATCATATGTTTCATCTTATGATTTACATCAATACACCCAGATGTCATGACACGGACAGGATTAGCATCCGCAAATAACCTCATGAGATCAAAAAAGTGGCAGCATTTCTCTATAAGAGTACCCCCAGTGTTACAATTGAACTAGTTCCAGTGGTTGACCTACGAAAGCATAGATAAGTTAGGAATATTATTTATTTTACTCAATGCAAAGGCAGACATGTATAGTGGCCTCTAACGTAGAAATGGGAATCGATGTTCGCGAATAGCCACCATCTTGACTTGTCCCAGAACTCCACTCTTCACCACATCAATCAGTTTAGCAACAGGTGGCATATATCTATATTCCAATCCAACGTGTACTAGAACATCTGCTCTGTTTTGAGCAGCATCAATGACCTGAAAAATATATTTATGGACTGTCAGATATGTGATACTAAAATGTAAAAAGTTTTGTATCCGAAGACAAAACTTTCAATATAAAGTTATCATACCTAAGATGCAAATATAGACGGCAAATTAAAGATTGTTTATCATACCGGGTTCCCTCTCCCACTATAAAGGTTCCCTGCATAGTCCTGCACAATCCTACTGAATATTACAAGGTAATTAAATTGATTAATTACTACTGAATATTATAGTCAAATGATTGGATTATTCTGGATATCAAAAGCTTGGCCGAAAATGACTTGTAAAGTAAGGTTGATCAGAAAGCAACATTCGGGATCAGGTAATTTAATTATAAATCAACTATTGGCTCTGATTTCTTCACTCTAATTCTCAACCTCTTCTTTCTAGTCCGAGAGCCACATAACATGGCTCCTATTCATGATCTGCTACAAGTGATTAGCAAGCAATTGGGGGAAGAGACGACAAATATAGATGCAAGTTTAGGTATATATGTATTAGATTCACATACATATCCTAAAATGTAAAAAGTTTTGTATCCGAAGACAAATAAATTCTTGGATGCTACATAACTAATACCACAATAATACCGATGGTTCTGGAAGAATTACTCTGGAATTAATTGGGGATTAGTCGGACTAAGCGGATTTATACCTCATCACCCCGATGCGGCCAAACCCCGAATCAGAAAACCCACAACCAACACCGATCCACCTCAACCCTTTTCAAACCCGAGAACCCAAAGTTGCGGCCCGAACCTTACATGGAATAGCCGCTGCCACCGTTCCGGCCACTTGAACCTCCGGCCCACAACATGCGGCACACCATCGGTCGTCGTGAGCAGTCCGTTCGAACCACCGCCGTTGCAGGCGCACATCACGGCCTAGGATCTTCGTCGCGGCTTTCTTTTGGATTGCCGCCGGTCGCGTAGTGTGTAATACCCGCAATTTCGATTTCCGGTAATTTTCTTTTTTTGCTAGTAGTCTATTTTGACGACTCCCTCATGACTGTTTCGTCATTTTGAGAATATTTAATTCTGCACTTTTTGATGTCCGAGTTCGTTTCGGTATCGTTTTGTTGAGTTTCGTGTTCTTAAGCGGCTTTTCCGTACTTGAGTTCGATTCTTGCGAATCTTGTCCGAAACTGTTGTTTCGAGTTCCTCGTAAGTTCATTTAATGTTATTATTCATATTGCGAGTTCAGCTTGGTGTTTCGATCGTGTATCGTGTATTTCGGACGTTTTGGGCCATTTTCGTAATTTCCCAAAGTTTGGGGTAATTACTTTACGTTGTCGAATATCGAGCCTTCGAGTGGTCGGAATCGTGTGTTCTCTTAGTGCTCGAATTCATCTTTGCGAGTACTTCGTAACCGTATCTTCGATTCGTACTCAGATTCGGGTTTCGGGGTCGTCTGGGCCGTCGGAGTTGGCCCCGGCCGAGTCATGGCCGGGCATGTTGGGGCCAGGAGTTACGGCCGAAAGGGCCCAGCAGTTACGCACGTAAGGTCGGTTACGTGCGTAAGCCGTGGCCGGTTACGTACGTAAGTCCTTGACCGGTTACGTACGTAACTCTGCCGGCAGGCAGCCTATTTAAGGCCCTGCAGACGGGTTTTTCACCATTTTTCTCATTCTTTTCCTTCTCTTCCGCGGCTGAAGGTGTGGTTATCATGGAGAGATGTTGTTGGAAAATCAATACATGAAGTCTTGGAGTTCATATCATCAATCATCCATCCTATAACATCCCTTGATCGAGCAAATCAGGTCAGATTTTCTAGAAATCTAGTTTTGGGGAATTTGGGTATTTTGGTTGATTTCGTCCGTTTAATCCGATTTAACTTAGGATTGTGATGGGTTGATGATTATTTAGATGTAATATATCATTTCCCTTGTTATTCCATGGTTGGATCGTATCGATTCGTTGTTTTGGTCGAGTTCTTGATCGACGCCTTGAAGGTGTCCGGTAGAAAGTCTTAGAGGAGTTTTCGGACGTTCTGCGATTATTCTTCCTCTTATGATCATTGATTTATTAATTAGATGATGTTATGGTCAAGTTCCTTGGGAAGAAACCGTGTTGAACACTTCTGTTCGTCGTCGTCTTCCTTTTCGATGGCATCGGGTGTTTCGAAGCTTCCCGGTTGAACCGCGTCCGTTGGAGTACATGCGTGCCGATTTCGAGGCAAGTACCTTGTTCATACGCTTCTCGTTTTGTGGATATCATGATCGGTGGTCGTCTTGGTATGTTTTTTTGGTTATTTGAAATGAATTTCCAAGAGATTCGTTTTGGCCTCGTTAAGGGCTCTTTTTAAAAATGTGTTTGTGTTTTGTGAACGGTGTGTTTTCGGGAATTAATTATGATTTGATTGTTTTGAACGTTGAGGACTTTGGTGATACCCCTATTGTTTAAAGTTATGGAATCATGTATTCCGCGTTAAATGTGTTGTGTTGTGATGAGTTTGATAACGGTGTCGAGTAAGTGGCCATCTCTAGTAAGTATTCTTGATGAACTTACATTCTTAGCATATTAGTATTGCATGAGTAACGTGTGTGTGTATGTGTGTATGCTCACTACGAGTTAGATCCGACGGGGTCTCGGTAAGGGTCCACAGAGGGGTGGATCCGCGAGCTTGCTTTTAACCACTATGGGTTAGATCTGACGGGGTCTCGGTAGGGGTCCACGGAGGGGTGGTTCTACGGTTAATTGTGGTGTATGTCACAAATGTGTTTTGAGATTGGCGTTTCCGGAAATGAGCATTTTTGAACGGTTTTCATGATTTGCATGCATTGACTAAGTGTGTAAGAGTTAAGTTGTTCATTGGCCTACTTGGCTAGGATGGCATTAGAGTATTTTGTTGTATGTGTTTTAGTCGTTTAATTGTGGGGTTTTGATGTTGGAAAATGAACCTTGCTATCGTTCTCGTGTACTGTGATTTGATGTAATTTGGGGCTAAAATCCCAACGGTTTTGTAAAGGTCATTTTACGGAAAACAAACCTTCGGGGTGGTGACCCCTTTCGTATTTCGAGTTTTGGAAGGAGAAGGATTCGATAATCCTAAATTGTTTTCTATTAAAACTCCCGAAGGCATATCAAACCATTTTGTAAACTATTTTCCCTTGATTGGTGATTCTCTCGGATTTTTTTGGAAAGTTTTACTTAAACTCTTGCCTCGGGAAGTATTTTCTCGTTATGTTGGAATCTTTGAGGATTCTTGATTGTTATTATTCTTGGAACTTGAATTGTATGACTCGTATTTTTGCACTTTGTACATGCACTAGCAAAATAGTGGAATTTTGCTAACCCCCGAGAAATCGGGGGGTGGATGTCTATATTGCATTCAGGTTTCAGGGAGCGTGGCACAGGGTCAGCATGAACGATGATGAAAGATGATCGATACTAATCACATGCGGAACCGTACGTTGTGTATTGGTTCAGTTGTACTTTATTTTCCGCTGCAGTATTTTCCCCCATTATACGGGAGTTTGTTGTATTTTGACCCCTGCGTGGGTAAGTATTGTGATCGAGTTGTATGTTTTTATTGAAAGGCAAAATCGGTCTACTGAATCTTTTTAGCCTTAAAGGCATTTTCGAGTTGTTCGTTTGTTGTTACCAGTCTGGTAGATCCTTGAGGAAAGGTTCTACGGCGTGTAATATCCCTGAGCGGATTAGGGGTGTTACATAAATGGTATCAGAGCTTAGGTTGTGGAAACCTAGGCTGTCGTGTCAAGTCGTGTTGTTTGAGTCTTGTTTCGTCGGATTTTATATGACTGAGTCGTGTCGCGACGCGTCGTCTGAGTTTGTTGGTTGTGATTAGTATCGTGGGGCGATCATCATCTTCGTGCGACCTGTGGATGTAAGTCTCCCTTCTTTGTGTTTGTGCCTCGTCTGATGCGAGTTACAGGTATGATTATGAGTTAGTTGATGGAATCCTCTTATGGATTTTGATTTCGTGATATGTGGTTATTTGACTCTCATATTTCGTTCATATGAGGAGTAGTATTGCTGGATTGTGCATGTTGGACTGTATTTCTTTTATCCGCTGCGTGAGTTCTTTTGTAATGGCTTTCGGTATTTTACCGACTGAGTTTTATTTCGAAAACCGATTCCCTTAACCGAGTTTTTGGCATTATGGACTTGATCGTTTTGGCGAAATTCTTATGACGGTATTTAGTATTTTGTAAATGGCTTTTGTGAGTTTTTGAAATATTACCGTTATCGGCCTTTTTGGCGTTTTTGTAAATGGTTTTTAGCCTGGTGGGTTCCGGCGCGGGACCCACGGCGCTATAATGTTCCGTGTAATTACCTGAAATTTTTGGGCATTCTAGCCCATTTAATTATCTTTGAAAACCTTGAGTATCTTAGAAAATAAATTTCAAGACGTACTTTTAAAATGAATTATTTTCTCGTGGTACATTCAAGGTGCCACAATATATTTCAAAATTCTTCTACCTCGAGGACCAAAATGTTTTGAGATATTTTCAATGTTTTAGAAACACTTTTACTTAGACCCGAGGGTCGAATATTCTGAATGTTTTTCACTAAGAGAAAGTGTCTTAATTTTTATCAAATGGGAAATGGTTCTCCAAAGTCTCAATAATGATGTTTCACGTTTGTACTTTTTTGAAAGGTGATACTAAAAATCAACCGGTGTTTTTCTAAATTATTTTCAACAGGAGGTTTTCGTTTTTAAAACCTATCTATTCTCGTTTGAGGGCTGGGTATGTATGTATGATGTTCGCGTTGTCGTTATGATGTTTGCTCCCGAGTATGATCCAATTGGTGGCATGAACGTCGAGGCGTTGCCACGCATTTGTTGTACTAGCCCTCTATGAGAGGTGTGAACTGGTGTTTACTGTTTCTCGCCTCGTGGTGATTTGCGTGTTGTCGCATGAGTGTGAGTTGTTAAAGCTTGGATTTTTGTGCGTTTATGCACATGGGTGATTGTTTCATGATGTTTGTGATTGTGTGTTGGCTATCGTTTGGGCCGTTGTAATCATCGAACGATGCCGTTGTTGTTGTGATTTTTGTATGCGTTGATATGTTATGCTGAGTTGGCATCTCCGATATGTTGTTTTGGGTGTTATGTTCCATTGTATCTAGCATCTGTATTTTCGGTATACCGAGCCGAGGCATTTCAACCGTGATGTGCCGGGGGAATGTACGTGCAATTTGTCCTTCCTCGCCTGTGACGCGTTTCAAGTGCGGACTCGAGGGACATCATGTTCAGTTTTGTGAGTTGATTACCGAGCCTTCCGAGGTACGGACTTGAGCATTGATATCAGGACCGGCTCCGAGGAGTCCCTGAGGGGCGTGGTCTATTAGTTGTATATTATGTTATTTCCTTACCTTGTTATTTCGAACTTCGGAAATTAAGTTCTTCTATTCGAAGTGGATCGGATTTTGAACTTCTGTATTTTCGACTCTGTCGAATCGTTTATGTTCGTTAACATCTTCTGAGCTTTTCCTGTCCCTTGATTTTGTTGATCGAATAAGTGTGGTATTGTTTCGGAATAACTCGTTTGTCGTTGTGACTTTTCAATTGCTATTCCCTTTCCTGTGGATCTTATGTGAATGCACATATTGTTGTTTTCACCAGATCATATATTGTCTCGAGTCGAGATGTGAACCTCGGAGTTGTTCTTTGAACCTTATTGTTCTTCGTGATTCAAACATGATTGTTCGATTTTTGTTGTCTCGATCGTTGATTGTTCAATTTTTGTTGATCCCGTTTCGTGATTGTTGAGTGTTCAGACTCCTTCTTAATTTCCTTAGGTTCGGGAAATTAGTCTCGTTTTCGATCTTCCGACCTTTGGGCGGTGGAATTCCATATTTGTTCAGCAATTGGCTCGCATTTTGATTGATGTACCGTTGGGTTGGTCAATCGTGTTGATTTTCGTTCGTTGTGTTTTGTGATTGTTCGGATGATCGACTTGATTGTATTATATGTTTGATGACGCTTGTCACTCGTTGGTTTTATTATGTCTGTGCCTGTGAAGTTGTGATAGTCGTCGCGGAGCGTGTTTTCACGCCGCATGTGTCTTCGAGTGGCTTGTAACGTTTCGCCGTTGGGTGCGAGTTTTCGGTTCTTGTGTATTTCATTGAGTTTTTCCTGGTAGGATATTACTTCTCCCTACTTGTTTTAAGTTTCGGGACGAAACTTCTTTTAAGGAGGGTAGTGTGTAATACCTGCATTTTCGATTTCCAGTAATTTTATTTTTTTGGCGGAAGTCCGTTTTGACGACTCCCTCATGACCTTTTCGTCATTTTGAGAATATTTAATTCTTCACTTTTTGACGCCCGAGTTCGTTTCGGTATCGTTTTGTTGAGTTTTGTGTTCTTAAGCGGCTTTACCGTACTTGAGTTCGATTCTTGCGAATCTCGTCTGAAACTGTTGTTTCGAGTTCCTCGTAAGTTCATTTAATGTTATTATTCATATTGCGAGCTTCGGCTTCGTGTTTCGATCGTGTATCGTGTATTTCGGACGTTTTGGGCCATTTTCATAATTTCTCAAAGTTTTGGGTAATTACTTTCCATTGTCGAATATCGAGCCTTCGGGTGGTCGGAATCGTGTGTTCTCTTAGTGCTCGAATTCATCTTTGCGAGTACTTCGTAACCGTATCTTCGATTCGTACTCAGGTTAGGGTTTTTAGGTCGTCCAGGTCGTCGGAGTTGGCCCCGGCCGAGTCATGGCCGGGCATGTTGGGGCCAGGCCAGCCCTGGCCGAGTTACGGCCGGAAGGGCCCGGCAGTTACGTACGTAAGGTCGGTTACGTGCGTAAGCCATGTCCGGTTATGTACGTAACGCTGCCGGCATTTTTGGGCAGTGTCTCGGCCATGGCCGGTTACGTACGTAAGTCCTTGGCCGGTTACGTACGTAACTCTGCCGGCAGGCAGCCTATTTAAGGCCCTACAGACGGGTTTTTCACCATTTTTCTCATTCTTTTCCTTCTCTTCCGTGGCTGGAGGTGTGGTTTTCATGGAGAGATGTTGTTGGACAATCAATACATGAAGTCTTGGAGTTCATATCATCAATCATCCATCCTATAACATCCCTTGATCGAGCGAATCAGGTCAAATTTTCTAGATATCTAGTTTTGGGGAATTTGGGTATTTTGATTGATTTCGTCTGTTTAATCCGATTTAACTTAGGATTATGATGGGTTGATGATTATTTAGATGTATTATATAATTTCCCTTGTTATTCCATGGTTGGATCGTATCGATTTGTTGTTTTGATCGAGTTCTTGATCGACGCCTTGAAGGTATCCGGTAGAATGTCTTAGAGGGGTTTTCGGACGTTCTACGATTATTCTTCCTCGTATGATCGTTGATTTTTTAATTATATGATGTTAAGGTCGAGTTCCTTGCGAAGAAACCGTGTTGAACCCTTCCGTTCGTCGTCGTCTTCCTTTTCGATGGCATCGGGTGTTTCGAAGCTTCCCGGTTGAACCGCGTCTATTGGAGTACATGCGTGCCGATTTCGAGGCAAGTACTTTGTTCATACGCTTCTCGTTTTGTGGATATCATGATCGGTGGTCGTCTTGGTGTGTTTTTTTGGTTATTTGAAATGAATTTCCAAGAGATTCGTTTTGGCCTCGTTAAGGGCTCTTTTTAAAAATGTGTTTATGTTTTGTGAACGGTGTGTTTTCGGGAATTAATTATGATTTGATTGTTTTGAACGTTGAGGACTTTGGTGATACCCCTATTGTTTAAAGTTATGGAATCATGTATTCCGCGTTAAATGTGTTGTGTTGTGATGAGTTTGATAACGGTGTCGAGTAAGTGGCCATCTCTAGTAAGTATTCTTGATGAGCTTACATTCTTAGCATATTAGTATTGCATGAGTAACGTGTGTGTGTGTGTATGCTCACTACGGGTTAGATCCGACGGGGTCTCGGTAGGGGTCCACAGAGGGGTGTATCCGCGAGCTTTCTTTTAACCACTATGGGTTAGATCCGATGGGGTCTCGGTAGGGGTCCACGGAGGGGTGGATCCACGGTTAATTGTGGTGTATTTCACAAATGTGTTTTGAGATTGGCGTTTCCGTAAACGAGCAATTTTGAACGGCTTTCATGATTTGCATGCATTGACTAAGTGTGTAAGAGGTAAGTTGTTCATTGGCCTACTTGGCTAGGATGGCATTAGAGTATTTTGTTGTATATGTTTTAGTCGTTTAATTGTGGGGTTTTGATGTTGGAAAACGAACCTTGCTATCATTCTCGTGTACTGTGATTTGATGTAATTTGTGGCTAAAATCCCAACGGTTTTGTAAAGGTCATTTTACAGAAAACAAACCTTCTGGGTGGTGACCCCTTTCGTATTTCGAGTTTTGGAAAGAGAAGGATTCGATAATCCTAAATTATTTTCTATTAAATCTCCCGAAGGCATATCAAACCATTTTGTAAACTATTTTCCCTTGATTGGTGATTCTCTCGGTTTTTTTTGGAAAGTTTTACTTAAACTCTTGCCTCGGGAAGTATTTTCTCGTTATGTTGGAATCTTTGAAGATTCTTGATTGTTATTATTCTTGGAACTTGAATTGTATGACTCGTATTTTTGCACTTTGTACTTGCACTAGCAAAATAGTGGAATTTTGCTAACCCCCGAGAAATTGGGGGGTGGATGTATGTATTGCATTCAGGTTTCAGGGAGCGTGGCACAGGGTCGGCATGAAGGATGGTGAAAGATGATTGATACTAATCACATATGGAACCGTACGTTGTGTATTGATTCAGTTGTACTTTATTTTCCGCTGCAGTATTTTTCCCCATTATACGGGAGTTTGTTGTATTTTGATCCCTGTGTGGGTAAGTATTGTGATCGAGTTGTATGTTTTTATTGAACGGCCAAATCGGTCTACTGAGTCTTTTTAGCCTTAAAGGCATTGTCGAGTTGTTCGTTTGTTGTTACCAGCCTGGTAGATCCTTGAGGAAAGGTTCTACGACGTGTAATATCCCTGAGCAGATTGGGGGTGTTACATAGTTTGTGTGAGACTGTGTTTGTGTGTGTGCGTGTGTCGGACCGTGTGTGCGTGTATGTTTCTGCAAGTTGCGGCCGAGAAGATTTTTGGGAGAGAGAGAGAAGAGAAGAGAGAGACGAGAGGAAGGAGTAAAGTGAGCAATAGGGGTGAGATAGCGGCGGATCGGTGTTAAGGGTTTACATATCCGAAGTTTTGGGTTAAGATGAATTAAGTATTTTCTTTCTATATTTATTCAATTTCATCCAGACATATTTGAATTATTACAATTGACCCCACACAACTTATTATATCTTCAAATCCAGTCCTATTTAGACCCAAGTCATTAATAATGTTACCTCTTCTTGACGATCCAACCGTACGGATGTCAACATATATCTAATTTAGTGATGTTCCCAAATTTTCAAAAAATAAAAAGTTATATTGGTTTGAGATCTTAGCAAACCACTAGTAAATTGACTAGTGCTACTAACTAGTGCTTTTCACGGATTATTGCTTCTATTTTTTGTAAAATATTTATCGATGATCCAGCCATACGGATGTTAACATATATCTAATTGAGTGATATTCCCAAATTTTCAAAAAATAAAAAATTAATTTGGTTTGAGATCTTAGCAAACCACTACTAAATTGACTAGTACTAGTAACTATGCTTTTCACAAATTTTTATTTCTATTTTTGTAAAATATTTATCGACGATCCAACCGTATGAATGTCAAGATATATCTAATTGAGTAATGTTCCCAAATTTTCAAAAAATAAAAATTTAATTTGGTTTGAGATCTTAGCAACCCACTACTAAATGACTAGTGCTAGTAACTCGTGCTTTTCACGGATTTGTTTCTATTTTCTTAAAAATATTTATAGACGATCCAACCATACGGATGTCAAGATATATCTAATTGAATGATTTCCCAAATTTTTAAAAAATAAAAAATTAATTTGGTTTGAGATCTTAGCAAACCACTACTAAATTGACTAGTACGTTAGCTAGTGATTTTCACGGATTATTTTTATTTTTTTAAAAATATTTATCGACGATCCAACCATGCGGATGTCAACATATATCTAATTGAGTGATGTTTCTAAATTTTCAAAAAATTAAAAATTAATTTGGTTTGAGATCTTAGCAAACCACTAGTAAATTGACTAGTGCTACTAACTAGTGCTTTTCACTGATTATTATTTCTATTTTTGTAAAAATATTTATCGACGATCCAACCGTACGGATGTCAACATATATCTAATTGAGTGATGCTCCCAAATTTTCAAAAAATAAAAAATTAATTTGGTTTGAGATCTTAGCAAACCACTACTAAATTGACTAGTGCTAGTAACTAGTGCTTTTCACGGATTTTTTTCTATTTTCGTAAAAATATTTATCGACGATCCAACCGTACGGATGTCAAAAATCAAACCAAACCAAACATACCCAGTATATCCCGCTCAGAGCAGGGTCTGGGGAGGGTAAGATGTACGCAGACCATGCCCATACTTTACGGTAGGAAGGCTGTTTCTGTGAAGACCCCCAGCTTAATGCACAGCAGAATCTTGTGTGATAAATACAAAGGAAAACGTATGATTTGAAAAAGCTCGAGACCATACATGAGCCCATGGCTTGATCCACATGGGACTTACCTAAGCGGAATTTGGCTACTTCACTCCCGATGAACGCTGCTCTAACAAAAGAGAGGTTGGCTCTGCGCACAGCTCCGTGTCAAAAATACACCACACGCAAAGACAATAAGATAAAATATACAATAAAAGTAAAAATGCAATGCTCTAGGTCAAAGCTAACCGAGACAACCCAACTCTGAGGCTCTCAACTACAGCACCGCTCACTACAAAAGAATCCACAACTCTGATCTGGCGCCTCCAAGCGCACCTATCAACAGTCATGGTCTCGGAAAGGTTTAAGGCCTTCAAATCTAATCTCAGTTGCTCCTATCACGTCCTCCTCGGTCTGCCTCTCCTCCTCTCCCCGACAACCATTAAACTCTCGACCCTCCTCACCGGAGCAGATGCCTGCCTCCTGCGGACGTGGCCAAACCATCTCAATCTCTCTTCCCTAACTTTCGCTGAAATGGGCGCCACTTCCAGCACGTTCCTGAAAACCCCGTTCAAAATTCTATCTAACATTGTGCGACCACACGACCAACGTAACATTATCATTTCAGCCACTTCCAACTTGCTCTCAAGCGACTCCTTCATCGCCCAACATTCGGAGCCATACAACATTGCAGGTCGGATTGCCGCTCTATAGAATTTACCCTTCAACTTTAGAGGGACTTTCTTGTCGCACAGGACCCCTGTCGCTGCTCTCCACCTTAGCCACCCCGCCTTGATGCGATGCGTGACATCATCTTCACACTCACCTTCCTTCTGAATGATCGAACCCAAATACTTGAATTTATCCGTACGGGGTACGATCTGATCCGCAATCTTTACCTCAACATCTTCCTCGTTGGCCTCACCACTAAAGTTACACCAGAGATACTCGGTCTTAGACCGGCTCACACGCAAGCCCTGGGATTCTAACTTAGCCCTCCAAAGCTCCAACTTCGAGTTCACCTCCCTCCTCGACTCCGCCACTAACACAATGTCGTCAGCAAAAAGCATGCACCACGGGATGCCATCTTGAATCCCTCGCGAAATGACGTCAAGGATTAGAGCGAAGAGAAGATGACTTAGCACCGTACGGATGTCAAGATATATCTAATTGAGTGAGGTTCCCAAATTTTCAAAAAATAAAAAATTAATTTTGTTTGAGATCTTAGCAAACCACTACAAAATTGACTAGCACATTAACTAGTGCTTTTCATGGATTATTGTTCTATTTTTTCAAAAATATTTATCGATGATCCAATCGTACGGATATCAAGAGTTTGTATGAAAGTGTTGAAGACAACAGTTTAATATACAAACCTGTTATATGACACATTGTGTGAAATGTAATACAACAAGAGTAGTTAAAAACGCTTGTCTTATTTCAACAACGGTTTAACGTGGCATTGTCTTAAGCTAATTCCCACAATATATTTTTAAAACGGTTGTATAATCCCCAAAGTTTGCACAACACCGCTAGAGGTGGTATTCGGGCCGGGCCCGGGCCGGGCCGGGTCGGGCTGCTAAATCCCGCTACATTTAAGGGCCGGGCCGGTCCTTCTTTTTTGGCGGGCCGGGCCGGGCCGGTCTTTTTTTACAAACATAAGGCCCGGCCCGGCCCGGCCCACAGCCCATTGTGTTCATGGGCCGGGCCGAGCTGTTCACGGGCCGGGCCGAGTTAAACATCTTTTTTTTTTTTTCATTGTAAGACAGAAATTTTATTACAAGGACCAACAAAATGAACTTGAACTTTATTATAAAGAAAGAACAACTCTCTCTCTCCCCTCCCCCCTCTCTCTCTCTCATTTTACTCCTTTTCAAGTTAATTGCGAAGTGCTCCTATAGTGCATCGGACTATTGTCGGGTGTGAAATGTTAGTGGACATAGAATGCTGAAATGTACTCTCACTACTGTATGCCTCTTGGACATAATAAGATGTGATTTACTAAATGAACTCGAATTTTGTACCTTTTTGAGCTATACATTGAAAGGAAAGAAATAAAAACCCTATTGGACATTCCCAATTCACGGTCTTTAGACGGGCTAAACGGATCGGGCCTTCCGGTTCACGGGCTAACACGGGCTCGGGCCGGTCCGTGCCGGGCCAGCGGTTTTAGGCGGGCCTCTAAAACAAAGGCCCCTAAGGCCCACATAACCTAAATGTACGGGCGGTCGGGCCAAATAGTAAACGGGCGGTCGGGCGGTTTTTAAGCGTCTTAGGAGCCGTCTTGCATTCGCGACGGCCCACATACCACCTCTAAACACCGCCGACAAAAAGCCTTGTCTGATTGGTTTTTCTAGACAACGGTTTTTAAACCGTTGTAATATACTTGGATTACACAATACTTTTTCGAGGATGGAAATAAGTCGTTGTCTGTTAATTTCAGCCAACACTTTCTCGGCCGACTGTTGTCTGATTAGTATTGTTTGATTGCGTTTTACGTGTAGGGTTGGCTGAAAATACAACACTTCTTACGAAAAGTCTGAATGGTTAAAAATCATTATTCTAAAAATATATCATAATCGAATACATCATGTGAACGAAATATTTAAAAGCACACACGGAAAATCCTACCAAAAAAAAAGCACACACGGAATTTGTATTATCATAATCAAATACATCACGTCTCGACTTAGTCAAATTTGTCTTAGCCTCTACTTCGTGTCGTTGGACTTCACTTTGGATTGCCGTTTGTCTTTTTCAATTCAAAGTCGAACTAGAGGAGGTGGCACGGACGGTGGTGTCACAGACTTCTTCGTCGTATGTGGTAGCGCGGCCAGCCTCCAATTCTCCTTCCTCAGCGGGAATAAGAGCTCTAACGCGGATTGAGTCAGAATAAGGACGATTTAGGCCTTTTTGGTGGTGGTGTGGAATTCGAACTGAATTTCAGCTTCTTTGGTGGAGTTAAAATTGACCGATAACAAGGCTTCTCCTACTTTGTTTCCTTTTTTTTTGTTTTTGTTTATTGGTATAGCTTCTCAGTCTAAGCATTTGTTTCCGAGTTTCAAATACTTTTTGTATCTCAGCCTCTCTCTATGGTGAAACTATCAATTGTTACCGGTGAGTTCCAGGTTGATAGGAGTTGGGAAATTATGACACAATGAATTTCACGTTCAAAATACATATGTTGCTATAAGAAATCTAGTTTCTGTGGTTCAGTTGAATTTCCATGTATTGTTTGGTTGTCAGAAAAAAGACAAATAAATGTTTGAAAAAATCAATTAATGCATGGAAATTGTCAAGCAATACTTGAAAGATTCCAAGTAATATTTGGAAGAAAAAAATGTACTTGAAATTTCTAATAAGTACTTTAAAAATTCCACTCGGTACTTGAAAATTCCAACCAATACTTAAAATTTGAGTCAATATGTTACTTATCTTTTTATCATGATTGTTTTACTTTCTCATAATATTAATCTTTTTTCTTAAGAGGGAGAGACGAGAATCTCTCACAGTAGGAGTTATTTCCGAAATATAGGCCTTCCCGAAGTCGATTGGACTATGTGCCGCGGCACACCACTTTTGGCCGCGAACACTCGACCTCACTGGACGCCGGGCCGCGGCACAAGCTTTCCGGGCCGCGGTCCCTTGGGACTTTCGTTCGGCCATTGTCTTGAGTGCGCCGCGGCACACATTGTCCGGGCCCCGGTACACGGAGTCAACTCAGTTTTGGGACTCTTTTTCAGCAGATTTGTGCTGCATTTTTTCATAACTACACCTACACCTTTGAGAGTATAATAGAGAGAGAGATACAAGAGAGAAGAGAAAATAGAGATATACTTGTTCGATTTTCCGGAGTTGTATCGATCGGATTGTCGTGATATTTTGACAAGAGCTTGGTAGCGATTGGGCAAATCTTTTCACCGGAATAGATTGAGGTTTTGAGTCCGGAAGTTCGGATATTTTGTTAGCTTTTTGTGTAAGCTATTTACGGTGTTTTTCTTTCTCGATCTTGTTGTTGTTGTGTATTTCAAATATTTGAAGATTGTTTATTACCAAGCATTTGAAGATTATCGTTGTATACCTCTAGTTTGTACTAGGGATGAATTGTGTATTGTGAATTGGTGATAGTGGATTTAAGCGGCTTCGGTCCCGTGGTTTTTACTCTCGTCTTGAGGGGTTTTCCACGCTAAAAATTGTGTCTCGTCGTTTATTTTTTTTATATCATTTGTATTGTTTGTCGAGTTGTATTTGATTTACTCTACTCGTCGGTAACCTCAAAGTTATGATTGAGATTGCGAAAGTTGTAAAACGAGGTCCGCATTTTTCTTTGTGACGTCTTTGTGTCATTTTTCCCAACAAAGTGGTATCGGAGCCACGGGATTTTTTGTTTCGTGGTTGTATTATCTCAATTGTAAGATGGAAGCCAATACAAGTAGAATGGTGAATTTGAATGGTTCGAACTACCATGTATGGAAGGGCAAGATGGAAGACCTTCTATATGTGAAGGATTATTATCTACCAGTCTTTAGCAAAGACAAACCGGAAGGCAAGTCCGACCCAAATTGGGCTATTTTGCATCGCCAAGTGTGTGGCTATATTCTATAATGGGTTGATGATAATGTGTTTGTTGGGATAATATTACCCTGTATCGAAATTATTGGGATAACAATACCCTGTATCGAAATTGTTGGGATAACAATACCCTGTATCGATACTGCCCTGTATCGATCGTAGTGTCAGTATGTTTTGACAATATGCCAATCCTGCATATAGTAAGCGAACTGTATCGAAAAGCTGAAGTGTCAACCAGTATCGAAGACCTCTCGTAGATCCAGCATACAGTACAGCAAAGAAGTCTCATAAAGACTAAGTATGGAAGCTGTCTCGAATCGTCAATACGTAATCCTTCCATACAGCTCTCAACAAAACAAAGAAGGAATCTTCAGTCAAGTCCCGTTGATAAAGAAGTATTTAAATACTAAATGATAAAGTATTTAAATACTATAAGTCAGAAGATCTTCAAATCCCGCAATAACCGGATCTCAGTTGAATATATGTTATCACATAATCTTGCCCAACGGATAGATCTCCAACGGATATATTTCGAAGACTATATATATCTCTAGAGTTTGAAGATCATCAGTTACCAATATCAAAAATCAAAAGCTTACGAAGTTATTATCATATACATCAGAGCAAAACATATCTCCAAAACTCACTGCTATTCAGATATAAAGAGATATACAGTGCTCAAATTGTGAACAACACATCATCAGCTAGAAGCCAGAAAGTCAAAGCTGTTGTTCATTCCCTGTTCTATCTTTGAACAAACCCAGATTAGCCCTGTGTGGACTGAGTAATCTTTGCTACTCCGGAACTGTATGTGAAGGAATTGCATCGAAGAAGACGAATCTTCAGAACTGTGTGTGAAGAAGCCAGTCAAGTGTTAGCTCAAACCAATCTGTGTGAACGGTTGAAGCTAAGATCTTTATATCAATCTGTGTGAACGATATATTGATTAAGTGTTGTTATAATTACGTAGTTGTGTACGCAGTAATTATAATAAACTTTTTACTCATGTGTGGAGGACCAGTGGACGTAGAGGGGTTTACCTCGAACCACTTTAAATACTGTGTTATTTACCTTCTGCCTTACTTATTTTATTAAATTGTGATTATTTAAGTATACACCGCACATCGAGTTGTTGTATCCACAGCAACTTACTATTTAAGACTTCCGCTACGTACTCAGATTTAAAATCAGTACAGCTTGTTGTTTAAAACACTTTCCAATCTGTATCCAGTATACTTAGTGGCCAACAAGTGGTATCAGAGCGGTTGATTCTAAAAAGAATCAGTCGTATTTTTAACCGAATCAGATCCAAATCACTTATTTTTAAAAACAGTCTTTTTCATTCCTTTATTCTCACATGGATACATCTATGATCAACAAAGTGCCTATGTTCTCTATTAACGAATTTGATGATTGGAGAATTAGGATGGAGGCTCATCTTGCAGCAATGCACGAAGAAATGATTTTTGTTATACAGGATGGCCCCATCAAGATCATGAAGGTAAACACGGCCGCAAGGGTTGAAGGCCAAGCCCATGCTGAGATGCTCGAGAAGGAACGCGAGCAATGGACCACAGATGAAAGAAAGCGAGCCAACCTCGACAATGTGGCTAAGAATACGTTATTTGTCACTCTCGATAAAGGCACATTCTCAAAGGTAAAGAGCTGTAAAACAGCCAAGGAAATCTGGGATAAACTCAAGTTGATTTGTGAGGGAACTGAGCTCTCAAAAGAAAATAAAATTTCAAAACTGACTCAGCAATTTGAATCTTTTGAAATGAAACCAACTGAGACACTTGAGGAACTTGACCTCAGATTCACTGGTATTGTTGGTGAACTTGAAGCTTTGGGCAAAATTTATACCCAAAAGGAGAAGAATTTAAAAATTTTCAGATCTCTCCCTGCCCGATGGGACATTAAGACCACAACTATGCGTGTGTCTTGCAATCCTAATGAAATATCTACTTTTGATCTCTTCTCTGACCTCAAAACTTTTGAGTATGATATTGACAGAAGATAGAAAGCTGAAGAATCTCCTTCAAAGGTTATAGCACTAGCTGCTGTATCAAATCGTCGACACACCATGCCCAGCTCGTCGAAGCCTAGTCACAAGAAAGCTGACAGTGACGACGACAGCCTGTCTCAAGATGAAATGGCGCTTCTCATGCATAAATTCAAGAAGTTCATCAAGCAATCGGGAAAGACTCCCTACAGGCCCAAACCTGTCCACAAGGTAAGTACCGAAACTTCATCCGGTGATGCTAACCTGTGCTATAATTCCAGGAACCCAGGACATTATGCAAATAAATGTCCTCATCCAAAGTTTAAAGGTTGCCAGAGGGCGAGCAACAAGAGAGAGATGAATGAAGACGTGCTTGGAAAAACAAGCTTAAGGCCCTGATTGGAGAATTAGAAGCCTCCCCCGCACCATCCAAGTCCGAAGAATGTCTTCAGGTGGTCACTGAAAGTGATTCATCTGACGATGAGTTCGATGATAAAGCATATATGTGCTTTATGGCCAAGGACATTCCGGAAGGTGAAGACAGCGATGATGAGGTAAGCTCAACCTCAGCTATTCCAGTAAATACATCTCATACCTTTGAAAACATGATGAATGAGTTTAAAAACATTCAAAAGGCCCATGAGACACTGAAAAATGAGAATATACAGCTCCAACTGTCTAACCTAGAGCTGAAAGATGAAAATGACTTGCTGAAAATAAATTATGAAAATATGTCTATTGATTGTGAAACCAGCAAAGTCGATTATGAAAAACTCATGGAGAGGAATCATCAAATTGCTCATGAACTAAGTGAGGTTAAAACTCACAACGAGAGCAAGACAAATGATTTCTTTCTACTTCAAGCCAAAGTCAAAAATCTCGAAAAACGAGAAGATGAACTTGAGACTATTCTGAAATCGTTCGAGAAATCGTCCAAAAGAATGGAAGAAATTCTAAGCACTGGGCAACATGCTCATGATAAAAGTGGCTTAGGATACAGCTCATGTTCAAACAAAGGAAAAACTAGTACAGTGTTTGTCAGGGGTGTGGAACCCATTGCTGTATCGAAAGAAACTTCGAGTCCTGTGAAGAAACCTGTTGCACAACGAACAGCAAAGGCTGCCATTCCGCCACCACAATCACACTCTAGACAGCGAAATCACCAGCCATTCAGACCTGAAAGGTGTACTCAACAGCATGCTCCTCGAGCACATAAACAGCACCAACAACCATTCAGAAGGAAGGCTGTATCCAAATAACAAAGGCCCGCACGGCAGTACTATCAGTACAGCACGCCGAGATATTGGATACAGGAGCCCTGTTATTCCTCGAGATAGCAGGTGTCCGCTCAGTATCAACAACAGCATTGGGAATCCAAGTGGAGACCCAGAAGGCAAGCTGTTAGGCCAAATAAAATAGCTCCACCTCCAAGACGGCACTCGTACTGGACTAATAATAATAACCCTGAATTTTACATGCATAACAATTATCATGGTTATAGCGACTAAGTTTATGCCCCACGTAGATATCACAACACTGTACCGAATGTGACCTACAGTAAACCAATTGCTGTAAGGAAAATTTGGGTACCTAAAGGCACTAACATACATGGACCCAACAATCAAAGGGGACCTAAATCTACCTAATCTCTTTGCATACAGGACATCCTAGAGGAGGACTCCTGATACTTCGATAGTGGATGCTCTCGGCACATGACCGGAGATAGAAGCAAGCTATCAGATTTCGTAGAATGTCATGGTCCAAAAGTTCGCTTTGGTGATAAATCTAAAGGAAGAACAAGAGGGAAAGGGAACCTTCTTGCAGGAAAATTCAAAGTCACTGATGTTGCATATGTTGAAGGCTTACAGTACAATCTACTTAGTATTAGTCAGTACTATGATAAACAGTTCTCGGTGAAATTCTATATAGATCGCTGTAAAGTCAAGAACATCTAGACCAAAGAAGTTGTGCTTACAGGAAGCAGATCAGGTAACATGTATATTGCTGACTGGAAGCCTATGAGCTCCTCAATTCCATGCTTTGTTGCCAAAGGCACTGCAGATCTAAGCTGGTTATGGCACAAGAGGATGTCTCACGTCAACTTTAAGACGATCAACAAGCTCTCAAGACAGGGAATGGTAAGAGGATTTCCAAATGTGTCATTAAAAAGGACAGCATCTGCGGACCATGCCAGAAAGGCAAGCAAATCAAGTCAACCCTGAAGAGAAAATCCTACCTTTCAACCCAAAGAGTGTTTGAGATGCTACACATGGATCTCTACGGTCCTATAGACCCAGTAAGTTTGGGAGGTAAGAAATACTATCTTGTTGTTGATGATGATTACTCTAGGTATGCTTGGACAATTTTCCTAAGCAAGAAGAAGGAAACAACATCAAAGCTGCCCGAGCTCCTGAGAAAGCTTCAAAATGAAAAGGCATTTAGTATCGTGTCCATTCGTTCCGACAGAGGTACACAATTTACTAACCGCTTTATAGAGCAGTACTGTTTGGAGAATGGGATACAGCACGAATACTCAGCTGCTCATACACCTCAACAAAATGGTGTTGCCGAGTGAAAGAATAGGACGCTGAAAGAAGCAACAAGGACAATGAATGCCGCAAGCAAGTTGCCACAGCGTTTCTGTGGTGAAGCAACCAATACAGCATGCTACACTCAAAACTGTTATATCGTCAACAAGCACCACAACAAAACAGCATACGAGGTATGGAACAACAAAACTCCGTTAGTTTCATATTTTCACATTTTTGGATGCAGGTGCTATGTGTTGAACAATGGGAAGGATCAACTTAGAACCTTTGATGAGAAATCAGATGAAGGAATATTTATAGGATATTCCTCCGTCATCAAAGCTTACAGGATCTTTAACAAAAGGAAGCTGACGATCGAGGAACCAGTTCATGTAGTGTTCGACAAATCTCACCATGACCCTACAGGAGTAGAATATATTACTCTGAACATCCAACAACTTTCCATCATAGATCCACCAACTCCCATAGAACCTGTTGTTGACCTCGAAATCAACCCCGCAGCTGTAAGAATCGACGTAGATGAAACTAATGCTGTACAAGCTGAAGCTGTATCTACAGAAACTCTCGATACAGTACGGGACCCTGAATTAAAACCCACCGAAGATGGTTGATAGATCACCCGCAAGAGATGATCATTAGAAACATAGATGCTGTTGTTTCTACCCGAAGGAGAATACAGAGTACACAAGGAAATGTACTTTGTGCACAAGAAGAACTAGATACTGAGATATCACCATTCCCTGAATGGAAATCTCAATCCGAGCTTAGAAGACTCAACATGTGCACTATTGCTGTATTCCTAGCCCAGTCCGAACTTGTTTCTACCATAGACGCTCTTAATAACTCTAATTGGATAACATCTACGGAAGAAGAGCTTAACGGTTTCGAAAGAAACAAAGTATGGTATCTTGTACCCAGACCTACGCATCGATCGGTTATAGGAACCAAATGGGTATTTAGAAACAAGAAGGATCGAAATGGACTAATCATAAGTAATAAATCAAGGCTAGTCGCACAAGGCTATAGACAGGAAGAAGGCATAGACTACGATGAAACCTTTGCCCCTGTAGCCAGACTAGAAGCCATTAGGATATTTTTAGCCTTTGCCACCCATAAGAGCTTCATTGTATACCAAATGGACGTCAAAAGTGCATTCCTAAATGGAGACCGTGCCGAAGAAGTCTATGTTGAACAACCACCAGGGTTTGCCAACACAGACGGCATCGATCTAGTATACAGGCTGAGGAAAGCACTGTATGGACTTAAGCAAGCCCCTAGAGCCTGGTATGAGACCATGTCCCAGTATCTAACCGATAATGGATTTGAGAAAGGTGCTGTGGACAAAACCTTGTTCAAAATACAGGAAGGTGATGACCTTCTAATGGTGCAAATCTATGTAGATGATATAATTTTTGGTTCAACTAACCTTGCTTTGTGTCAAAGGTTCTCTCATCTCATGCAAAGTAAATTTGAGATGAGTATGATGGGAGAACTTAGTTATTTCCTAGGTTTGCAGGTAAAGCAGTTGCCTACAGGAATTTTCATCAACCAGGAAAAATACAGCAAGGAGCTTCTCAACAAATTCGGAATGAACACTTCCAAATCATCGTCAACCCCCATGATCACTTCCGTGCAGATTAGTGCTGATGAAGCTGGATAGCCGGTTGACCAATCACTCTACAGGAAGCTTATTGGCTCTCTCCTGTACCTAACGGCTAGCAGGCCCAATATCCAGTTTGCTGTAGGAGTGTGTGCGAGATATCAAGTAACACCTAAGGAATCACACTTCAATACAGCTAAACGAATCCTGAAGTATATTAAAGGAACAGTCGATGTATGAATGTGGTATCCTAAAGAAGGCGGATTCGATTTAGTTGGATACAGCGACTCGGATCTCGGAGGCTGCAAGCTAGATAGGAAGAGTACAAGTGGAACTTGTCACTTTCTTGGACCTAGACATGTTTCTTGGTTCAGTAAGAAGCAATTGGCAAACTCACTTTCCACGGCTGAATCAGAATACTATGCTGCTGGTAGTTGCTGTATGCAGATCCTATGGATGTAGCAACAGTTGTCAGATTATGGAATTGAAGCCAAGGAAATGCCAATCATGTGTGATAGCACGAGTGCAATTGCAATCATGCACAATCCTGTATTGCACTCCCGCACTAAGCATATCAACATGAAGCATCATTTCATAAGGAATCATGTCGAGAACAAGGATGTTCGGCTCGAAAAGGTTCATACAGATATTCAGTTGGCCGACATCTTCACCAAGCCTCTCGACACAGCAAGATTCAACATGCTTAGACAAAAACTGAGATTGCTACAGCCTGACTCCCTGTAAGTATTTACTATTTTTACTCATCAATTGAGGGGGAATGCTGTAAGACCCAAGAATATAGTATCCATCATTAATTACATGTACACTCAGAGCCTTCAATACAGCACTGTAGGGAACAAAGATATATGAATTATCCTACAGCTGACGTGTGCAATAATTAAGGGGGAATACAGTATGACCCATGAATACAGCATTAATCCAAAAGTTGATGTATGGAATTAAAACCTATATGTACCTTCTAAGGGGGAACGATGTATCGTCGCGGATACAGCACATACTATGGAATTTCGATTCAGTATATATATTATATTATAATATTTCATTTTAAAATAATTTTTGTCCATGTGCCCTGTTTTCATGTCAAACGTCATTTACATTAAATGCCTTACACGACATCTGGACAACTGAATCTCAAAAGCCGCGATGTTTTCAAATTGTTTAATGTTTAATACCATTTTTTCAGGTATCGAGGGTAATAACAAATGTCAGAAGTGGGACCCGCTCCTATTTTAAAATTCACTGAATAAGTGTACCAGTTACACTCGGTCCATCGTGACCGTTCATTTCAAAAGCCGGTTCCCATCCCTTAAATCTGACCATTCGTTCTCTGAAAACCCTTCTTCGCCACCTACTATAAAAGGACTGCAATTGCCATTTGAGACTCTTTACGCTTTCTGTATATTCTAAGAGCACTCAAGCAAACACAGCCTACAAGTTTTTCTGCGTTTTACTGCAAATTTCTCTTAATCTTTTTCATCTTTTCATGAGAATCACTAATGGCCACTCAGACATCTTCTCCCGCTCTCAAGAAATCTCTGAACTTCATCGATGGATGGATCTTCACCTGATCTGTCGTCATCGAGCACATCCATGCTGAGATTGATGACATCGATACGATGGAGGTCGTCATCACCAGACTTCGTCAACAAGGCCTCTACTGCCTTGGAAGTCACACCACAGAGAAATATGACGTTCACCTTTTTGAGGAATTCTACGTCAATGTCGTGGTTCAGTTTCTGCCTCTAGCCCTAGGAGGACATGTTGCTGATATCACAGCAGTCATTCATGGAGTGGAGATCTGCATCGACCGAGATCTTCTCAAAAACATTTACAGGCTACCCTCTGAAGGCCTGACCATTGAGGAACTTGAGACTTTTGGGTCTCAAGAGTTACTGACCTAATATTATGGCTTGTTCACCAGTTTGGCTACGGTTGAAGTGGTTCACACCTCCTGCCATAAGAAAAACTTTTGCTTACCGTTTGTTTATTTGCATGATTTTTGCTGTCGCATCATTGAAAATCGCACTGGTGCATTTCATATGTGCACTAATCTTAGGTTTAGAATGATGGTAGCTATTATGACCTGTGAAAAGGTCAATTGGTGTCAAATTATTCTGAAACGCTTGCAGGAGGAAGTGTCCAAACCTGCTACTCAGAAGAAATCATTTGGTTTATTTATAAACCACATTTTGATGAAGTGCGGACTTCCACAATCCACAGATGCAAAGAATATAAGTTCCCGGATATACTTGGGAGGATTCAAGCCCACTGCCTACAAACAAAGTATTCTGATCGCAGACAGGCCTTTCATCCGGAACCTACCGATTTCTGAAGATCCAAGGGACGTTTCTCCCAAGTCCCAGAGTGTGGAATCTTCAAGGAAAAGAAAGAGATCTCACAGCAAGACACCTATTGCTGCTAAGAAGCCGAAAAGAAAGCTAAGGAGGCTTTCTAAAGTTAAATCCACAAAAACCTCCGAGGATGCTTCTATAGTGGCGCAACCCACTGATGAACTACCCCAGGTCCCAACCCCTGCGGAAGAGATGCCCGCTACTGTATCGACAGTAGATCCCGAGCCTTTGGCTGCTAAGATGGATGATCGGACATCTGCCAACTTGGAAGACTCTAGCGAGTCGGCTACCCTTTTGGAGCCAACAGCTAACTCTCCTATGCGGGACTCCACACCCGTACAGGATCCACCTTCCTTTAGGGTACCATCCCCTGTAAGGAATCCCTCTTCCATACAGAATCCCACACCCGTAGAGGAACCACTCGCTACAGCGGACTCAGACGTTGTACGAAGTCCCTCCCCAGACACTATTATCAATAAAACCCTTCTCTATGTGCAAATTGAACAGGCATATGAAAAATTTCTTCAATGGAAAAGCTACAGGTTAGCTCCGTACGATACCCTGTACAACTGGATCGAGTGGAGAAATGAAGAAAGATTTGTGTTGGAAGTGACGGACTCCACAGAAGTTGAAGTCCTGATCCAATGGGACAATCTATACTGCAAAGAGTTGATTGAAAGCCATCTTTTGCAAAAATCAGATGCCGGAAGAAAAGGAAAATATAAGTCCGAGGAATCTCCCATAAGTCCAAAAGAAGACCACGACTCAGACGATGACGATGATGCCTTTCAGGCAGGTCTGAGAATGAGCCGTGATGAGGCTCACGAAAGAGAAGTCCCCCAAGTTCAACAAAATGATGAAGGGACATCAAGCCGCCATGAGCCCCCCTCGCAACAGCCAGATATTATTTCCGAACAGGAGGAATCAGTCCCTCTTGTCGCGAAGGATCATCCATCCGTTTTGGAACAGGCACCCGAGCCTGCTGCCGAAGAAGAAGAAGTTGCTGAGAGACAACAGGAGGAATCAGTCCCTCCTGTATCTATGTCTACAGAAATCCCTTCGACACAGGAGGACGTCGCACCCCCTGCTGCCGAACCCGAAACTGCTGCTCCCGCCCCATCAACCATGGAATCCGACGACGGTACTACACCTGAGTATGTCCAACTCACTTCACGTCCTAACGTGAATTTTTGAAGTTTGAATGGAGTCGAGGACTTCGCCAAGCCAGATTCTCCCAGCACTGCTGCTAGGAAAGAGCGATTGCGTGCTCTTGGACTTCAAACCGTCTTTATCCAGGATGCAGTTAATGCCTTGTATTCAGTAGAAAAAGCTCTAAATTGGATGCACACATCTGCTATTAAAGAGATGACTGGATTACAGCATGAAGTCTCTCGAGTAGTCGAAGCCTTCACTGTTTTGCCAGAAGTCTTCAAGCAAGCCTTGAAGAATCTGCAAGAAAAACAAGAGCAACTCCTGAGAAATGAGGAATCCAAAACTCGCATATCTGAGGCCAAGATAGCAGCTGCCATGATCGACACCGGTTCCCACCTTCGAGCCCACGACAAAAATATTAAAGATATGTCGTAGGTGCTCTCCACCCTTGTCGAGAGAATGACAAATATTGAGACGAAATAGGATGCCGCTCTGGAAATCCTAGGACGTCTTGATGACGCCAAAAATGGGGAAGAAGCGATAGAAGCCATGAGGAGAACAAGGCTCCAGCACGAAAGAGAATTTAATGCTGCTCAAGACAGCATTAGTGCAGAGCTGAATAAATTAGCCCCACCCGCACAAAGTTTCAGGATTTCAGGTTCTTGACCTGAGTTCTATGATCCCAATGTCCCATGGCAAAGCATTATCTAAAGAGCTTCTGAGATTCGTCTGCCAAGCAACCGCCATCCCACTGCTGAAGAAGTGAAGCAATGGAGGAGAAATGAACTGATGAGATATTTTGTTAAACTCGTCAGGGAATCCGCCATCTTCAAAGATTATAAAACATTAGCGGAGGCTGCAGACAAATTTACGAAGTTGTTAGAAGAAGGAAAGCTTCCTCTCCAACAAGAAATGAAGTCCAAGTATAGAAGAGGAGATCGGATCACCCATCCAGAAGACTGGATTCTTGCCTTCGACAGATCATACGATGGTAGAGCAATCTACTTAGATCGAGGCAATGACTCCCTACAGCACTGTGATAAGTGTCAGTTTTGTACACTTATCCATGGTTTGTATCGATAAAATTCACCCATAATTGAGCTATTCTACTCGTCTTTTGCTTTTAATTAATTAGTTTTTAATAATTTTATTTTTATCGGATGATGATCGGATTAAATAATCAATTTACTCAAGAAATAACATGTTTATTAAATATTCTCTTTGTTGAATTTTGATATATTCATGTTGTAGGGCTTTCCGAGATGAATTCGGCAGTCTTTCCGGATTCAAAATCAGAGTTATATATCAAAAGTTATCATCCGAAGAAGATTTGGGGCAAAAACGCAAAGTCTGAGAAATTCTGGGCTGAAAACGTAACTATCAAAACATCCAATGAGCAAATTTATGAAGCCAAGTTACGGCCGTAACTACAGAAGGTTACGGCCGTAAGTCATCCAAGTTACGGCCGTAACTCCTTAATGTTACGGCCGTAACTCTTGACAGATTGTTATAATTTGTCTAATTTTTTATACTTTTTGTGTATTATTGAGGGGATGGTTGGCATTGATCCGATCTAATGTAACAATGCTGGAGTTTTGGAGCTATTAGATGACTTTAGGTGTATAAATAGACCCCTTAGATCCTTCATCATTCATCTTATAATTTTCCATTTTTTGTAAACTTTTCTTTTTGTGTGAAGAACACACTTGTGTTCTTGAGTGATATTTGTAAGTGTGGTATAGCATATGTTGTTCAGAGAGTTTATCGCTTCTATATCCTTTATCTACTAAGGGAGTTAGGATCAATTCTTTCTCTTGATTCAACTAATAATGATCACCAAAGCTTGTAATATGTATAATAAACCCTTCATGGGCTAAGTAACCTTTAGTTGGGATTATAAACAAGGTTATTCATGTTATTTATGTTTGTATAAAAGATCTATTATGAATTACTTATTATTGTGTGTGATTTTCGTTGTTTTAACAATCTTTATTTATTTGGCCAATAAATGACGATATTTATGGTCTTCATATGTTTCGAAAGAAAATATGTTTGATTAGATCAAATGATCTTCACTCTAAGTTGTTCTAGGAGATAGAAATATACCTCTAGTCTTTAGATGATTCTTTGAATTATTTTCATAAATTCTAACGCTATGTATTGAAGCCAATCAACATAGAAATATAGTGGATTGATTCAATATGTAAGGGGCATTTTATAGTTCGAAAGAGAAACCGTCTTTTTAAGGAAAATCGAATCTACACAACATAATAAGTAAATTCATCTTATGATCTCCTATACATCTTCTATAACTAATGACGAACTAAGTTTGTAATCTCAACTATTTTATTTTATCGTTTAATCAATCTATTATTATTGCAATATTTTTATTTCCTTAAAATATTAGAACTATCATTACATTTTCTTTGCAATTATTAAACCAAACTTTTTAATTGTGTGTTTCACTCATCTTAGTATCTATAAAAATAGACTAATAGCGTATAATTCAAATTATAACCAAACTTCCTTGTGGGATCGATAAACCGGACTCAAAAAGTCCACTTTACTACTTGATACGATATCGTGCACTTGCGATAGTTACACTAACAACGTGTCAAGTTTTTGGCGCCGTTGCCGGGGAAGTATAAGTTATATTTGAAATCTTACATTGTAAACTATTTTTATAGGTACAAATTTCTCAATATTGTAACTTAGTACTCAATTGTGTTTGTTCGGTCAAGTGGCGGATAACGGTACTCCGTGACTATTAAAGTCGGATTTTTCATTTTTCCACAACAACTGATATTTGTAGATATTTTTTTCAATTATTTTCATTGTCTTTTTATTTTTTTTTATCATGGAAGAAACATTGTATAAAATCGAAAAAAGATTTCCCTTTCTAAGTAAAAATGCAATTTTAAAATTTTACAAGACAAGGCTTGAAAGGATGAGGTTGCTTATGAATAAAAGCATACCTTTTGACATAAGATTCATTATTGAAGCCAAAGTAAGAATATAAGGTGAATTCACAGAAACACTGACTAGATTTTTACCAGGGCTTGGAAAAAGTTCATATGCGAAGAAACGACGAGCAAAAATGATAGCCGTTTGTTATAAATGTGCTAGATGGAACTGTAATTTAAAATGTCGATCTTTAGGGATTCCATCTACAAACAGAGAAGATAAAATTCAGTTCATTAAGGATGGTCTGAATAATGAGAATTTAGATGATATCAAAATTTCTCTTGACACGCATCCTAGTGGACTCGTACATTATGGAATTCAATGTTTGTGGAATAAATTCCAACCAGAATATGAACAACGTCTTGAGAATCTGACGTTAAAAGACCATGTTTGCCAATTTGTAAGAAAATTGGATGGGAAGCTTCTCCCCGACTCATAGAAGGCATTTAGGCCGTTTCTGAACGTAAAATCAGAGGAAGATGTGAGCCACAATCACAACTGCTGTACATACGCGTAAGTATCTTTTATTTTTGTCGTGTAGTGAGATTTTCTGAATAAAAAAAGTGATACGCGATAAATGCTTTCATTGTTCTATTGAGTAGTTGAAGCGCAATCAACGCAATCACAAACTTGTTAAACAATTTTTACCTTCTTTTTCTTCTATAAATAAACATTGTGCTTATTTCTTTCATTCATCCCTCAAACTTGCACTTTTCTCTGTTTCTCTCTAAATAAATTCTTTTCAAAAATGGAGTCATCATCTTCAACAAAAAAAATTAGCACAGTCTGCATTTTTGGTGGAGCTAGTTATGGAAAAGAGCATGCTTTACTGAAGCAGCCCACAACTTGGGTCGTACCTTAGGAGAAAAATGCATTCATGTAGTTTACGGAGGAGGAAGTCTAGGATTAATGGGACGAGTCGCTTCGCCTATATGGAAGGAGTAAGAGTGTTGGGAACAATTCCAAAACCTATGGTGAAAGTAAAATCACCGGGTCAACTATTGGAGATGAGTTTAGATCTCAGAATATGCAAGATCGCATAACTCACATGATAAATAATTCAGGCGCCTTTATCACCCTACCCGGAGGTATTGGCACCCTTGAGGAACTATTTCCTCTCGTTACCAGAGCCTACTAAATGTTCATCAAAAACCAATAGGTGTGCTTAATGTCAATGGTTTCTTTGATGGTTTACTGTCTTTCATCGACTACTCTGCTGAAAAGGGTTTTATTTCCGAGCGTGCTAAACGAATCATAGTCGTTGCAACAACACCAGAAGAACTAATCAAAAAACTCAATGAATTTGTTCCTCAACCAGATCCAGCTCTAGCTAAAATTGTCTGGATGGAAGATTTTACCGTGAGAAAACGAAAAGTGGATTCATTCCTCTCCCTTTGATATCCCATGTCGGACCTCTTTTATTTTTACTTTCTGTCGTGTGTAATAATCGTGGTAAATGGTGGCAGCTTAAGGAGTTTCTTCTTGATCTCTTGACGCGCATCTATTCGCGATTTATGTATTGTTATTTTATTACTGTAATTTTTATTGTGTGTTATTTTTTTATATAATAGCATTGATGGCAGCGTAAGGCGACTCTTCGGACTTTCTTAATGCGCATCTTAAAAATTGTGTTATACTTCCGAGTATATTTTATTTTCTTTTGTTGTGTGCCTCGTATATTTATTCTCTTGCAGATTCTAAAAGGCGTTAGCTCAAACATCAACTTTCTTAACAGGGAGTATTCTGCTTCTTCTGCATTGCTTTTTATTTTATTTTATTTTTAAAAACTGAGGACAGTTTTATTTTCAAGTTTGGGGGTGGTTTGTTTTATTATTTTGGTGTGTTGTAATTTTGGTGTGTTTTGATTGATTTGGTTATTTGCCTTAATTTTTTTATTATATATATATATATATATAT
This sequence comes from Orobanche coerulescens, assembly GCA_033398695.1. Classification (NCBI taxonomy): domain Eukaryota; kingdom Viridiplantae; phylum Streptophyta; class Magnoliopsida; order Lamiales; family Orobanchaceae; genus Orobanche; species Orobanche coerulescens. Next base: position 158,833 of record JAWKAU010000152.1, read on the forward strand.
AGTATTTTGATTTATGAGATTTCTAGATCTGACCATAACACCAATAAATTAGCTATATACAAGCTTCTAAAATCGTTTTAACCGGTAAAAAAATTGTATATTCCAAAATTTTTTTAGCCTTAATCTCTTTCCAAGCCTTGTAATTATCATATAAAATCGAGTCATTCGTTACCTTGAGAAAAGAAGAATCAATCGGTTGATGAAAAATAGATTTAAAATTTACTTAATTTGTGGAGTTTTTGATTTTTCATGTTTAAACTAAGAAATGATTTTCTGCAAAAATTCTATTCCCTAAAAAAAAAAAGGAGTCATTGGTGAAAAGAGCTACACGTTAGCAAATAACGGTGTGAAAGCTATCAACTTTTAAAAAAAAATGACGAAAATGAGAAGTGTTGAGTAGCAACAGCTGCCTAATTTTGGGGGTCTTAAATTTTGCGAAAAATAAAGGACTAACCATTGTTGGTGCGTAGCTGCCGTCTCAGAAAAATTGGTGAAAATAGCTACACGTTAGCAAATAACGGTGTGAAAGCTATCACCTTTTAAAAAAAATGAGATAGAAATTGTGTTAGTGAAAAGTGCTACACGTTAGCAAATAACGGTGTGAAAGCTATCACTAAGGGATGTAGTTTATGAGCAGATTTGAATTAATTAGCGGCTGAATTTCAATACACTCAATTTCGTGAAAAATCACAATATTTGATGACGCCAATGAAATTCTTCTTCATATTGAGTCGAAAAATAAACGAGTGATCGAGAGCAACCATTAAAGGGAGACGTGTGTATCACGAGTGGGAAAGAAATAATCAACCTTTTGGGGGGGAAACCTTGAATTTGGAATTACAAAATAAAAATCATGTTTTAACTTCAAAAACATTAGTAGATTTATTTTGAATCTTGATTCATTTCTATCTACTGTATAAAGCTGGTTGTTGTGTATTAATGGCATTTTGATCTCCTTTTCTCTTTTTATATTTTAATTTATGTGTGTATTAATTTTTCTTATTTTTATTTTTGGAGCATGAATAATAAAGAGTCTTGCTCGGGACTAGCAAGAATTCAAGTTTGGGGGTGTGATAAGTGTCAGTTTTGTACACTTATCCATGGTTTGTATCGATAAAATTCACCCATAATTGAGCTAGTCTACTCGTTTTTTGCTTTTAATTAATTAGTTTTTAATAATTTTATTTTTATCAGATGATGATCGGATTAAATAATTGATTTACTCAAGAAATAACATGTTTATTAAATATTCTCTTTGTTGAATTTTTATATATTCATGTTGTAGGGCTTTCCGATACGAATTCGACAGTCTTTCGGGATTCAAAATCAGAGTTATATATCAAAAGTTATCATCCGAAGAAGATTTGGGGCAAAAATGCAAAGTCTGAAAAATTCTGGGCTGAAAACGTAACTATAAAAACATCCAGTGAGCAAATTTACGAAGCCAAGTTACGGCCGTAACTACAGAAGGTTACGGCCGTAAGTCATCCAAGTTACGGCCGTAACTCCTTAATGTTACGGCCGTAACTCTTGACAGATTGTTATGATTTGTCTAATTTTTTATACTTTTTGTGTATTATTGAGGGGATGGCTGGAATTGATCCGATCTAATGTAATAATGCTGGAGTTTTGGAGCTATTAGATGACTTTATGTGTATAAATAGACCCCTTAGATCCTTCATCATTCATCATTCATCTTATAATTTTCCATTTTTTGTAAACTTTTCTTTTTGTGTGAAGAACACACTTGTGTTCTTGAGTGATATTTGTAAGTGTGGTATAGCATATGTTGTTCAGAGAGTTTATTGCTTCTATCTCCTTTATCTACTAAGGGAGTTAGGATCAATTCTTTCTCTTGATTCAACTAATAATGACCACCAAAGCTTGTAATATGTATAATAAACCCTTCATGGGCTAAGTAACCTTTAGTTGGGATTATAAACAAGGTTAGTCATGTTATTTATGTTTGTATAAAAGATCTATTATGAATTACTTATTATTGTATGTGATTTTCATTGTTTTAACAATCTTTATTTATTTGGCCAATAAATGACGATATTTATGGTCTTCATATATTTCGAAAGAAAATATGTTTGATTAGATCAAATGACATTCACTCTTAGTTGTTCTAGGGGATAGAAATATACCTCTAGTCCTTAGATGATTCTTTGAGTTATTTTCATAATTCCTAGTGCTATGTATTGAAGCCAATCAACATAGAAATATAGTGGATTGATTCAATATGTAAGGGGCATTTTATAGTTCGAAAGAGAAACCGTCTTTTTAAGGAAAATCGAATCTACACAACATAATAAGTAAATTCATCTTATGATCTCCTATACATATTCTATAACTAATGACGAACTAAGTTTGTAATCCCAACTATTTCATTTTATCGTTTAATCAATCTAATTATTATTGCATTATTTTTATTTCCTTAAAATATTAGAACTATTATTGCATTTTCTTTGCAATTATTAAACCAAACTTTTTAATTGTATGTTTTACTCATCTTAGTATCTATAAAAATATACTAATAGCGTATAATTCAAATTATAACCGAACTTCCTTGTGGGATCGATAAACTGGACTAAAAAAGTCCACTTTACTACTTGATACGATATCGTGCACTTGCGATAGTTACACTAACAACGTGTCACACTGGTGGCGTGGAACCGAGCATGATCCAGAGAAAAGGCCATGGAGACATTCTGATTATAGGAGCTGAAACCCTTGTATCTTTTTGTTTGTTATTTTTATTTCAAAACAGCAATCCTTGTACTCTATTTTGGATATCAATAAAATGTTTGTCTGTCTTGAAAGATTACAACTCGTAATATACCGTGTTATTGTATGATTACATACTTAAATTTAAATTGCTGATATTAATCACAAGTATAGAAACTTGTTTAAAAATTAAGTTGTACGAACTTGTCCGCGAACAGTTCATAGATTCAGTTGTATGCATATTTTCTAGTAAAAATAAATAGGCTCAAAATGGCCTTTACAACCATATCGAATCGAACAAATCAACAACTAAGTCCACGAGCTATATCACCATCACATAAGGCATTCCATACCAGCTAAATCGATTAAATTATACGACAAATAAGAAGAAAACAACACGTAAAACTACATTACACACTCACATACACACAGTGCACACACACATACATTACACACATAAAGCACACAACACACACTGCATGTAATATCCGCAAATTTCGATTTTCGGTAAAAAAAAAATTTCGGCGGGAGTCCGTTTTGACGACTCGCTCGTGACCGTTTCGTCATTCTGAGAGTATTTAATTCTGCACTTCTTGGACATCCGAGTTCGTTTCGGTGTCGTTCGTTGAGTTCCGTGTTCTTAGGCGACTTTTCAGCGCTTGAGTTCGATTCTTGCGAATCTCGTTCGAAACTGTCGTTTCGGGTTTCTCATAAGTTCATTTAACGTTGTCATACATATTGTGAGTTTCGGTTTGATTAACCGTTGTCATATCGTGATTTTTCGGACTTTTGGGACCGTTTTGTAATTTCCCAAAGTTGTGGGTATCCGTCGTCATACCCATTTCCGAGAATACTGTTGCTTTCCTTCTGAGTCGTTAGCGCACGCTAAACTTATTGGTTAGCGCGCGCTATGGTAATGTAATACCCGATATCTTCATTCCGGTTTCCTTGAATTTTCTTCGGTAGAACGGACTGTTGTCGTCCGTGTCTTTGATATCGCATGCTTGTACTGTGGTACGTTGAGTTTCATAGCCTTTTCGTTATTGTTTTGGATCATAGCCGGTGCGTTCGCGTGATCGAGACGTCGTCGAGTATCGAGCCGGGCAGTCAGAGGGCTGGCTGGGCCGATTACGACCGTAAGGCCTGGCCGATTACAACAGTAAGGCGTCCGCACACCTTGGCCTAGGACACTACGCTATAAGTGCTCATAGGCAATGCTTTTAGCTAGTGTTGCCACCAAAGCGTTTCAATAGATTGTTGACTTTTGATCTTTTGAAACACTACTAAAATAGTATTGCACTAGATATACATTTGGTGTTTCAAGATAAAAATGGTGTTGCGCGACGTGCAACACCTGTGATGGTGTTGCATTATATCTATTTTTTAATAATTTTTTCAAGTTATTGTGAAAAACAAACACGATGAAATAAAATTTAAATTTTGATAATTTTTTACTCTTAACGTTTGATATATAACATATGATAAATTTGATTTAAATTATTTATATTTAATATAAATACTTATCATATTGTTTAATATTATAATTAAAATTGTAAATATTTTTTATAATTAAAGTTTAATATATTATCAATATATATAATGAAATTTAAATTATGATATGTTTTATTTTCAAAGTTTGACATATAATATAATATAAATTATAATTTATATATATTTAAATTATTTAATATAAATACACATTATAAATTTAATATTAAAATTTCAAAATTTTAAATTATAGAAAATAATACAATTCTTTTCAAAAATACTTATGTTTAATTAGGAAGGGCTATATAAGAGTACACCGACATAGCGTTTTAGAAAATACCGTGGTAGGTTCCGTATTTTAAGTAATATTTCTTTAATTTTTGTAAGTTTATGAATATTTGTTTATTCTTGCATGCCTATTTTTAGGTCAGAACGAACCGAGCATTCGCGAACAAAGCTCGGCTCGGCTCGTTAAGGGCCTCGGTTTGGCTCGGTTCGTTAAGAACTCGAGCTCGAGCTCGAGCTCGAAAATCTGTGTTAAGAAAACGAGCTCGAGCCGAGCTTGGGCATGTGCGGCTCGAGCTCGGCTCGAGATCGACTCGAGCTCGGTTCGGCTCGGTTGGCTCGTTAAGCTCGATTAATAAATATATTTTTAAATTATTTTTATAATATTTATATATTATATTATAGATTAATAATTTTTAAATAATTTTCATATATTAAAATATTAATTTTTATATATATATTTGAAAATATATAATTTTTAATGATTATTTTAAAATATTCATTTTAAATAATTCAAATATATTATTTAAATAATTTAAAAATATATAATTATTCGCGAATAGCTCGAGCTCGAGCTCGACTCGGCTCGAGTTGTTCGCGAACAACTCGTGTGCGGCTCGATTTATTAACGAGCTCGAGCTCGAACACGATTTTTGTTCTGAAGAAAGCTCGGCTCAACTCGGCTCGTCGAAAAAAATTTAAAACTCGGTTCGGTTCGATCAAAGCTCGGCTCGGTTCGTTTGCGACTCTAATTAAATTAGAAGCGCAATAAAGATTAAAATTGTCGCCTCTACAACAGATTAGAGCAGGTTTAATGCTTCTCATTCCCTCATTACCTTCCGTCTGCCAAATCCCTAAACCCCTATTTCCTTAACCCTTTGTCCTCAACCTTTTCGGCGAACAAACGCCGCAGCTAGGGTTTCAATTTCATTTCCGCATCTCGGGCCAATAGATACAGAGACTCGAGAAACGATGCCTTCCGTCAAGAAAACCAAGAAGACTCATGAGAGCATCAACAACAGGCTTGATCTGGTGATGAAGAGCGGAAAGTACACCCTTGGGTACAAGACAATTCTCAAAACTCTCCGCAGATCCAAAGGTAAGTTGATTCTTATCTCCAACAACTGCCCGCCGTTGAGGAAATCAGAGCTTGAGTACTATGCGATGCTCTCAAAAGTCGGGGTTCACAATTACATTGGAAATAATGTGGATCTGGGAACTGCTTGTGGCAAGTACTTCCGTGTCTCATGCCTCAGCATTGTTGATCCAAGTGACTCGGACATCATCAAAACGTTGCCTGGTGAACATTGAGAAGAGAGTTTTATGTTCTGTATCTGTACTTCCTTTGAAATGTTTCTTCATTTTTATAAATGTAAAAAAGGAGTTCCGTATTCGGGTATTTACTGGTTTTTGGTTATTTCATTGCAGGTTTTCGACATTTCCTTATTATTTGATTTGGCCAATTTTATGTTAAATCTTGGAAAAAAAACCTTTCCGGTGAACAAGAAGCAAAATGAAGATTATGATAAAGAGAGGTGTGTGGAAGAACTTGGAACATGAACTTTTAAAGGCCGCTGTTATGAAATATGGGAAGAATCAATGGTCGAGGATTTCTTCTATGATGTTCTGAAATCGGCCAACAAAGGTAAGGCCCGTTGGTACGAGTGGCTCGATCCGTCAATTAAAAAGGTATTTTGAACTTTTTATTTTGGATTTGATTTGAAGGATTAATTTTTTTTTTGTTTAGATCCGAATGGTTGCTCAAGGGTTTCCTAGTTTCTTTTCCATATTTGATTGATTGCTAAGTGTATTTTGCTTGTGGTGGTTATATTATGTTATCTGTTTCAAATGTTGCACATTCGATCGAATTGAATACTAGACGTGGAAAACCAACTTGGAATTTGTAAATCAACATATTGGATTATACTGAAACAAAACAGGTTAGCTACTGCTCTGTGTTCTCCGCTTTGTCATCCTTCTAAATCTCTTTGTATAGATTAATGGTGATTGCCCAGGACTCCAGGAAGTTTGTTGACATTACAAACACATTGGTGACATCGGTTAAAGCATATAAAAACAAAGGTGTGACACCTACAGATCGTTAGCCGTATTCTTAGTGATTTTGGGCAAGGAGGTGGACCAAGCAGTAGCCAAGATGAGGTTGGGCGTTTAATACGCTGGAAAGACATTGGACAAATAGTCTCTTGTGCTTTTAGGAGTGCTCGTGGTTGTATCCATGTAATAATCTATATTGCACTTAATCATTTTTATGCTCTTGTTTCTTGAATAAAAAAAATAAGAAACTTCTTTATTTTCATCGCGTCATGTGGTTGGGCCTATGAACACCGAAATAAGCAACGTAAGAATGTCATTCATAGAAAGCGTGCAAGACCAACATAAAATGAACGTCCCGAAGAGGTCGATTTTTACGCCTTTTTTTGACAAAACTAGTCATGAAATGATTTTAGATCTCCAGAAAATGGAAGTAAGGGTGATTACGCTTTTTGTTGACTGTATGATGAAGATAACTGATGCGGTGTTCATGTAATGCCAACTAGGGCTTTTTATTCGTAATTATAGTAGTATTTGTTTAAAATAATGTATGCATAAGTGTCCATCAGATAGGCATGTTGAAGTGGCCTATTTTGACCTAATAGTTTCTTTCTACATTCCTTATTCGAGTCCAAGTAGTTGAAAATGTGAGCTAAGACAATTACCTTTATTTACTTATGAACTGTTTGTTGCTTTGTGTAGAAAAATCACCCTCCTTTTAAATATCGAAGCATTTGTTGATATGTAAAACTGACTTTTACTCATTTTGATACTTTATTTTTGTTTTGCAGCTTGAAGGAACTGTTGATAACGAAAAAACGGTTACTGATAAGAATATGGCCATTATGTTTAATAATCACAAACAAATTAGAATTGTTAAGTATATAGAGGTTTTCATTATGGATATATATAATCTCTCACAGTCAACTACTTCATCTGTGATAACATAGAAAATATTTACAACAATTTGGTAGGGAATATGAAACATGAAAGTGGGAGAAGCTAATCCCGGCCTAAACTTGGATATTGGAGAATTTTGGGCAACGATATCAAGTGATCGAGATGATAATGGTACTCCTATGACTTAAGGCGGCACCAGTTACCAGTTATTTCAATATGTAAATTTCGATCACTTGTATTTAGAGTTTGTAATTTCGTACTTTTTAAGTTATATGGTGGTGTTGCTTAGTTTTGGTACTTTTGAAGTTAAATTGGTGGTTTGTTGCTTTGTATAAATTTAGGACTTTGTATTTTGTATTGACAGTCTTGTTGGTTTTTGGCTGCCATGGTTTATTTTGGATGGGTTATTGTAAAAATAAAGTGGTTATTCAAAATATTTGTATGAAGTGTTGCCTTTTTCTTTAGTTGTTGTATTTTATGAAAGTAGTATTAAAAAACCAAAAAAAAAAAAAAAAACTGCTGACGTGGCATAGATGTGGGGCTCATTGTTGACGTGGCACTAATGTAGAGCCAATGATGAAGTGGCATAAATGTGGGCTCCACTGATAATGTGTTATCAAGATGGGACCCACTGATGATGTGGCACAAAGGTGAGACCCACTGATGATGTGGCACAAAGGCGGGACCCACTGATGACGTGACACATGTGGACCCCATGTTCTGTTTTTTCTTTTTTTTTGAAATCTTAGGCAACACCGTTTCTTGTTGCCTTACTTGGTTATGTTGTTGCATTATATGCGTAATGCAATACTTTTCCATTGTTGCAGTAGAGACTAAAAGTGTTGCCTTAGGTGTCAAAGGCAACGGCCGTATTGGCAACAAGAGTTTGGTGTTGCCTTTGGCCTAAGGCAACACTTTTTGTGTCTTCTGCAACAATAAACAGGCATTGCCTATGAGCGTTTATGGCGTAGTGGGAGGACTCGGTTACGGCCGTAAGGTCCATCAGGTTATGGCCGTAAGTCTTTGTTACGGCCGCTAAGCGCTGGCCGGTTACGGCCGTAATGATTCGACAGATTTCATCCAGTGGTCTGGGGTGCTCGGTTACGGCCGTAAGGCTGTGCCGGTTACGACCGTAAGGTGTGATCGTTGCGTACGCAAGTCTTCGGCCGTTGCGTACGCTATCGCGTGTTGACCGAGTTACGTCCATAAGGCACTGTCGGTTACGGCCGTAACCCTGTCGGCATATATAGGCCTGGGCTTCGGCTAGACCTCATTTTCTTATGTTTTCTTCACCTATTGGCGGCTGCGGATGGGAGTGATCGGTAGGAGGAGTTCTTGGCCTATTCTACTCATTTCCAAGGATTTTTGGAAGGCCTTTGTCGATTAGAACAACATCTAATCCTTGTTCTTCGCTGGATCGAGGTATTTCTTCCTTAGAACCTTAATTGTATGATTTTTGTGGATTTCTTCGTAATTCTTCGATTTAATCCGTGGTTTATGAATTGGTTATGGTATTCTTGTTGTCTTGGCCATGATATTCGGATTTTGTAACCCATTTATTGATTTTTACCAACCCGGAACTTGATTTTCGATTTCCTTGAAGAACCCTCGGATCCTTGTTGTTTTTCGTGTTGATTCAGATGTCGTTTACCGTTATTGATTCGTGGCGTTTGTTGTGTCAAGATTTATTCATCCCGACAGGCGATCGACTATAAGGCCGAGCGACCAAGTCAACACCAGTCAGACTATGGCTAGCTCGCCTAATCGAAGAAACCAGACCACCATCAGGTACCTAGCGATCGACTCCCAAGGCGATCGCCCTTTGGCATCTAGCGATCGACTCTAGTGTCCGGCTAAGGACAATCGACCTACGCCCCGAACAGAGATGATCGCCCGTCAAAGTCATCGAAGACTGGATCTCAGAACAGCACCCACGTGCAGATCCACAAAAGGCGCTGACAGACAAGATCTTTGCTGACAGACAAGACCTTTGACCACAGCCTGTCACCTACCTCGCCTACCGACAGGCGCGCCGAAAGTTGTCAGTGGTACCACCCGTGACAGGAACTCGGGACGCGTGCAGGCTCCTCATTGGACTGCACAGCTGGCTTCCAGCAGCAGCCGCGGACTTTAAGGGAACAAGCCCATGCGCTAAAAGACGATCGCCCGATTATTATAATATAGAAAAGGCGATCGCCCGGCATATCCAAGTCCTATAAATAGAGAGCCTCCTCCTACTGGAAAAAGGTTCCGAATTCGTTCCCAACTCAGTCACTTACATTCCGAATTCATTCACGGAAATACAGAAGAACACACATACCATCAAGCTCCTAGCTTTCTCGCCGGAATCTACCTCAGGATTTCTCTCTCAGCATCTCTCATCCAGAAGACGATCGAGAGAGGCAAGAAGTCTCCACAAGTCAGATTCCAAGGGATTCATAAGCCCAGAAGCTCAAGCATCCAGCTACTACTTGCCGTGAGAGACTGTCGATCTCTCACCGCCGCGACTGTTCACCTCCTTTGTTACAAGAACTCACAGAGCATCACATCTGGTTCTTCCGGCAATCTACACGCTCACTAGCTAAGATAACAAGAATCTTTACACTCATTGTAATTGTATTCTTACATTAGTACTTGTATCCCCGAATATTAGTATTAATAATATCTCGCGAGAGCATTCAAGCCCGGGACTAGCAACCCCGGCAAATCTTGTGTTATTTATCTTTCTCACGGAAGTGTTCTCGCATTTGTTTGCTATCCATCCATTCCAGCAATATCTATCTCCGGATAATATTTTGGGTAACAACAATTGGCGCTAGAGGAAGGGCATCTAACCCTCAAATTTTTATTTCTACCGTCCCGAAGAACACTCACTGTTCTCGGGACATATACTTGAAGTGACACTCACTGCGCTTCAAAGAAAACCTTCAGAATCATGACATCCGTCGGTACATCGAAGAGAGCCGCTCTCCGAACCTCCGGACACCATATCCCGGCTCAGTCCAAACCCCAGCCGACGACAGGGGGAAGCCGCAGCAACGCGAGACTCTCGATCCCGCACCCGAGAGATGGCCCCAACCTCTCACTCGATCAGTTCCAAACCGAGGAACAGATCGAGGAGGCTATGGCCATCCTAGAGGAGCGACGGAGAGCATGCGCGTCGCCCGCGATAACTCCCTCGATCGTCCGCCGCATGGGAAAACGGAAATTCAACGGGCTACTGAGCGAGCGATCGTCAGAAAGCCCCAATTCGCGAGAAAAGGCTCTCGCACGACCCAACGGATCCATATTAAATCGCTTGGGGCGCGACCCATCCTGGCGACCGGGGCATTCTGTTTCCAACCACGAAAAGACGGAATCCGAATCCGTCACCAGGAGTTCGGCCTACCCACCTCACAGCCGAACGCAGGTCAGCCATCTGACTCCCGTCCCAATTGCCAGGGGATCAATACTCAATCGCCTCGGCACCCACTCCGAGCGCCGAGCCGCGAGCAGCCAGGCCACGGCGATGGCCGCTATACAACGCCAGCTCGACGAGATGAAAGCACTCTTGGACACTGGGGCAAGCGCCAGCAAAAAGATCACCGGGCCGACCGAGCCACTCGCGGTCCACATCGAGCTTGCCCCCATACAACCAACGATCGCTCCTCCCAAAACACCTCTGTATGAGGGGAGATCGGACCCCGAAACCCACCTGAGTAAATTCCGAATCTACATGACTGGGTGTGGGGCATCTGATGCAACCAAGTGCCGGATCTTCCCGTTAACATTGGGCGAGCTGGCCCATAGGTGGTACGCCTCACTACCACCACGATCAATCACCTCCTTTAAGAAACTGGCGAATGACTTCACGTCCGCCAACAAGGTCGCCAGACCAGAAGGCCCCCACCGCGTGATGAAAATCAAACAGGGGAAAGACGAAACCGACGCAGATTACATTGACCGAGTAGACAAAATCATCCTCACCGGCGAACCCGTCAGTGACGAGCTCGCTCTCTTTTCGGTCATGGGGGGATTCTACGGTCATTCTCCCATGTTTAGACATCTCACCAAGGATATTCCCCCAACCTACGCGATCTTCCGCGCTAAGGCTGCCAACTTTCTGGCCAGGCAAAGGCTACTCACCCTCCGCCTAGGCGAGGAAACGCCACCTCCTGTCCAGAAGATAGCGATCGCCAAAGCAAAGAAGGCGATCGCCAAGCCACCCGGATATCTCAAGGCCTTCGAGGACATGGAAGCTCATCTCCTCCATACGTTCAACCGAACTCCGGCACATATTTTCTATGCCATCAAGGGGAACGAAAAGCTCAAAAAGCCAAAGGCGATAAGAGACCACGGTCACCTGGACAACAATCAATATTGTGCCTACCATAAGAGTCCTGCCACGACCAACCAATGCCGCGACCTCCTCAAATGACTCCGAGATTGTTCGAGAAGGCAAGTCGATGACTTATTGGTTTAGCCGAAGCCCCTACCAATCTCTATACACGATCGTCCGAGTCGAACACAAAACAGGTTGGGAAGCTCATACGAGCCGACCCCTGGATCAACATCGGCGACCATCTCTACATGCTTCAATCAAGAGAAGGGGACCTCGGAAGTCTCCCCGATCTCCCTCCTTATTTAAAGAAACTGGAGGACTCGCTCGCCATCTACAGTTCACCATCTAACATGATGGACTAAGGCACGAGATCGCCTCCCCCGCACAACGTACACTGTCGAAGGTCGGCATCTACATGACGATCCAAGGTGGAAGAGTGCAGCCATGGTCCTGGTGGTCGATGGAACCGACTGCTTAGTCCATGCAAGGTCCCTTTGGTCCAAGATCGCCCGCCCTTCGTTTAAATACGAGGTCGGCGTAGTCTGAGGGCCCTCCAAAATTAATCAATGGACACGATCGCTCGCCCTCAAAGGTTCATCATCTAACACGGTGAACCCGGACAATGCGACGCGCCACAACCCCCGTCTCAACATACACCGTCGAGGTTCACCATCTTCATGGTGGGCCGAGGTGGAAGCATAGCTAAACAAGCCGCGGGCGTGGAGTTAAATCATCCGACGCTACCCCGCGCAAGGACTCCTCTAGACTGAGACCGCACGCCCTTCGTTTAAATACGAGGCGAGGCGCAGCCTAACAGAGGACCCTCATAATAAAGTGAGTCACGAGACACTCAATGTCTTCGCGCATCAAGACATGATCAGGGAGTCGGTCCATCGAACTCCGCGATCGTGCACGCTTCCTCAAGACGGACGACCGTCCTCGAGGATTCGACAAAGTTGAAGACCGCTCACTCAACGAATAATTTTCATCCCCTTACTTCCACTAAGTGAATAAAAACAAGGGGGAAGAGTGAGGACTACCTATACGACGATCGTCCCTATTCAACCACATACGGAGGTCGTCAATTTTTAGATGTTGTGCAGTGATCGAATTTGTTGTAAAAGTTATCTTTATGAGTTTGTCAATTCATTTAGAACTACCCTCGCAACGATCTCTCCTCACACATTTGTACAAAGTCAAACAAAGACTCAAAAATAACAATCATTCAAGTGATAAGTCAGAAAATCAAACATTCATTTCATTGCCTGAAGGATCAAAATACATGGTCGCCCGAAGACCAAAATGCTACAAAGAGAAAACTACAAACTACAAGACAAAAAGCTAAAACAAACAAGCAAGAGCGAAGAGCCTCAGGCCTCCGCCTGGACTTCGCCTTCAGCCGTCGGCTCGACCTGTGGTCCTTCCCCAGCTTTCGGAGCGACCTCCCCGTCCTCCGGATCGTCAGGATGAACGATGTTCGCCGGAGTCGGATACCAGCTCAGATCCACGCCAATATCCGAGAGATCCAAAATTGGCAAGGAGAAAGCAGGATGGAGAGGATGCTCCAACGCATACGCCTTGAAGTTCTCAGCAAGAGGCCCGACCTCCAAACCTCCCTTCTTAGCTGCTCGGATCGAGTCGGCGAACGCCATATAATAGGCGAATTCGCTGACAAACTCCAAGTTTTGAAAGGGATCAGCCTTGGTCGCCTCTACCTCTCTTTTCAGCTCCGCCATCGCCTGTTGCAACCCTTGGAGCTCGGCCTCCCTTGCAGCTATCTTATCCCTCGCCTCCGTCAGCTCGCTAGTCAACCGAGCGATCGTCACCTTCTGACGATCGGCCTCCTCCTCAGCAATCTTCTGAGCCCGGATGGCATTCAGCATCTGGTCCCGAAATCGGTCAACCGCCAAACAAGACAACTCGGTTTCCTTCCTCGCCTGCTCAAGCTCCTGGCTCGCCCGCTTGGTTGCCTCCAAAGAGTCCTTCTCCATTGCCACGATTTTATCGGCGAACTCGGCGTTCTCTCTCCGAGCCGCCTCGAGATCTGCCTGCAGGCGAATAGTGGAGGGTCACCCCTCAAACTCCTGAGCAGCCTGGACAGCCATGGTCGCCGTCTGGAGAGAAAGGGCGAGAACAGCCTGCATTGTACTCCCTGATCGCTGACGAGCGATCGCATCTAGATCGGTCGTCCAGGCCTTCGGTAGAGCAGAAGCGGCCTTGCTGACGTATTGAGGGATGTCACAGGACTGGCGAGGAGATCGGCTGGCTAAGAAATCCAACACCATCGGCGGGCAAGATGGATCTGTGCGACGGATCCTACATCAATACAACAAAGTTAACACAACTCCTACGCAATTGCAAGTCTCAACACAAAAATGCAATCTACCTCTCAGCCCTTTCGGGGTCGCGACCGAAATACGGTTTCCCTCGAGGAGTCTCAGCGTCAGCGATCGCCATCTCTCGCATAAAAGCCGCAGAGGGCGGCTCATTCTCTGGAGCGATAACGGTGATCGGAGGCGCGGCGATCGGCACCTCATTAGCGGGGGCAGAAACCGGAGTTTCTTCCAGCCTCGGCCTTTTGCGATTCGTTCGAAGCCCCTCTCCCTCCTCAGCCACGATCGGCTCCACGCGAGGTTCCGCCTCCGGAACAATTGTCAACGCAATAGGTGGGGCCCGAGACGACTTCTTGTGGCGGAGATGGCCTAGAACTCCAGGATTCGACATGGCGATCTCCGACGGGGGCTCCAAAAAGCGAGGAAAGCGAACCTCTACAGTTAAGACGATCGATCAACAGTCAGATACTTTCCTCAAGTAAGGCGATCGCCTAGGAAGTGAAGGTCGCAGAAACTCATACCTGGTACCGAGAGATGTCTCGGGAAACAGAATAGCCAAGCCGACAACCAACGACTCTCCTTATTTATCTGGTTAGCGTCAAGGTCGTCGTCCGACAAGCTCCGAATCCGCTCCCAGACAACCAGAAAATCAAAGGGCAACTCCTCGACGGCCGGAATGTGAAAACCTGCAAAACCGAAATCAAATTAGATCAGTCCAAAATGCATCCGAACGAAGGGAGAGTCTAAACCCTTACCAGGATTCCTCTCCCGAAACTCAGTAGGGATCTCGAGCTCGCCCGAAGGATTGTCGCTCGTAGAAGCCCTCCACTTGCCGGCGACCCAGAACCACTTCATCGGATCGCCCCGCGCCTTATTTGGGACTCCAAGGATTACCCGACCAGATCGGCCCTGAATATGGTAACCGCCGACTGACCCTTTCTGAGCCATCAGCTTGAACAAATGGTTCATCTCCAACGGCGATGGGAGGCGGTACAGGCGGTGACCGCCGAAAAGAGTGACAGTGCAGATAATTTGGAGCCAGGCGTTCGGCGTCAGCTGAAGTGGCGCCACGTTCCAAGCGGCCAGCAGGTGGGAGACAGCAAAAGATAGAGGGAAGCGTAGCCCGGCCTCCATAATCGCCTCATTCACGGCGACCATACCGATCGGAGGCTGATCGGCTCGCTCATTCTCCGTCGGCGCGAATATATCCACATCTGAAGGAACATGGAACCTCGTCCTCCAGACGGCCAGATCTTTCCTGGTCGCCGAACTCCGGATTTGGCCAAGCGACCACAAAGATCGCTGCGCAACCCGGTACTGCAACCGTTTGGGAAGCTGATAAGGATAGGCGACTGAGTAACCCCGAAAATCGAATCTCGGAGACGGACCGGCCAACTTCTCCATAATCTCAGCGAAGGCCTTATAGGCCCGGCCGAAAGCGCTATGCTGCTCCCAGTAGGCCCTAATCGCCAGATCTCTCCCTATCTGCGATCGTCTGTCTTCAGCAGCCGCTTCCTTAGCGACGTCGGCTTCATTAAATAAAGCCTCGATTTCAGCAGGGTCGATTCCGGCCCGAATAGCCTCAGCGGCCGTCTCCAGGTGGAAGTCGGAAGAAGGTCCTCCCCAGACAGTCGATGTCCCGGCGGCGGAACTGGTACCCACTCCATGTGATGATGACGTTCCGGCCATTCTCAAAGAAAGAAAGGAGAAAAGGATTTTTCTTACCCAAAGATGAAATCGAACGACGATCGGCACTAAGATCTTCAGAAAAATCTTCAGCAAGTCCTTCTTTCTCCAGTAAAGTGCGCGTGAGAACGAAGACTGCAACACTGCGCCCTTTTATAGGAGGTGGCAGGGACTCGTTTGCAATAAGGGAAAATCTCAGGGGTCGGATCTCAAACGTCGCATTCATTGACTCCCTCGAGACCCGCGTACGCGTCTTTTCAAGGACGCGTCAGCCGAGGAGTCATTAATGACCGTTGATATCCTCCAACAGAAGCCCGACACATGTGCGGAGACTTTTCAACGCCCATCGCCATTTCCCGCGCAGTTTAGTGGCCAACCAGGTCGTCCAAACTCAGAGTATATCGGTTCAAAGACGATCGCCAGTTCAGTTAAACGCAGAGTCGCTCGACAAAAGTTCAGCGATCGCCAAGAGAACCACCTCACCCCACGTTTCCATCATAGGAGCGAGCTGGGGGGCAATTGTTGTGTCAAGATTTATTCATCCCGACAGGCGATCGACTATAAGGCCGAGCGACCAAGTCAACACCAGTCAGACTATGGCTAGCTCGCCTAATCGAAGAAACTAGACCACAATCAGGTACCTAGCGATCGACTCCCAAGGCGATCGCCCTTTGGCATCTAGCGATCGACTCTAGTGTCCGGCTAAGGACAATCGACCTACGCCCCGAACAGAGATGATCGCCCGTCAAAGTCATCGAAGACTGGATCTCAGAACAGCACCCACGTGCAGATCCACAAAAGGCGCTGACAGACAAGATCTTTGCTGACAGACAAGACCTTTGACCACAGCCTGTCACCTACCTCGCCTACCGACAGGCGCGCCGAACGTTGTCAGTGGGACCACCCGTGACAGCAACTCAGGACACGTGCAGGTTCTTCATTGGACCGCACAGCTGGCTGCCAGCAGCAGCCGCGGACTTTAAGGGAACAAGACCATGTGCTAAAAGACGATCGCCCGATTATTATAATACAGAAAAGGCGATCGCCCGGCATATCCAAGTCCTATAAATAGAGAGCCTCCTCCTACTGGAAAAAGGTTCTGAATTCGTTCCCAACTCATTCACTTACATTCCGAATTCATTCACGGAAATACAGAATAACACACATACCATCAAGCTCCTAGATTTCTCGCCGGAATCTACCTCAGGATTTCTCTCTCAGCATCTCTCATCCAGAAGACGATCGGCAGAGGCAAGAAGTCTCCACAAGGCAGATTCCAAGAGATTCATAAGCCCAGAAGCTCAAGCATCCAGCTACTACTCGTCGTGAGAGACTGTCGATCTCTCACCGCCGCGACTGTTCACCTCCTTTGTTACAAGAACTCACAGAGCATCACATCTGGTTCTTCCGGCAATCTACACGCTCACTAGCTAAGATAACAAGAATCTTTACACTCATTGTAATTGTATTCTTACATTAGTACTTGTATCCCCGAATATTAGCATTAATAATATCTCGCGAGAGCATTCAAGCCCGGGACTAACAACCCCGACAAATCTTGTGTTATTTATCTTTCTCACGGAAGTGTTCTCGCATTTGTTTGCTATCCATCCATTCCAGCAATATCTATCTCCGGATAATATTTTGGGTAACAACAGCATTATTATTTTCGTAGTTTCTGTGGAGTTGTCGGGTTTTTGGTCGATCTTGGAAGTTCGAGGGCTACCCGGCCGTATTCCGTTAATCGCCTCGTTTCGATCGTGGCTTCGAGGCAAGTATTTTCTTATACTATTTGTGTCCTCCAAATAGAGTTTACATGTTGGATTTACGATGGTTGTCCTACCCTCGTGAGTATGATTCATGTGAATTGATTTTGATTTGACTATTTTGAACGTTGGGGACTTTAATGATATTCCCGCTGGTTTAATGTTGTGGAATCGTGTATTCCGTATTTAATTGTGTCGTTGTGTTATGATGGATCGTTCAAGATGGAGGTATTGTGTTGAGTATGATAACGGTGTCGGGTAAGTGGCCATCTCTAGTAAGTATTCTTGATGAGCTTACATTCTTAACATATTAGTATTGCATGAGTAACGTGTGTGTGTGTATGCTCACTACGGGTTAGATCCGACGGGGTCTCGGTAGGGGTCCACAAAGGCGTGGGTCCGCGAGTTGCTTTTAACCACTACGGGTTAGATCCGACGGGGTCTCGGTAGGGGTCCACAGAGGCGTGGGTCCGCGGTTAATTGTGGTGCATTTTGTAAATGTGTTTTGGATTGGCATTTCCGGAAATGTGTGTTTCAACCGATGTTTTCATGATTGCATGCATTGAATAAGTGTGTAAGAGGTAAGATGTTCATTTGGCTTACTTAGATAGGATGTCACTAGAGTATTTTGTCGTGTGCATTTAATCCTTTAATTGTGGAGTTTTGATGTTGGAAAACAGACTTTGCTATTGTCCTTTGGTACTGTGATGTGATGAGATTCGGGACGAGATCCCAACGGTTTTGTAAAGGTCGTTTTACGGAATGTGATTTTGGGCCGAGAGCCATTCGTCTTTGAAATGGTTATTTTTCAACTAAGGACTCAAAGTCCAACAAGGTTTCTATTTTTAAAAATCCCCGAGATGAGGAATTTATTTCCAAACACTTCATTGATTTCTTTCTAAGTAATAAAACTTCTCGAGAAAGCTTTTGATAGTTAATTGTCGTACCCGATTCGTGATTCCTATTTGTTCGTTACATTTCGTATGATTATGTACTTGCACTAGCAAAAATAGTGGAATTTTACTAACCCCCGAGAAATCGGAGGGTGAATGTCTGTTTTGCATTCAGGTTTTGGGGAGCATAACAAAGGGTTGGCATGAAGGATGATGAAAGATGATCGATACTAATCACATGAGGATCCATACGATGTCGTATTGGTTCAGTTATACGTTATTTTTCGCTGCAATATTTTCCCCATTGTACGGGAGTATTTTGTATTTGACCCCTGCGTGGACATGTATTGAGATTGAGTTGTATGTTTTTATTGAAAGACCAAATCGATTTACTGAGTCATTTTAGCCATTGTTGAGATGTTCGATGTTGTTACCAGCCTGGTAGATCCTTGAGGAAGGGTTCTACGGCGTGTAATATCCCTGAGCGGATTGGGGATGTTACACTGCACACACACACATACTGCCATACAAACAATACACACACTCACACACACAACACATACATCACACACACACAACACATACACAATACACACACACTGTACACACACTGCCACACAAACACACACCCAACACACACACACACAGCACACAACACAACACAACACACAACACAATACAGCCTCACACACACACACTGCACACACTGTAATATCCGGGGATAATTTTTTTCGTTTCACTATTGAGTTGTACATATTCATTTGTAATTGTACAAATGTCATTGTAATGTATCATTCGTGTTTGTTGAGGTGTGTTGGATTGCAGTTCGTTCATTCCGGTTGAGAGTTAGTGGAACAACTTGGTTGTCCACTTTGTTGAGCTAACATACGTTAGCTTGTGCGCTTAATGTACGTTAGGCTTTAGGCATTACGTACGTTATGATGTTCATGCTACGTACGTAATGAGTGGTAGGTGGAGGGAACCTTCCTCGGACTTGACTTTCGAACGGTGGGTCCCGAGCATCTTTGATACGATCTTACTATTGTAGTCAACGGATTCTTACGTACGTTAAGAGGTGAGCTCTACATATAATCCATGTAGCTTGCTAACGTACGTAAAGTGTTTTTATTTACGTACATTAAGGTCTTCGTATTTTTGGTCAGTTGGTTATGGAGTTAGCATTACGTACGTTAATATTTTGGCATAGCGTACGTAATGGCCCTTACGTACGTTAACCTTGGTGTATAGCGTACGTAATGTGTTTGTCAGATTATATAACTTGGTTTCGTATTTCATTTCTTCACGAACCAAAATCATTTTTCTCTCCCTAAAATCGTCCTTCTAGACTTGTTCTTGATATTTAGCCTCTTCCAACACGATTTTGATCATCCTAGCTTGGATTGAAGCTTGAAGTTGGAAGCTTGTTGGTGCTCCTTTGTTGTTTGGAGATTTCTTCTTGTTCTTCATTGGTAAGTTCTCTTAATCTCTTGTTCTTCAAGTGATTTCTGAGTATGATGATGATGTTGTTGTTTTCTTCGGGTATTGATTGATTGTTGGAGTATATCATGATTTTTGATGAGTTTTTATAACTTGTGATGAAGAACATGATGATTTTGTCTTGAGGAGGAGTTATTTTTGATGTTTTAGAATGTTTGGAGGTTATAATCATGTCTAGGAAGGATTATGTTAAGATTGCTATATGATTAACATAGTCTTGATATGATTGTTGTTGTTGGTTGTGTTTTTGGAGGGATTATAACCATTTTTATAAGGAATTATGATGAATTATGTAATGATTATCATAATCTTGAAATGGTTGAGTGAACCTTGTTGATTAATCCGAATTCATGATGGATTGTTGATTGATTATTATTTAGACATCATGTTTGTTGAGATGATGATGTTCTTGGGGTATTGATGATGATATTAGTGATATTATCATTTTGAGATGTTTGTTTTGATGATTGTTCTTAAGTTATTCTTGTTGAATTGATTTCACAAGCGTTAAGAACGTAATGATCATGTTAATCGATCATTGAGGTGTTGGAGGATGTTAGAATTCATAGTTGAGAACTATGATATTCGTTGGTGGAGTTTAAATGATTCGGGGTTGAATCGGGATTATTTTGGTGTTGCTTTCCATTGATTTTGTGTTATTGAATGAATCGTATTTCATTCAAGGTTGTTCGAGTGCTTGTCATCACCGAAGGACGCCTTTTGTCATTTTGTGGAAGGATGTTGATCCTGGAAGGACTTTCTCGTCTTTGGTTTGAGGCAAGTTTTATACTTGTACTAGTCAATGAGATTAATGTTATCATGTATGTGTATTAATGTGTTGTATCATTTCGAGACTTGGTCTCACTATGATTTTGTTGATATCAGGGGATTGTTTGATACGATGCCCTTCGGAGAATTATGCCAAATGTTGTATTGTCCGATAAAAGCCGTTCAGGGCTTTAAGGTACTCGTTGATGATATTATTGTCGATAGCCAGTTCGTGGTATCGATGTATCGGTTGTTGTTGTTGATATTGACGTCGGTTCAAGACATTGTTGCGATCATTGTTATTGATATTGGTATTTTGCTATTGATGTTGTGATTGGCCGAGTGAAGGCATTGACGTGTTCGATTATCATCTCCATCGTCGGTAACCGATTAAAGGCACCGGGACATCTGTTCTAATCGTTTCGTTGTTATCGATTGCCCCTTCTAAGGCAATCGAGGTATTGAATTGGGATTATCGAAGATAATTCCCATCCATTGTATCCTTGTTTATCGATTGACCGCTCTAAGGCAATCGTGGTATTGAATTAGGATTATCGAAGATAATTCCCATCCGTTGTATCCTTGTTTATCGATTGACCGTTCTGAGGCAATTGAGGTATTGAATTAGGATTATCGAAGATAATTCCCATCCGTTGTATCATTGTTTATCGATTGACCATTCTAAGGCAATCGAGGTATTGAATTGGGATTATCGAAGATAATTCCCATCCGTTGTATTCTTGTTTATCGATTGACCATTCTGAGGCAATTGAGGTATTGGATTGGGATTATCGAAGGTAATGCCCATCCGTTGTATCATTGTTTATCGATTGACCATTCTAAGGTAATCGATGTATTGAATTGGGACTGTCGGATGGATCCCATCCATTGATATCGTTGTGATCGATTGACCATTTCTAAGGCAGTCGAGGTATTTGAATTGGGACCGCCAGGAACGGTGCCCATCTGTGAGCTATTGTTGTCGTGTTGGCCGTCTCAAGGCAGCATACTATTATTCTTGTAAATTCGGTAATCTTGGATAGTTGCCGTTGGTGACTAATTGTGTTTGGAGGCTAGTCGCGGCTAGTGCTCGATGGGTAAGTTTGGGGCTTGAACCTTCACGGTTGGTTTCCCAACACTTAAAGTTCAATTGGTCACGGTCATTAGCTTCGGCCCTCATTGTGATACAGCTTCGTGTCTTAGCTTCGGACCTCATTGTGATACGGCTTCGTGCCGTGGCTTCGGCCCTCATTGTGATACAGTTTCGCGCCGTGGCTTCGTCCCTCAGATGTTACAGCTTCAGGCTTATTTGGCTTCGGGCCACTGTGGTGTTTGACAGTTTTGGCTGAGTGGTTTTCAGACCATTTTGATATTACGACAGCTTCGACTGAGTGGTTTCAGGCCATTGTGATGTATTGGTATTTACGTTGGAGCTTTCGGGCATTGTGATTCGTATTTATTTCAGTTCTGGTTTGGTTTACCTTCGGGTAGTTCATGGTTGTGTTCTATATTGATGATTTGCCGTTGGGCAATTGTGTTCTAATCTGTTGAGTAGGTACCGATCGTATGCCGTGGGCATAGTATTTCACAAATGCTCGATTCTTACTTTGGTTTGTGAGCATCTTGTACTACCATTGTTGTACTGTTTATTCTGCCTTTGGATGCATATCATGTTGTACATGTATTTTATATTCATTAACTGGATGATTGACCCCGTGGGGGCGGAACATGTTTTCATGTTTTAGGTGCTTGCGAGGAGAGAGTTGAGACACATGGGCATGACGATGGCGACGAGGCATTCGAGCAATAATAGTCCGAGATGTTTTGGTGTTCATGTCAGTCAGACAGTTTGAAGTACTCCAGTTTTGTTCAATTATTTTCATTTTGTATTATCCAAGCAAGACTCGTGGATGTTGTTGTATTTTTATTTTGGCCATGTAGGCCCACTTTTGTCGTTGAAATTCCATATCGGAATGTTATGTCGGATGTCATAGTAGGGACTGAGATTCCCTTTTTGGTCAGTTTGTTGTATTTTGGTCGTGTTCGCCTGGTGGATCTCCTGGTGTGGGGTCCACGGCATTGTAATGACCCAATGGGATTTGGGGGTGTCACAGAAGATGGTATCATAGAATTGGGTTGTGAGATACCCTGATATGTGAGTTATGTGGTTCTACCGACGCGGTAGTAGTGGGGCTGTCAGGTTATGACAATCTGGACAGTCGGGTTTTGTGAGTTGTGATAGTTGGGCGACTGTATGAGTCATTCTTTCATCGAGTCGTCGTCAGTGAAGACTAGTATCGCAAGACCCCAAAGCTTCGTATGACCTGTGTAAGGACTTGATTCTCTTTTATGTTCATACATTCATTAAGTCATTGATTATACATGTTTTGTTGAGAACCTGTATGTAACATTTGTGTTACGATTCATTCATGATGATTTGTTTTGGAGCGTGTGGGCTCAGTATTGGCTATAATTAGCATGTTTGAGGTGATTGTTTATCTGTTGAGTATGTATACTCGTGTTTGGCTATTGACTTATCATTGTGGATTGGCCGTTGAGGCATATTTAAGCTTTGTTCATGATCGAGCGTTATTCTTCAGTATGGAAAGAGGAATCCGAGGACGTGGCAGAGAGGATAAAGGCTGCAGGACAGGCCGAAACCCAGAACCTCATGTTTATACGTGTACAGATGCCGAGATGGATTAGAGTTCGGCCAGTGGTGTTACCTACGTGACCAATTTCCCTTCAGGACCTCATACTCGAGGAGTCGACCAGATTGAGAGTGGACACATCGAACCTTTCTTGCTTATGAGGAGCATGATGGCCCAGATAACTCAGATGACGCAGATAATGGAAACCATACAGATCTCAGTGGTTCGTGATCCACCGCAGCAGGGACTCCAGGTGTCGTTTTATGGACAGGCTGGGAGAGTGAGTCAGATCATCGGCGATATCTCTCGTCAGAGGCCGCCTATTTTTGAGGATTCTTCGGAACTAACTAACATTGTTCATTGGCTTGAACATTTTGATAAACTCTTCGACATGGTTCAGTGTCTGGAAGAGAATAAGGTGGCAGTAGCGGCTTACTATTTGATTAAAGGCGCTTATTCTTGGTGGCTCTTTGTGAAGCCCACCGATCGTGATTGTGTTTGGAGTGAGTTCAAGACTCTCATGTTAGAGAGGTATTATCCGGCTCCACTTCGTGAAGCTAAGTTGTCATAGGTTTTGAACCCCGAATCCGTCGAGGACGAGGGTGTTATTGTTATTGCCGAGAAGTTTCAAGGACTTCTTCAGTTTGCTTCGTTTGTTATCCGTACTGAAGCGGATAAGATCAAGTATTTTATCAAGAGGCTAAACCCACAGTTGAGGATGCAGTTGTTCAATCATAATTGTAACTCACTTGGCAAATTCATCGAGAAGGCTCTTGGAGCAGAGCTTTTGATCAAGGAGCTTGCTCGGAAGAACCCTTCAGTTTCTTCTGGTGAGAGGACTAGGATGCCGGTTCGTTCAGAGGGACATCAGGCTCCGACATCCAAGAGTTCGTCTTCTAGTCGTCTTCGTGCTGGGAAAACATCTTCTTCCCAGACAACGAGTTCGACTGTTGTTTGCTTTAACTGTGATTCAGCGGGGCATGTTAGCACTCGTTGTACTATGCCAGCTATTGTTTGTTTTCTGTGTGGGAGGTAGGGACACCTTCAGAAATACTACAGGAGTTCTAGTGCCAGTAGATCTCGGGAGAGATCACGGGCCTCGAGAGATTTTGTTGCTTTAGTCCATACTTCATCCAAGGGGTCATATCGGGCTTCGGGAGCCAGAGGTATGGACAACCGAGGAGGGGCGGCGAGTTTAGATTTGGGTCTTCCTCGAGTCAATGAGATCAAGGAGCTCGATGATCTGGAGGATGTTGATTTCAGGTACATTTGAGATGTAGCCTTGATTTGTATTTTCCTTGTTTTTCGGATTGATGTTTGACTCAGTCTGTATTGTAGTATTGTGGTTGTGAACCATTTATTATTGATCTATCTTGTAATGATAGCTTTTGATAATCTTGAGATTTGAGGTCGTTGGATGTGTTTTCTTTCCTTTTGGTGTTGTACCCGAGATTTCGTGGTAATCTGGGTAATTATTCATTGTGATTCGAGACGTCAAGTCATGAGGACTTGGGCGTGCGATTGATATGGTCCCGAGGATTATGTATGTGTTGTTATTATCTTTGCATGGCGTGAGTCAGTGTTTGCATGGACGTCCGATGCCGACGGGAATGGGAAGTGTACACCGATGATTGTAGACATGTTCAATGGGTGGCTCCCACGAGGTGTGTACGCCGGTGTTACGAGTCATTCGGGTGGTACGACTTTCTGGCTGGTCTCTGGCGGAGGAGTCATGATTCGACTGATCTCGCACTCGGTTGAGTGTTTTTATCACTTAGTTTTTGCCGTGTTCGGGCAAGGGAAGCGCATGGACCCGTGGGGTTGGCCCGATTACTCAGGCGAAGTAGTTCTCAGTGAGGAGTATTCCTGGAGATGTTGTTTTCAGATCCTGATGGATAGTTCGTACCCCGTGTTGTGCACCCTGAGTTTCGGGGACGAAAATCTTTTTAGGGGGGGTATGTAATATCCAGGGATAATTTTTTTCGTTTCACTATTGAGTTGTACATATTCATTTGGAATTGTATAAATGCCGTTGTATTGTATCATTCGTGTTTGTTGAGGTGCGTTGGATTGCAGTTCGTTCATTCCGGTTGAGAGTTAGTGGAACAACTTGGTTGTTTAGCTTGTGCGCTTAACGTACGTTAGGATTTAGGCATTACATACGTTATGATGTTCATGCTACGTACGTAATGAGTGGTAGGTGGAGGGAACCTTCCTCGAACTCGACTTTCGGATGGTGGGTCCCGGGCATCTTTGATCCGATCTTACTATTGCAGTCAACGGATCCTTACGTACGTTAAGAGGTGAGCTCAACGTATGTAATCCATGTAGCTTGCTAACGTACATAAAGGGTTTTTGTTTACGTATGTTAAGGTCTTCGTATTTTTGGTCAGTTGGTTCTGGAGTTAGCATTACGTACGTTAATATTTTGGCATAGCGTACGTAATGGCCCTTACGTACGTTAACCTTGGTGTATAGCGTACGTAATGTGTTTGTCAGATTATATAACTTGGTTTCGTATTTCATTTCTTCACGTACCAAAATCATTTTTCTCTCCCTAGAATCGTCCTTCTGGACTTGTTCTTGATATTTAGCCTCTTCCAACACGATTTTGATCATCCTAGCTTGGATTGAAGCTTGAAGTTGGAAGCTTGTTGGTGCTCCTTTGTTGTTTGGAGAGTTCTTCTTGTTCTTTATTGGTATGTTCTCTTAATCTCTTGTTCTTCAAGTGATTTCTGAGTATGATGATGGTGTTTTTGTTGTTTTCTTCGGGTATTGATTGATTGTTGGAGTATATCATGATTCTTGATGAGTTTTTATAACTTGTGATGAAGAACATGATGACTTTGTCTTGAGGAGGAGTTATTTTTGATGTTTTAAAATGTTTGGAGGTTATAATCATGTCTAGGAAGGATTATGTTAAGATTGCTATATGATTAACATAGTCTTGATATGATTGTTGTTGTTGGTTGTGTTTTTGGAGGTATTATAACCATTTTTGTAAGGAATTATGATGAATTATGTAATGATTATCATAATCTTGAAATGGTTGAGTGAACCTTGTTGATTAATCCGGATTCATGATGGATTGTTGATTGATTATTGTTTAGACATCATGTTTGTTGAGATGATGATGTTTTTGGGGTATTGATGATGATATTAGTGATATTATCATTTTGAGATGTTTGTTTTGATGATTGTTCTTAAGTGATTCTTGTTGAATTGATTTCACAAGTGTTAAGAACGTAATGATCATGTTAATCGATCATTGAGGTGTTGGAGGATGTTAGAATTCATAGTTGAGAACTATGATATTCGTTGGTGCAGTTTAACCGATTCGGGGTTGAATCGGGATTGTTTTGGTGTTGCTTTCCATTGATTTTGTGTTATTGAATGAATCGTATTTCATTCAAGGTTGTTCGAGTGCTTGTGATCACCGGAGGACGCCGTTCGTCGTTTCGTGGAAGGACGTTGATCGTGGAAGGACTTTCTCGCCTTTGGTTTGAGGCAAGTTTTATACTTGTACTAGTCAATGAGATTAATGTTATCATGTATGTGTATGAATGTGTTGTATCATTTCGAGACTTGGTCTCTATGATTTTGTTGATATCAGGGGATTGTTTGATACGATGCCCTTCGGCAAATTATGCCAAATGTTGTATTGTTCGATAAAAGCCATTCAGGGCTTTGAGGTACTCATTGATGATGTTATTGTCGATCGCCGGTTCACGGTATCGATGTATCGATTGTTGTTGTTGATATTGATGTCGGTTTAAGACATTGTTGCGATCATTGTTATTGATATTGGTATTTTGCTATTTATGCTGTAATTGGCCGAGTGAAGGCATTGACGTGTTCGATTATCATCTCCGTCGTCGGTAACCAATTAAAGGCACTGGGACATTTGTTCTAATCGTTTCGTTGTTATCTATTGGCCCTTATGAGGCAATCGAGGTATTGAATTGGGATTATCGAATATAATTTCCTTTCGTTGTATCCTTGTTTATCGATTGACCGTTCTAAGGCAATCGAGGTATTTAATTGGGATTATCCAAGATAATTCCCATCCGTTATATACTTGTTTATCGATTGACCATTCTGAGGCAATTGAGGTACTGAATTAGGATTATCGAAGATAATACCCATCCGTTGTATCATTGTTTATCGATTGACCCTTCTAAGGCAATCGAGGTATTGAATTGGGATTATCGAAGATAATTCCCATCCGTTGTATCCTTGTTTATCGATTGACCGTTCTGAGGCAATTGAGGTATTGAATTGGGATTATCGAAGATAATGCCCATCCATTGTATCATTGTTTATCGATTGACCATTCGAAGGTAATCAATATATTGAATTGGGACTGTCGAGGATGGATCCATCTGTTGATGTCGTTGTGATCGATTAACCATTTCTAAGGCAGTCGAGGTATTTGAATTGGGACCGCCGGGGACGGTGCCCATCCGTGAGTTATTGTTGTCGTGTTGTCCATCTCAAGGCAGCATACTATTATTCTTGTAAATTTGGTAATCTTGAATCGTTGTCGTTGGTGACTAATTGTGTTTGGAGGCTAGTTGCGGATTGTGCTCGATGGGAAAGTTTGGGGCTTGAACCTTCTTGGTTGGTTTCCCAACACTTAAAGTTCAGTAGGTCATGGTCATTGGCTTCGGCCCTCATTGTGATACGGCTTCGTGCTGTGGCTTCGGCCCTCATTGTGATACGGCTTCGCGCCGTGGCTTCGGCCCTCAGATGTTACAGCTTCGGGCTTATTTGGCTTCGGGCCACTGTGGTGTTTGACAGTTTCGGCTGAGTGGTTTTCAGACTATTATGATATTTCGACAGCTTCGGCTGAGTGTTTCAGGCCATAGTGATGTATTGGTATTTCAGTTGGAGCCTTCGGGCATTGTGATTCGTATTTATTTCAGTTCTGGTTTGGTTTACCTTCGGGTAGTTCATGATTGTGTTCTATATTGATGATTCGCGGTTGGGCAATTGTGCTCTAACCTATTAAGTAGGTACCGATCGTATGACGTGGGCATAGTATTTCACGAATGCTCGATTCTTACTTTGGTTTGTGAGCATCTTGTACTACCATTGTTGTACTGTTTGTTCTACCTTTGGATGCATATCATGTTGTATATGTATTTGATATTCATTATCTGGATGACTGACCCCGTGGGGGCAGAACATGTTTTCATGTTTTAGGTGCTTGCGAGGAGAGAGTTGATACACAGGGGCATGACGATGGCGACGAGGCATTCGAGCGATACTAGTCCGAGATGTTTTGGTGTTCATGTCAGTCAGACAGTTTGGAGTACTCCAGTTTTGTTCAGTTATTGTCATTTTGTATTATCCGAGCAAGACTCGTGGATGTTTTTGTATTTTTATTTTGGCCATGTAGGCCAACTTTTGTCGTTGAAATTCTATATCGGAATGTTATGTCGGATGTCATAGTAGGGACTTAGATTCCCTTTTTGGTCAGTTTGTTGTATTTTGGTCGTATTCGCCTGGTGGATATCCTGGTGTGGGGTCCACGGCATTGTAATGACCCAATGGCATTTAGAGGTATTACACACACACACACACTGCCACACTAGTACATGCACACACACCACAACAAACACACATAGTAAACACACACAACACACAATAATCCTTAAAGACTAGATACAATAACCAAATAGAAAAAAAGAAGAGAGTTCAGAATAATTACTTGATTTCAATGTAGAGGACCGGGGTCGATTGCGAAGTGTCGGGGAGATCGGGGAGGTCACGGAGGTTGGGTACGTCACGGGAGGTCGCGGGTCGATTGTGAAGCATCGGGGAGGCAGAGTCGGGGAAGAAAGAAAGAAGAAAGAAAGAAGAAAGTAAGAAGACTAGTTAAAAAAGAAGACATAATTAACAGCGGTTACAAGAAAAACCGTTGTTAAACTTAATATAATAAATGTTTAACAACATTTATGGGAACAACCGCTATTAAAAAAATGAAACCTGACTGCGGTTTCTAATAACCGCCATTAACCTTCGGACTTGAACAGCGGTTGTTCTAATAACCGTTGTTAAAGTTTCATGATATTTACAATATATGCCACCGCACAAATTTAACAGCGGTTTTCGCATAACCGCTGTTAAAAGTGCACTGTTAAATGGCTATTTTGTAGTAGTGGGTGGAGTACTGTAGAGGTAAGTCTCCTATGTAAGTGTGAAGTAAGGTCTTCTTCAAATGTAAACACTTATGAATCCAAAGTGTTGTCCATGGCCAAAAAGAACACAATAGAAGAACAGAAATGTGTTGAGAACTTGCCGTGTGAATATTATTGTCTCGGTATACACTATGAAGGAATAGTTCAAGATGTCACGTACACTAAGCCGTCAGTATATCCGATGATATTTACTAAAGAAAGGTTTAAATCCACAAGCTACCTATTCTGATGCAAGAAGATCTCATGAGGACTGAGGAAAAGAGTTTGCATTCATGCATGCATTAATCTCCACTCATGTGGGGGATTGTTGAAAAAAATAAGTTTCAATTGATTTTTAGTGGCTAAATTATTTAATTTATGTGAAATTTAATACTCCAGGATTAATCTACGTTCAGAGTAGATACTCGTAGTATATCTAATTTCTCAAAACTGATATTAGTGAGTGAGAAATTAATGAATGAAGTTAGCCATTTGAAAGGACGTTTTGAAATGAATTCGAATATTGAAGAATTCCATCCCATAGTGTATATATGATGAAGGTTAATACACTTAATAAAGTGAAGAGAGTTGGGTGGTGTACAATATGACCAAGACTATGTACCTAGACTTGGAGTTGACTAGATCACATGCGCGCACATGCCCGCCCGCCCGCCCATCCAGCCGACCAGCTCGGCTCGGCTAGGCTCGGGCTCGGGCTCGTGGATCGTGGACCGTGGACCTTGGGCTTGGGCATGAATATTAATTTTTTTGGTTCCAAGCAGACCTGAATTTTAAACGTTTGAACACTCCTCCTCTTGTGACTGTTGGAATGAAACAGTCACTTACTTGTGTATTAATGCAACAATTTTTAATCATAAAACTTGTATTAAGGTACCAGTTTTTTAGTCATAAAAACTGTCTTAATGCAGCAGTTTTATAGACATTAAACATGTCTTAATGCTGCAGTTTCGTATGTCCTAAATGCCCTGATTTATTATGACATGATGGAGATGTATATTTATATATAGTTCACAATAGAGGCTGGACAACATATTATATCATCTATTATTGAATACACTTACATACATATATACAGTTTGCTCAGTTCTCTCATATCTCCAGTTTACCGGAGCTTTTTTTCCGGTGTGCTACAGAACTGAAGATGTTAGCCATTGTATCTTTAGGGATAATACGTCTGAAAACCGTCAGCACTATATGGGACGTAATTATCTTGCGGAAAGATATCAATCGCCTCAGCTTCAAGATTATTATTCGTGTAATTTCATTCTCTGCTTTCAATTTTCATTTTGTAATCAGTAGTATTGTTCAGTAGATTTTCTTTTTCGTGATTTATTATAGTTCTCGGAATACCGATGTTCAACACGAACTCCATTTCATAATCTTTTTTGAAAAATAACTACTAATACATTTTCATATTTCCACATCACTAAACATCAAACATCACCAACATCAAACATCATCAATATCAAACAACACATTTAATCCATACTCATGTTGATAATTGACGTTTCGGTCCCAATATGAAAATGACATAAACATGATTTAAAAATTCTCAATACATAACATGCTCTTTAACTATATCTACTTCAATATCTAACACATATGTTCAACTTCATAAGTCTTACATCATGTATTTGTTTCAAACAAATTTCTAAAATATTTTATAAAAACTAGTAAAAATATATATAATGTACTCCTTTCATACATCATCACAGATATCAAGTTACTTGAACATACATCGACATATCAAGAACTAAGCTTGATTCTTCCTTTGTTTCAAAGTACCAAATATTTTATAAAAATTCCATAAATTTATCATCGCATCATCTCATCAAGTAGAAACATATTGTGTAAGATAATCATTAGAAAACAACACATGGTTGAGTTGTAAAACCCTAAACAAATCGGCCCAAATGACAAAATCAAAACATGACTAAAACTTGTCTTAAGCACTCCCAAGTACCTTAAATCAGCTTAGAAAACAACATGTAAAAGATTAGAACATCAAACCCAAGTTCATTCATAAACTTTGAAATTTTAACGTGAGCCAAAATCGATTTTACTTGGATGAACATGAAGAGAATGAGCTAGCTTACTTGAATATGAAGTTGGATTCAAGTTAGGAACACACTTGAAGCTTACTTGAGTTATTGAGGAAGAACAATGGAGAAGCCTCTTGAGGGGAGGGGGGCACGATTGAAAAATGAGGGAAAAAGAAGAAGTGATAAACCAAAAGGGATGATGTCCCTTATATACTGGTTTAAACCTAGGTGTTTAATAAAGCGAGTAGAAGAATATTTTACATTTTGCTCTTTCGCAGATAAAATTATCCGGGTATCATATGTATGTCGCATACTTAAATCATCATGTCGAACTTACAGCTTAAAGTCGGAGAAAATTTTCGCAATTTACGAAACACGAATAATTGGAGAAAATGACTCGACATATAATATACTCAAAATTTCAAAAAGTACACTTTTGAAAATTATACTCGCAGTGTAAAAATAGTATATGTAGAAGGTGGCAGAATCACGATTCTACTTATTGAAATAAAAATCACAATCGGACGAGAATCCCAATCAGATAACCGAATATCCAATTTGTAAATGATCCAAATAGTTAATTTTATTACTTATAAATGTAGAAGCCCTAATTCACGTGAGGCTATAATTAATCATGCATTAAAACACTGGAGCATTACACTTATTATACTTCGAGTAATTCTTCCTAAAATTACAAAATTTCTGCATGATGAATACAATTTCTTCAAAGTTTAGAGGGCTAGGCAGTGTGATGTGAGCTGAGTTCTTAGATGGGTGCTCAACCGCAAATGCAACTCCTTTTTTGGCTGTCTCATTTGATGATGAGCATGGTATAGCTCAAATTGAAAGGCTTTTAGATATTAAAATAACTTTTGGATTTTAATCTTGCTTAGATCTTTGGCCTCTCTCATGGATACTACCTTCATGCTCCATTCTGGGTTGAGCGACCTTAGAACTTTTTGAGCCATCTCCTAGTTGTTGTATATTTTACCGAGAGAGTTGATTTTATTGATGATTTCCATGAATATGTTATCCATGTTGTCTATGGTCTCCATTTTTCATTTTAAAGTTATCAAAGTTCTGCATTGCTACTGATAACTTGTTTTCCTTGATCAGCTCAGTTTCTTCACACATTACTACTAATGTGCCCCATATTTCTTTGGCATTCTTGCAGTTCTTGATTTTTACCATTGTGGTTTTATCAAGAGTCTAATATAGTACGTCTCTGGCCCTGTTGTCAAGGTTTGCAGGCTTCTTTTCTTCTGTGGTCAGCTCGGTTCTTGTTTTGTAGGGCTGAGAATCGGGAAATCCCGAGGTCTCGATCCCGAGTCCCGATTGTCCCAGTCCCGAAAATCATTAATTTGATGTTCCCGGTCCCGTTCGGGACTTCGGGAGTCCCGATTCCCGAAATGGGATAAATGTAAGTCCCGGAGGACAATTTTACAGAATGTCCCGAACATCCCGATCGGGACAAAATACCCGATATCAGGAAAGGAAAAAAAATGGCAGAAATCATGATGAGGTTTTCTTTGTCAAGACATTCAGGAGATTTGCAATGGCATGTATAAGTGTATCAGGCAATGGTCGGAGAGAAAGACTAGTTGCTTTTGTATGAACCTTTCTCCACATGTAAGCTTTGGAATTTGACGGTTTTAATTAGATGTTGAAAATACTGATTTTTTTTAAAAAAAGGAAGATCATCATTACATAATAGATAGAAAAGGAAAATAAGATTCTCTTCAATTTGTTAACTGAAATTAAAAATTTCAACCGGGACTTCGGGATAGTCCCGATCAGGACTCGGGACTCCCGAGTCCCGAAATTACCAAAATCTCATATCCTGGTCCTAGTCCCAATCCCGTAAAATTCGGGACTCGGGATCCTGTTTCCCGTCGGGACCGGGACTCGGAATTTCTCGATCCCAAATTCTCAGCCCTATTGTTTTGCGTCAATAAATTAGCGGAAGTCTTGCAGCTGACTAATTTTTTGATGCAATAAATAAGATGGATGCAACAGTTAAGTATGATGCAAGAAAGTAGTAAATAACAGCACTTATAGTGGTTTCAAATGTGGGATAATCCTCTACTAGTCCATTTTTCTTTAATCCACTTAGAGATGAATTCACTATAACTTTTGATGGTTACAATGAATTAGTTACAACAGCTTTCAACCAGTGAAAACACTTGTTCACAATAACTCCTTCCCTTGGTTGCTTGTCACCTCGTGACCGAAAAACACTGGATGCCTCACAACTCTCAACTTGCTTATCACCATTCAATCAAGAAACCGTGGATGCCGCACAACCTTAATTTTCAAGAACCTCGTTCAATAAAGTACCCCTCACTCAATCGAATGACTAGAATTTGTTGTTTTCTCCAACTCAAGAGCTTCTGCTGATATGTATGTTGAGATCTCAGCTCTTTCACGATGCATTAGTCTTTCAGATAGTTTAACTTGCTTTGTCTGCTTTGTAAGTTTGATAGCATCGTACTTTGGCTCTTTAAGTCTTCAGATATTTATAGTACAATCTTTGAGCTCTTCTCCACCATTGCATCTCTTGAACAAATTTGTCCGTTAGAGAGATACTTATTTGTTTAGTATTATCTTTCTTTACAATGCTCGTTTTTTAGTATTATCTTCCTTTGCAATGCTTGTTGTTTTCTTCAAATATTTCCATTTGAAGATCTTCTCTCAATATTAAATGTGACCACCAAAATCTTTGATTTCTTTAGTGAAGAATGTCTTTGGGCGTTAATCTAGAGGAATATCTTATATCTACTTTCCATGCAAGTTAGGTGAATCGCTCAATTTATCTCCGATTTGTTTTATTCACGTCTGCATGTGTCTTGCCGTTTTCGTCGACTATCAATTTTGATGATGTAGACATAGTTGATTGATACTTGATAATTTTCTGAGTATCAAAAACTCCTTACTGCATGTACTCAACTGCCTCTTCATATATGGGTAACTCGACTGTCTATGCTCGACTGCCTCTTCATAGATGGGTTACCGATCTATCCATACTTAAATTTAATCTGGACTTAACTCTTTACTTAGCTTTATGAACTCGGTTGTTCTATGCTTAGCTTAAAATAAATTTTAGGGCTTATAGAAGATACTCATTTGGTTCTTCTTTACAATTCCACGTACTTATCACTTACATTTGAATTTAACTTTAATATAGGGATGATATTACCAAAATCTTAAGTGTATTCCTAACACTTGGGACCAAAATCCCCGTGTCTGGAAATCTGAGTGCATCTTGATAGCATCACCTTGAAGAAATATAAACTGATCGACTTGCAGCAAATATTCGACATGAATTTTGAGTTTCACTTTCCTAACTCAAATAAAAGAGATCCTCCTCCTCCTCCTCCTCCTCCTCAAGGATGCTTCATTGTTTAGCTCCTCTTGTTTTGTTCATAACTTCGTCTTGCCTCCTCAAGAGTTAATACTCTACATGAGTCAACTTGTCCCCAAACCTATGTTACAATTTTGATGTTTATCTAGGGGTTCTAGGTGTAACACCCCCAAATCCCATTGGGTCATTACAGTGCCGTGGATCCCACACCAGGTGGTCCACCAGGCGAACATGATTAAAATACAACAACTGACCAAAAAAAGGGAAATCACAAACCCTACTATGATATCCGACATACTATTCCGATATGGAATTTCAACGACCAGGATGGGCCTACATGGCCAAAATAAAAATACAACATCCACGAGCCTCGCTCGGATAATACAACAATGACCATAACTAACAAAACTGGAGTACTCCAAACTGTCTGACCGACATGAACACCAAAATATCTCGGACTAGTACCGCTCGAATGCCTCGTCGCCAACGTCATGCCCCTGTGTCTCAACTCTCTCCTCGCAAACACCTAAAACATGAAAACATGTTCCGTCCCCACGGGGTCAGTCATCCAGATAATGAATATCAAATACATGCACAACATGATATGCACCCAAAGGCAGAATAAACGGTACAACAATGGCAATACGAGATGCTCACAAACCAAGGTAAGAACCGAGCATTCATGAAATACTATGCCCACGGCATACGACCGGTACATTCTCAACAAGTTCGAACACAAGTTCTCAACGGCGAATCATTAATACAGAACACAACAATGAACTACCCGAAGGTAACCCAAACCAAAGCCGAAATAAATCTGAATCACAATGCCCGATGGCTCCAACGGAAATACCAAAACATCACAATGTCCTGAAAGCCCTCAGCCGAAGATGCCACAATATCACGATGGTCTGAAAATCACTCAGCCGAAGCTGCCAATCATCACAATGTCCTGAAAGCTGAACAGCCCGAAGCTGTATATCATCACAATACGGATCTCAAATAAACAAACCCGACTGTCGAACATACCCCTCGGCGTATGAACAACCAGTCGCAAATCATCGGACATATCCAACACAACATGGACTATGAACGACCAAAACAATAAGGCTCAAGAGGGACATCACAGTACGCCCGATCCGGAAATGTGTCCGTGCACATATCCACCCCGTATACGGAATCCAGAATATACGTGGGACAATGTACCTAATTAGCCTCACGAACTACGTCTCGTGTGTACGGTCCAATGCGGAAACATTAATGCATGACCATCATGTGCCTGGATAAAAATACTACACATGACCAATCGGCACGCAGATATAATTCCAGATATGTCACGATGCAACATGACAACGAAACTCAAAGGACAACACATCCAATACGGGTCAAAAGACCCACCAATGTGAACGATGACACACGGATAATGAAAGATATACACGACCAACAATATCCAAAACAACCATCCTGGGATCACAATCTCTAAGGACCGATCAACGTGATCAACAATCACAACACAACAATCCTAGAATCCTCAACCCTCAACGGTCACAAAATTACCAATTCAAATACCTCGACTGCCTTATAATGACCAATCGCTAACGACATGATGGATGGGAACTCTCTTCGATAATCCTAATTCAATACATCGATTACCTTAGAATGGCCAATCGATAACAACGATACAACGGATGGGAGATGTCTTCGATAGTCCCAATTCAATACATTGATTACCTTAGAACGGTCAATCGATAACAACAATACCACGGATGTCTCGGCACCTTTAATTGGTTACCGATAACGAAGATGATAATCGAATACGTCAATGTCTTCAATCGGCCAATACAACATCAATAACGAAGCACCAATATCAATAACAATGATCACAACTATGTCTTAAATCGACATCAATATATCAACAACAACAATCGATACATCGATACCGCGAACCGGCTATCTACAACAATATTACCAACAAGTATCGCAATGCCTTGAACCGGCCATTTACGAACAACAATAACATTTGGCATAATTTGCCGAAGGGTATCGTATCAAACAATCCCCCGATATCAACAAAATCATAAAGAGACCAAGTCTCGAAATGATACACACATTCATACACATACGTGATAACATTAATATCATTGACTAGTACAAGTATAAAACTTGCCTTAAACGGAAGGCGATAAAGTCCTTCCACGATCAACGTCCTCCCACGAAAATGACAAACGGCGCCTTCCGACGATCACAAACACGCGAACAACCTTGAATGAAATACAATTCATTCAATAACACAAAATCAATAGAAAACAACACCAAGGACAACCCGATTCGATCACGAATCGATTAAACTCCACAAACGAATACCATAGTCCTCAACTATGAATTCTAACATCCTCTAATACCTCAATGATTGATATGATCAAACGTTCTTAACACTTGTGAAAACAATTCAACAAGAATCACTTTAAGAACAACATCAAATTGATCCTCCTATAATGATAATATCATCAGTATCATCACTATCACCTCAAGAACATCACCAAAACAACAGACATGATGTCTAAATAATAATCAATCACCAATTCATCATGAATTCGGATTAATCAACAAGATTAAATCAACCATTTCAAGATTATGATAATCATTACATAATTCATCATAATTCCTTACAAAAATGGTTAAAATCTCCCCAAGAAACACATCATCAACACAAATCATATCAAGACTATGTTAATCATATAACAATCTTAACATAATCCTTCCTAGACATGATTGTAACCTCCAAACATTCTAAAACATCAAGAACAACTCCTCCTCAAGACAAAATCATCATGTTCTTCATCACAAGTTATAAAAACTCATCAAGAATCATGATATACTCCAACAATCAATCAATACCCGAAGAAAAACAACAACAACAACAACAACAACATAATCATCATACTCGAAAATCACTTGGAGAACAAGAGATTAAGGAAACTTACCAATGAAGAACAAGAAGAACTCTCCAAACACCAAAGGAGCACCAACAAGCTTCCAACTTCAAGCTCCAAATCGAGTTATGATGATCAAAAACAAGATGGAAGAGGCTAAATATCAAGAACAAGTCCAGAGGGATGGTTCTAGGGAAAGAAACTCGATTTTGGTTCGTGAGGAAATGAAATACGAAACCAACATAAATAGACTGACAAGCTCATTACGTACGCTATACAACAAGGTTAACGTACGTAAGGGACGTTACGTACGCTATGCCAAAACATTAACATACGTAATGCTAAATCCAGAATCAACTGACCAAAAATATGAAGACCTTAACGTACGTAAACAAGAAACTTTTATGTACGTTAACAAGCTACATAGATTACGTACGTAGAGTTCACCTCTTAACGCACGTAAGGATCCATTGACTGCAATAGTCGATCGGATCAAAGATGCCCGGGACCCACCATCCGAAAGTTGACTCCGAGGAAGGTTCCCTCCACCTACCACTCATTATGTACGTAGCATGACGTGCATACCGTACGTAATGTCTAAAGCCTAACGTACGTTAAGCGCACAAGCTAACGTATGTTAGCTCAACAAAGTGGACAACCAAGTTGTCCCACCAACTCTCAACCGGAATGAACGAAATACAAACCAACACACCTCAGCAAGCACGAATGATATAATACAACGGTATTTGTACGATTCCAAATGAATATGTATAACTCAAAAGTAATACGAAAAAAAATTACCCCCGGATTTTACATACTCCCCCCTTAAAAGAGTTTCGTCCCCGAAACTAAGGGTACACGACTCGGAGTATGAATCACCCATCGGGATCTAAAAACAACATCTCCAGGAATACTCTTCACTGAGAACCACTCCGCCAGAGCAATCGGGCCAACCCCACGGGTCTCCCGCATCTCCCCTACCCGAAC
This sequence comes from Orobanche coerulescens, assembly GCA_033398695.1. Classification (NCBI taxonomy): domain Eukaryota; kingdom Viridiplantae; phylum Streptophyta; class Magnoliopsida; order Lamiales; family Orobanchaceae; genus Orobanche; species Orobanche coerulescens. The sequence continues at coordinate 197,726 of JAWKAU010000152.1, forward strand.
ACGGCAAAATCCAGTGGTAAAAACACTCAACCAAGTGCGAGATCAGTCGAATCATGACTCCTCCGCCAGAGACCAGCCCGAAAGTCGTACCATCCGCATGACTCGTAACACCGGAGTACACACCCCGCGGGAGCCGCCCATTGTACATTTCTACAATCATCAGTGTTCATTCCCCCTTTCTCTTCAGCATCGGACGCCCATGCAAACACTGACTCACGCCACAAAAAGGAAAATAACAATGCACATACAGTCCTCGGGACCATACCAATCGCATGCCCAAGTTCTCACGGCTTGACGTCTCGAATCACAATGAACAATTACCCGGATTATCACAAAATCTCGGGTACAAATTAACAAATATTATTGTTACAAGATAGATCAACAACAAATGGTTCACAACCGCAATACTACAATACAGACCGAGTCAAACATCAATCCGAAAAACAAGGAAAATACAAATCAAGGCTACATCTCAAATGTACCCGAAATCAACATCCTCCAGATCATCGAGCTCCTCGATATCGACTCGAGGAAGACCCAAATATGAACTCGCTACTCCTCTTCGGCTATCCTTACCTCTGGCTCCCGAAGCCTGATAGGACCCCTTGGATGAAGTACGGATCGGGGTAACAAAATCTCTCGAGGCCCGTGAGCTCTCTCGAGACCTACTGGCACTAGAACTCCTGCAGTATTTCTGAAGGTGTCCCTGCCTCCCACACAGAAAACAAACAATTGCTGGTACCGTACAACGAGTGCTAACATGCCCCACTGAATCACAGTTAAAGCAAACAACAGTCGAACTCGTCTTCTGAAACGAAGATGCTTTCCCAGCATGAAGACGACTAGAAAAAGACGTCTTGGATATCGTAGCCCGATGTCCCTCTGAACGAACCGGCATCCTAGTCCTCTCACCAGAAGAAACTGAAGGGTTCGTCCGAGCAAGCTCCTTGATCAAAAGCTCTGCTCCAAAAGCCTTATCGATGAATTCACCAAGTGAATTACAATTGTGGTTGAACAACTGCATCATCAACTGCGGGTTTAGCCTCTTGCTAAGATACTTGATCTTATCCGCTTCAGTACGGATAACAGAGGAAGCAAACTGAAGAAGTCCTTGAAACTTCTCAGCAATAACACTAACACCCTCGTCTTCGATGGATTCGGGGTTCAAAACCTCTGACAGCTTGTCTTCACGAAGTGAAGCCGGATAATACCTCTCTAACATGAGAGTCTTGAACTCGCTCCAAACACAATCACGATTGGTGGGTTTCACAGAAAGCCACTAAGAATAAGCGCCCTTACTCAGATAGTAAGCCGCGATTACCACCTTACTCTCCTTCGGACACTGAACCACGTCGAAGAGTTTATCGAAATGCTCAAGCTAATGAACAAAGTCAACTGGTTCCGACGAACCCTCAATAATAGGCGGCCTCTGACGAGAGATATTGCCAACAATCTGACTCACTCCCCCAGTCTGCCCATGAAACGGCACCTGGAATCCCAGGTGCGGTGCACCACGAACCACCGAGGCCTGCATGGTCTCCACTATCTGCATCATCTGAGTCATCTAGGCCATAATGCCCCTCATAAGAAAGAAAGAGTTGACGTGTCCACTCTCAGTCTGATCGACCTCTCGAGTATGACGTCCCGAAGGAGAATCGGTCGGGTAGGTAGCACTACCGGCCGAACTCTGATCCATCTCGGCATCCACACACACATAAACATGAGGTTCTGAGTTTCAACAAGCTCTGTAACCTCTACCCCTCTGCCACGTCCTCGGATTCCTCTTTCCATACTGAAAGAATAGCGTTCGGTCATGAGCAAAGATCAAATACATCTCAACGGCCAAATCAGAATGCTAAGTCAATAGCCAAACACGAGTATACATACTCAACAGATAAATAATCACATCAATCATCCTAATCATAGCCAACACAGAGCCCACATGCTCCAAAACAAGTATTCATGAATCAATCGCAACACTAATGTTATATACAGGTTTCAACAAAACATATATAAATAATGACATAATGAATGTATGAACATAAAAGAGAATCGAGTACTTACACAGGTCATACGAAGCTTCAAGGCCTTGTGATACTAGTCTTCACTGACGACGACTCGATGAAATAAAGACTCATACAGTCGCCCAACTATCACGACTCGCAAAACCCGACTGTCCATATTGTCATAACCTGACAGCCCCACTACTACCGCGTCGGTAGAGCCACATAACTCACATATCAGGGTGTCTCACAACCCAATTCTCTGATACCATCTTCTGTAACACCCCCAAATCCCACTGGGTCATTACAGTGCTGTGGACCCCACACCAGGTGATCCACCAGGCGAACACGATTAAAATACAACAACTGACCAAAAAAGGGGAAATCACAGACCCTACTATGATATCCGACATACTATTCCTATACGGAATTTCAACGACAAGGATGGGCCTACATGGCCAAAATAAAAATACAACATCCACGAGCCTCACTCGGATAATACAACAGTGACCATAACTAACGAAACTGGAGTACTCCAAACTGTCTGACCGACATGAACACCAAAATATCTTGGACTAGTATCGCTCGAATGCCTCGTCTCTAACGTCATGCCCCTGTGTCTCAAATCTCTCCTCGCAAACACCTAAAACATGAAAACATGTTCCGCCCCCAAGGGGTCAGTCATCCAGATAATGAATATCAAATACATGCAGAACATGATATGTATCCAAAGGCAGAATAAACGGTACAACAATGGCAATACGAGATGCTCACAAAACAAGGTAAGAACCGAGCATTCATAAAATACTATGCCCATGGCAGACGATCGGTACCTGCTCAATAGGTTAGAACACAAGTGCCCAACGGCGAATCATCAATACAGAACACAACAATGAACTACCCGAAGGTAACCCAAACCAAAGCTGAAATAAATCCGAATCACAATGCCCGAAGGCTCCAACAGAAATACCAAAACATCACAATGGCCTGAAAGCCCTCAGCCGAAGCTGCCATAATATCATGATGGTCTGAAAACCACTCACCGAAGCTGCCAATCATCACAATGGCCTGAAAGCCGAACAGCCTGAAGCTGTATATCATCACAATACGGATATCAAAGAAACAAACCCTACTGTCGAACATAACCCTCGGCGTATGAACAACCAGTCGCAAATCATCGGACATATCCAATACAGCATGGACTATGAACGACCAAAACAATATGGCTCAAGAGGGACATCACAGTACACCCGATCTAGAAATGTGTCCGTGCACATGTCCACCCTGTATACGGAATCCAGAATATATGTGGGACAATGTACCTAATTAGCTTCATGAACTACGTCTCGTGTGCACGGTCCAATGCAGAAACATACACGCATGAACATCGTGTGCCTGGCTAAAAATCCTACACATGACCAATCGGCACGCAGATATGATTCCAGATATGTCACGATGCAACATGACAACGAAACTCAAAGGATAACACATCCAATACGGTTTAAAAGACCCACCAAAGTGAATGATGACACACGGATAATGAAAGATCTACACGACCAACAATATCCAAAACAACCATCCTGGGATCACAATCCCTGAGGACCGATTAACGCGATCAACAATCACAACACAACAATCCTGGAATCCTCAACCCTCAACGATCACAAAAGTACCGAGTTTACAAGAATGATAGTGTGCTGCCTTGAGTCGGCCAACACGACAACAATAACTCACTGATGGGCACCGTCCTCGGCGATCCCATCAAATACCTCGACTGCCTTAGAATGGCCAATCGATAAAGACACGACGGATGGGAACTCTCTTCGATAATCCCAATTCAATACCTCGATTACCTTAGAACGGCCAATCGATAACAACAATACAACGGGTGGGAGATGTCTTAGATAGTTCCAATTCAATACATTGATTACCTTAGAACGGTCAATCGATAACAACAATACCACGGATGTCTCGGCACCTTTAATCGGTTACCGATTACCAAAATGATAATCGAATACGTCAATGTCTTCAATCGGCCAATACAACATCAATAACGAAGCACCAATATCAATAACAATGATCACAACTATGTCTTAAATCGACATTAATAACAACAACAACAATCGATACATCGATACCGCGAACCGGCTATCTACAACAATATTACCAACAAGTATCGCAATGCCTTGAACCGGCCATTTACGAACAACAATAACATTTGGCATAATTTGCCAAAGGGTATCGTATCAAACAATCCCCTCATATCAACAAAATCATAAAGAGACCAAGTCTCGAAATGATACACACATTCATACACATACGTGATAACATTAATCTCATTGACAAGTACAAGTATAAAACTTGCCTTAAACCGAAGGCGATAAAGTCCTTCCACGATCAACGTCCTCCCATGAAAATGACAAACGGCGCCTTCCGACGATCACAAACACGCGAACAACCTTGAATGAAATACAATTCATTCAATAACACAAAATCAATAGAAAACAACACCAAGGACAACCCGATTCGATCACGAATAGATTAAACTCCACAAACGAATACCATAGTCCTCAACTATGAATTCTAACATCCTCTAATACCTCAATGATTGATATGATCAAACGTTCTTAACACTTGTGAAAACAATTCAACAAGAATCACTTTAAGAACAACATCAAATTGATCCTCCTATAATGATAATATCATCAGTATCATCACTATCACCTCAAGAACATCACCAAAACAACAGACATGATGTCTAAACAATAATCAATCACCAATTCATCATGAATTCGGATTAATCAACAATATTAAATCAATAATTTCAAGATTATGATAATCATTACATAATTCATCATAATTCCTTATAAAAATGGTTAAAATCTCCCCAAGAAACACATCATCAACACAAATCATATCAAGTCTATGTTAATCATATAACAATCTTAACATAATCCTTCCTAGACATGATTGTAACCTCCAAACATTCTAAAACATCAAGAACAACTCCTCCTCAAGACAAAATCATCATGTTCTTCATCACAAGTTATAAAAACTCATCAAGAATCATGATATACTCCAACAATCAATCAATACCCGAAGAAAAACAACAACAACAACAACATAATCATCATACTCGAAAATCACTTGGAGAACAAGAGATTAAGGAAACTTACCAATGAAGAACAAGAAGAACTCTCCAAACACCAAAGGAGCACCAAAAAGCTTCCAACTTCAAGCTCCAAATCGAGTTATGATGATCAAAAACAAGATGGAAGAGGCTAAATATCAAGAACAAGTCCAGAAGGATGGTTCTAGGGAAAGAAACTCGATTTTGGTTCGTGAGGAAATGAAATATGAAACCAACATAAATAGACTGACAAGCTCATTACGTACGCTATACAACAAGGTTAAAGTACGTAAGGGACGTTACGTACGCTATGCCAAAACATTAACATACGTAATGCTAAATCCAGAATCAACTGACCAAAAATATGAAGACCTTAACGTACGTAAACAAGAAACTTTTATGTACGTTAACAAGCTACATGGATTACGTACGTAGAGTTCACCTCTTAACGCACGTAAGGATCCATTGACTGCAATAGTCGATCGGATCAAGGATGCCCGGGACCCACCATCCGAAAGTTGACTCCGAGGAAGGTTCCCTCCACTTACCACTCATTATGTACGTAGCATGACGTGCATACCGTACGTAATGTCTAAAGCCTAACGTACGTTAAGCGCACAAGCTAACGTATGTTAGCTCAACAAAGTGGACAACCAAGTTGTCCCACCAACTCTCAACGGAATGAACGAAATACAAACCAACACACCTCAGCAAGCACGAATGATATAATACAACGGTATTTGTACGATTCCAAATGAATATGTATAACTCAACAGTAATATGAAAAAAAATTACCCCCTGATTTTACATACTCCCCCCTTAAAAGAGTTTCGTCCCCGAAACTAAGGGTACACGACTCGGAGTATGAATCACCCATCGGGATCTAAAAACAACATCTCCAGGAATACTCCTCACTGAGAACCACTCCGCCAGAGCAATCGGGCCAACCCCATGGGTCTCCCGCATCTCCCCTGCCTGAACACGGCAAAAATCTAGTGGTAAGAACACTCAACCAAGTGCGAGATCAGTCGAATCATGACTCCTCCGCCAGAGACCAGTCCGAAAGTCGTACCATCCGCATGACTCGTAACACCGGCGTACACACCCCGCGGGAGCCGCCCATTGTACATTACTACAATCATTAGTGTACATTCCCCCATTCTCGTCAGCATCGGACGCCCATGCAAACACTGACTCACGCCACAAAAAGGAAAATAACAATGCACATACAGTCCTCGGGACCATACCAATCGCATGCCCAAGTTCTCACGACTTGACGTCCCGAATCACAATGAACAATTACCTGGATTATCACAAAATCTCGGGTACAAATTAACAAATATTATTGTTACAAGATAGATCAACAACAAATGGTTCACAATCGCAATACTACAATACAAACTGAGTCAAGCATCAATCCGAAAAACAAGGAAAATACAAATCAAGGCTACATCTCAAATGTACCGGAAATCAACATCCTCCAGATCATCGAGCTCCTCAATCTCGACTCTAGGAAGACCCAAATATGAACTTGCTACTCCTCTTCGGCTATCCTTACCTCTGGCTCCCGAAGCCTGATAGGACCCCTTGGATGAAGTACGGATCGGGGTAACAAAATCTCTCGAGGCCCGTGAGCTCTCTCGAGACCTACCGGCACTAGAACTCCTGTAGTATTTCTGAAGGTGTCCCCCTTCCCACACAGAAAACAAACAATAGATGGTGTAATACCCGGTTGTAATTCATTCATTTTCATTCAGTAATTATCAGTCTGTAATTGTCACTCAGTAATTCTCACTCATTAATAATCACTCATCATTCATGAATCACTCATTTGCGTTCAATGTTGGCATGTTGTAATCGTATATCAGTTACCGATCGTCATTTTATCTCCGTTTTTAGATCGAGACGGGAGTATTATCATTTTCATTGTGATTGATAGCCTTGTACTGAGAGTATCATCTTTGGCTCGTGTTAGACTTGTTCACTTTCACATTCGTATGATATGTCGGATCATTCATCAGACGTAGCGAGGAATCGGAATTATCGGATTGATTCACCTTGGCCAGCATCGAGTTACGGCCGTAAGGTTCTGGGATACGGCCGTAAGTCAGCGGGTACGGCCGTAAGGCTGGCCGGTTACGGCCGTAAGTGGTCCAGCAGGCTGCCCAGGCATTTTGGCCGAAGGTGAGATACGGCCGTAAGTGGTGTTCGTAAATTTCGGGTGTTGCCGACCAAGGGTGACTTACGGCCGTAAGGGTTGCGGCATACGGCCGTAAGTCGAGGCAGTCTGGCCCGTAAGGCTTGGCCGGATCTGGCCGTCTGACGCAGAAGGATGTCCGCCATTTTTGACGAAGGCGGGTTACGCCGTATGGTTGGCGGGATTCGACCGTATCATCCGAGTTACGGCTGTAAGGTGTGCGGTACGGCCGTAAGGCTGTCGGTGTTTTTGATTTAAGGCGAGTTACGCCGTAACTAAGGAAGCATTACGGCCGTAAGTCTGTCGGCTTTCGGACGAAGCGAGTTACGGCCGTCTGAGTTGGCGATTACGGCCGTAAGGCCGTTGACTTGTAAAGTTACGGCCGTAAGAGGGTCGAGTTACGGCCGTAACTTCCGGCGATATATATGGTTTGGCCGGACACTTTTTCCTCATTTTCTTCATTTTCACTTCCTTCTTCCTTTTGTCCGAGAGAGAGCTTGGGAAAGGGATTCTTCCTTAATCAAACACTTGAGTACTTGAGTTTCTTCAATTCTATTCAATCATATAGCTCGGATACTCGTTTTAACTCGTGTTCATCGGATCGAAGTGGTTGGATCTTCAAGAGGTAATTTCTTCAACACCTTGGATTTCGATTTTGTGTTGAGATATGATGTTTTGGACGTTATAATCATGTTATATGAAGGGATATGTATATGATTATGAGTTTGTATAAGGATTCATTGGATTATTGAGGGATTATTCAAGAACACTTTGATTATCGAGTTGAAATTGGGGGTTTTCGTTTAATTGTTGTTATAATCATGTTTTTGGATATTCATAACGGATTATTGATCGTATTGGAGATGTTTTGTTGATTTGAAACACTTCTTGGGGATTTGAGGTTGGTATTGTTGAGGTTTAGTTGTAATCAATCGTAGTTGGCCTCAAAGTGTTCGATATAATGCCCCAATGAACTTGGTTTAATCGTATCGACGTCTTGAGTTCGTTATTTTCGTGTTTGATTCGTATATTGAACAAGTTGTTGGATATTGTACAATTCAAGATTGTTCGAGCGACCGATATCTCAATTAGGACGTTGTTCGTGGAAGGATAATTGTCACCGGTATTGTGTAAGTTGATTCTTACTCAGTTATAAGGATATTCATTTCCTTTTGTTGTTGTTCATTCATAATCGTAACTCATTCATCATTGTGATAACCGTATTAAAACTTGTCATTGTCAATTAATCACTTCAGTCACAAGGAACGACGGTTCCAAATCATTTTGTCGTGCTATCATTCATTTCACCATCATTTTATCTCGGTGAGTCATTATTCGTTTCCGATGTCACTTTTGTTATATCGTGGCATTCCGGGTCATACTGGCGTGCCGGTTGGTATGTGTAGGATTTTCATGTCGGGCACATTTATGTCGTGTGTTGGTTGTTGGCCTCGCATTGGACTGTGCACACGAGTCGATTGCTCGTGAGACTGATTAGGTACAAGACCACGCGGTATTTGATCGATACTCGTTGGTGGCTTGTGCACGGACACATTTCCATCCCGGGCGTAGTGTGGCGCCACCCTTTGAGCCGTACCGTTAGTTGATTCATACAGCATGTTTGATTGCGTATGTTTTCAACAAGTTTGGGTTATAATCTAACCGCTTCATTTTAATCAAACTTGTGGTTTATACTACATATTTATATGATTATGTTTATTCAACTCTGTAGGATTGTTGTTCACTCTAACTGACCCAGATTGGGGATATTGTGTCTCAGGACATGGCAAGGCACAGGCGCAGGTTGAGCACGTTGACGGCGAGGAGTCCCAATGATACTAGAAAGGGGCCCGATCTGCTGATTATTTATTCGATCATTTATGTTTCCTCTATTGATTCCGATGCAGATATTGCGTTTGAATACTAATTTCATTCAGTTTTGTTTATTTTATCGTCTCATAAAATACTCATTTTTTCTATTTTATCACAGGTGTGTTGTATGAAACTCCTAATCGGAGTAATTGATGTTGAAATGTGGTTCGGTACTACATTTACCCCGTGTAATTCATCCGTTTTCATTCGCCCGGTGGGTCCTACGGGGTCCACGGCACTGTAATATCCGCCTAGTTTGGGGTGTTACAGAGTTGTTATCGGAGCGTGGTTTTGAATACTACCTTCCGAGTCATGTCTCATTTGAAATCGTCGTCATCGGGCTAGTATCATTGGACTTTCGCGTCACGTGTGACCTGTGCAGATGCCGAGCCAATCAGACCGAAAGAACTGTAAGACTTCTATCGCCATGGTATAATTTCTGGCAATTTTCATTCATTCATAATTTATCAGTTAACAATCCTCAAACATCATTTTCATTTTGACCAGAACGGTCATTTTAACTCATTAATCACTCAATTCATTTCATTACTCGGTTGTTAATCTGGAAGATCATATAATAAATCTTGTTAACTTGTTCAAGACAATCATTTCAATAATTTCATCAGAAATCATGTCACCTCGATTAATTGTTCATGTAATCACTGTGTTAGAGAGTATGCTCATTTTCATCACCTCATGTCATAGTCATAATGTGATATTCATGCGAGAGATATAATCATCATGTAACTTTCCACTTCAGTATGGAAAGAGCTGGCAGAGGACGAGGAGGACGAGGCCGTGGTGCGGGCCGAATCCCGAGAGCTCGTGTGAACACACGTGCAAATGCGAGAAACAATGCCAATTCATCGAGCAGCGATGCTGCCACTCATTCACCGGGGCGTGATCATTCACTATCGGGGAGTCGTACCCGGGACACGGCCCAGTCCGAAGGTGTTCGGGTGGACCCACTTGCTTTTATGCAGGGCATGATGGCCCAAATGACCCAGATGGCACAGCTGATGGAGACGATGCATAACTCCACTACTCAAAATCAACAGGCTCCTCCGCCGCCACCTCAGAGGCAAGAGAGGAATGTGAGCAATATCATCGGCGACATCTCTCGCCAGAGGCCACCGACTTTCGAGGGCTCGTCTGAGCCGGCAGATATTATTCATTGGCTCGAACATTTCGAGAAGTTGTTTGCTATGGTGGAGTGTCCGGAAGGACACAAAGTTTCTGTTGCGGCTTACTACCTGGGTAAGAGCGCTCATTCTTGGTGGTTGTCGTTGAAGCCCACCGAAGGATCATGTACATGGGATCAGTTCAAAACTCTCATGATGGAGAGGTACTATCCGGCCCCACTCAGAGAGGCCAAGCTGTCAGAGTTACTCACTCCCGACCCCTCATCAGACGAGGATGTTCTCGCCATTGCCGAGAAGTTTCAGGAACTTCTTCCGTTCGCCTCATCTATCATTCATTCCGAGGCGGATAAGATTAAGTATTTCAGCAAGAGGCTGAAACCTCGTATGCGCCTGCAACTGCTTAATCATAACTGTACCACGTTGGCCAAATTCATTGAGAAATCTCTTACTTACGCGCTTACTGCTAAGGAAATTGCTAAGCAGCAGCCTTCATCTGCTGGCAAGAAGTCTAAGAACCGTAATCAGTCTGACGGGAGTCAGGCCACTTTCAAGAAACCACGTGCGGGCTCTACTTTTTCTGAGCGACCTCCCCTGGCATCTAAACCCGCGGGATCTCAGTCTCGAGCGGCCAGTTCGGCCGTCACCTGTTTCAACTGTGAAGAACAGGGTCATTTCAGCACCAAATGTCCGAAGCAGACTGTCACGTGCCATAACTGTGGAATTGCTGGGCATCGGGCCCGTTTTTGCCGAAGGGACTCTAAACCCACTCCGGCGTCATCTCAGGCCCCAGGACATTCAAAGATGCATAATCAGGCCACTCAGTCAGCGTCGTTTAAGACGACGGGAGCTAGCAAGGGCGGAGCCAAGAGCTATCAGACGGGAGCATCTGGTTCGGGGGCCGGCAAGCCCCGAATTTACGAGATGAAAAAGACCGATGATCCAGAGGCCCGAATGATCTCAGGTACACTCGATATTCTATCCCAGCCTGTGTGTACCCTTTTTGATACTGGTGCATCGCATTCATTCATTTCCGAGTCATGTTTGAGTAGACTACGTCTGGGTAGTGCTACTAGTTGTGAGCCTTATGTCATTGGTTTACCTGACGGTAGACGAATTATCGGTAATCGTGAGATTCAGAATTGTCCGATTCAGTTTCATGGTCGTGTATGGCCAGCGGACCTAATCGTAGTAGATTTGCCGAGGGACGACGTCATCTTGGGTATTGATTGGATGGATCGTCATGATGCCACCATTAGTGTCCGTAAGCGTATGATCACTATCATTGCAGACGATGGGGTTGAATGTGTGTTTCAGGGAGGTAATCCCGGCTGTTCTGGTAAGGTCATTAATTTGATGAAAGCAGTACGATTACTCAGTCAGGGGTGTGTTGGTTATTGGTGCTATATGACCAAAACCGAGAAGTCATCAGTAATGCTGACGGATATTCCGGTAGTGAGGGAGTATGCCGACGTTTTTCCAGACGAGTTACCTGGGTTGCCTCCACAGAGAGATGTGGAATTCACGATTGAGTTGGAGCACTGCACGTCTCCGATATCAAAGGCACCGTCGGATGGCCCCGACCGAAATGCAGAATTAAAGAACCAACTTGAGGAGTTGTTCGAGAAGGGTTATATCCGACCGAGTGCGTCTCCGTGGGGAGCACCCGTGTTGTTTGTCAAGAAGAAGGATGGTTCATTTCGTTTGTGTATCGATTATCGGGAGTTGAACAGTGACAATCAAGAATAAGTATCCCTTACCCCGTATTGATTATCTTTTAGTTCAACTTCAGGAGCTTGGTATTTTCCAAGATCGACTTAAGATCTGGATATCACCGATTGCGATTCGAGAGTCGGATATCGCGAGGACGGCGTTTCGAACACGCTATGGTCATTATGAGTTCGTAGTTATGCCGTTCGGGCTAACTAATGCACCTGCGGTATTCATGGAATTGATGAATCGGGTTTTCATCGACTTTTTGGATCAGTTTGTTGTTGTCTTCATCGACGATATTTTGATTTATTCTCGTAGCCGAGAGGATCACGAGGTTCATCTTCATCAGGTTCTCGACGTGTTGAGACGAGAGCAACTTTTTGTAAAGTTTTCCAAGTGCGAGTTCTGGATGTCCGAAGTGACTTTTCTCAGACATGTAATTTCGTCAGACGGAGTTCGAGTCGACCCTCAGAAAACGGAGGCTATCCGAGACTGGTTACCTCCGAAGAATGTTAAGGAAATCCGGAGTTTCCTCAGATTAGCGGGTTATTATCGGCGATTTGTGGAAGGATTTTCCAAAATTGCTCAACCATTGACGAACCTTTTGCGAAAGGATAAGAAATACACGTGGTCCGACGCGTGTCAGCAGAGTTTTGAGGAACTCAAGAGCCGGTTAATGTCGACTGTACTTTCCTTGCCGCGAGGGACGGAGGGATTTGTGGTTTATAGTGATGCGTCCGGACGTGGTCTCGGATGTGTGCTCATGCGAGAATGGAAAGGTTATTGCCTATGCTTCACGGCAATTGAGACCTTACGAGGTTAATTATCCGACACACGACACGGAACTAGCAGTAGTGGTGTTCGCTTTGAAGATTTGGCGTCATTATCTTTATGGCGTTACACGCCGATATTCACCGACCATAAGAGTTTAAAGTATATATTTACTCGAAGGAGTTAAATATGCGAGACGGTGGTTGGAATTAATCAAAGATTATGATATCGAGATCCTTTACCACCCGGGCAAGGCGAACGTTGTCGCCGATGCCTTGAGTCGCAAGTCCGTTCAGGAGCAGATGCTTGCTCGTCTAACAGTTCAGAAGGAGCTTCAGCAGGAATTCCTTAGACCCGAGATCGAGGTCTGGCTTCAGCGAGTTCAGGGACAACTTTGTATGCTAGAGATTTCATCGTCACTCGAGGAGGCAATCCGAGAGAATCAGAGTTCAGACCCTTCATTGATGCGCATCCGTGAGGATGTGACTCAGGGGAAAGCCCCTGGATTCGTGGTCCACGAGGATGGACTTTTGAGATTTAAGAATCGGTTGTGCGTACCGACAAATGACGAGTTGAAAAACTCGATTTTGAAGGAAGCTCATGCTACCCCTTATTCTGTTCATCCGGGGTCCAGCAAGATGTACAAGGACTTGAGACAAAATTACTGGTGGAGTAATATGAAGCGAGAAGTCGCAGAATTTGTTTCGAGATGCTTAACCTGTCAACAAGTTAAGATTGAACATCAGCGGCCGGTGGGTATGCTGAAACCTCTTCCTATTCCCGAGTGGAAGTGGGAAGACATTTCTATGGATTTCATCACGAGTTTGCCGACTAGTCGTCGTGGCATGAATACGATCTGGGTGATTGTGGACCGCTTAACAAAATCAGCTCATTTCCTTGAGATCAAGGATACGTGGGGTCCTGAGAGACTGGCTCAGTTGTTCATCAAGGAAATAGTGAGACTGCACGGTACTCCTAAGAGTATCGTTTCCGATCGTGACGGACGATTTGTGTCTCATTTTTGGAAATCAGTTCATCGTGCTATGGGAACTCAGCTCAATCTCAGTACCGCCTTTCATCCTCAGTCCGACGGACAATCAGAGAGGACTATTCAGACATTAGAGGACATGTTGAGGGCATGCGTCCTCGATTGGAAGGACGATTGGGAATCCCAACTACCATTGATCGAGTTCACATACAATAATAGCTGGCATGCTTCCATTAAGATGGCACCTTACGAGGCCTTATACGGTCATCGTTGTCGATCTCCTTTGTGTTGGGATCACTTGTCAGAATCAATCGGCACCGAGCCTGATATGCTTATAGCCGCCCGGGAGAAGGTAGCTTTAATCAGGAGTCGTATCGACGCTCGAGTCGGCGTAAATCCTATGCAGATAATCGTCGTCGACCACTAGAGTTCGATCCGGGTGACCACGTTTTGGTCAAAGTATCCCCGAGTCGAGGTATTTTCCGTTTCGGAAAACGGGGGAAGTTGAGTCCGAGATTCATTGGACCGTTTGAAATTTTGGATCGAGTAGGCGAGTTGGCTTATCGATTGGCTTTACCTCCGGCATTGAGCCGAATTCATAATGTGTTTCACGTCTCTCAGTTGCGGAAGTATGTTGCCGACCCGAGCCACATACTTCAGTTTGACGAAATCGAGATCGCAGATGATCATTCGTACGAGGAGCGTCCTGTTCGAGTGTTGGAGTGGCGAATCAAACAGTTAAGGAACAAGACGATCCCTTTGGTCAAGATTCAGTGGTCCAGACACGGAGTCGAAGAGGCCACTTGGGAAACCGAAGAGAGTATGCGGGAGAGTCATCCCGAGTTGTTTGACCCTTAGTTTCGGGGACGAAACTATTTTTAAGGGGGGGAGTATGTAATACCCGGTTGTAATTCATTCATTTTCATTCAGTAATTATCAGTCTGTAATTGTCACTCAGTAATTCTCACTCATTAATAATCACTCATCATTCATGAATCACTCATTTGCGTTCAATGTTGGCATGTTGTAATCGTATATCGATTCGATCGTCATTTTATCTCCGTTTTTAGATCGAGACGGGAGTATTATCATTTTCATTGTGATTGATAGCCTTGTACTGAGAGTATCATCTTTGGCTCGTGTTAGACTTGTTCACTTTCACATTCGTATGATATGTCGGATCATTCATCAGACGTAGCGAGGAATCGGAATTATCGGATTGATTCACCTTGGCCAGCATCGAGTTACGGCCGTAAGGTTCTGGGATACGGTCGTAAGTCGTAGATGCCGTAGTAGCTGGCGATTACGGCCGTAAGTGGTCCAGCAGGCTGCCCAGGCATTTTGGCCGAAGGTGAGATACGGCCGTAAGTGGTGTTCGTAAATTTCGGGTGTTGCCGACCAAGGGTGACTTACGGCCGTAAGGGTTGCGGCATACGGCCGTAAGTCGAGGCAGGTACGGCCGTAAGGCTTGGCCGGATACGGCCGTACGCTGCAGGAAGGATGTCCGGCCATTTTTGACGAAGGCGGGTTACGCCCGTAAGGTTGGCCGGATACGACCGTATCATCCGAGTTACGGCCGTAAGGTGTGCGGTACGGCCGTAAGGCTGTCGGCGGGTGTTTTTGACGAAGGCGAGTTACGCCCGTAACTAAGGAACGGTTACGGCCGTAAGTCTGTCGGCAGGCTTTCTGTCGAAGCTGAGTTACGGCCGCATTTGAGTTGGCGATTACGCCGTAAGGCCGTTGACTTGTAAAGTTACGGCCGTAAGAGGGTCGAGTTACGGCCGTAACTTCCGGCAGTATATATGGTTTGGCCGGGACACTTTTTCCTCATTTTCTTCATTTTCACTTCCTTCTTCCTTTTGTCCGAGAGAGAGCTTGGGAAAGGGATTCTTCCTTAATCAAACACTTGAGTACTTGAGTTTCTTCAATTCTATTCAATCATATAGCTCGGATACTCGTTTTAACTCGTGTTCATCGGATCGAAGTGGTTGGATCTTCAAGAGGTAATTTCTTCAACACCTTGGATTTCGATTTTGTGTTGAGATATGATGTTTTGGACGTTATAATCATGTTATATGAAGGGATATGTATATGATTATGAGTTTGTATAAGGATTCATTGGATTATTGAGGGATTATTCAAGAACACTTTGATTATCGAGTTGAAATTGGGGGTTTTCGTTTAATTGTTGTTATAATCACGTTTTTGGATATTCATAACGGATTATTGATCATATTGGAGATGTTTTGTTGATTTGAAACACTTCTTGGGGATTTGAGGTTGGTATTGTTGAGGTTTAGTTGTAATCAATCGTAGTTGGCCTCAAAGTGTTCGATATAATGCCCCAATGAACTTGGTTTAATCGTATCGACGTCTTGAGTTCGTTATATTCGTGTTTGATTCGTATATTGAACGAGTTGTTGGATATTGTACAATTCAAGGTTGTTCGAGCGACCGATATCTCAATTAGGACGTTGTTCGTGGAAGGATAATTGTCACCGGTATTGTGTAAGTTGATTCTTACTCATTTATAAGGATATTCATTTCCTTTTGTTGTTGTTCATTCATAATCGTTACTCATTCATCATTGTGATATCCTTATTAAAACTTGTAATTGTCAATTAATCACTTGACCACAAGGAAGCAGCGGTTCCAAATCATTTTGTCGTGCTATCATTCATTTCACCATCATTTTATCTCGGTGAGTCATTATTCGTTTCGATGTCACTTTTGTTATATCGTGGCATTCCGGTCATCTTGGCGTGCGGTTGGTATGTGTAGGATTTTCATGTCGGGCACATTTATGTCGTGTGTTGGTTGTTGGCCTCGCATTGGGTGTGCACACGAGTCGATTGCTCGTGAGGCGATTAGGTACAAGACCACGCGGTATTTGATCGATACTCGTTGGTGGCTTGTGCACGGACACATTTCCATCCCGGGCGTAGTGTGGCGCCACCCTTTGAGCCGCACTGTTAGTTGATTCATACGGCATGTTTGATTGCGTATGTTTTCAACAAGTTTGGGTTATAATCTAACCGCTTCATTTTAATCAAACTTGTGGTTTATACTACATATTTATATGATTATGTTTATTCAACTCGGAGGATTGTTGTTCTCAGATAATCAATTCCCGTTGGGGATATTGTTTCTCGTGTCATGGCAAGGCAAAGGCGCAGTTGAGCACGTTGACGGCGAGGAGTCCCAATGATACTAGAAAGGGGCCCGATGCATTGATTATTTATTGATCATTTATGTTTCCTTTATTTATTCCGCTGCAGACATTCCGTTTGAATACTCATTTCATTCAGTGTTGTGTATTTTATCGTCACATAAAATACACATGTATTCTATTTTATCCTGGGTGTGTTGTATGAAACTCCTAATCGGAGTAATTGATGTTGAAATGTGGTTCGGTACTACATTTACCCTGTGTAATTCATCCGTTTTCATTCGCCTGGTGGGTCCCAGTCGGGGGTCCACGGCACTGTAATATCCGCCTAGTTTGGGGTGTTACAGATGGTACCGTACAATGAGTTCTAACATGTCCCGCTGAATCACAGTTAAAGCAAACAACAGTCGAACTCGTCTTCTGAGAGGAAGATGCTTTCCCAGCATGAAGACGACTAGAAAAAGACGTCTTGGATATCGGAGCCCGATGTCCCTCTGAACGAACCGACATCCTAGTCCTCTCACCAGAAGAAACTGAAGGGTTCGTCCGAGCAAGCTCCTTGATCAAAAGCTCTGCTCCAAAAGCCTTCTCGATGAATTCACCAAGTGAATTACAATTGTGGTTGAACAACTGCATCATCAACTGCAGGTTTAGCCTCTTGCTAAGATACTTGATCTTATCCGCTTCAATACGGATAACAGAGGAAGCAAACTGAAGAAGTCCTTGAAACTTCTCAGCAATAACACTAACACCCTCATCTTCGATGGATTCGGTGTTCAAAACCTCTGACAGCTTGTCTTCACGAAGTGAAGCCGGATAATACCTATCTAACATGAGAGTCTTGAACTCGATCCAAACACAATCACGATCGGTGGGTTTCACAGAAAGCCACCAAGAATAAGCACCCTTACTCAGATAGTAAGCCGCGATTACCACCTTACTCTCCTCCGGACACTGAACCACGTCGAAGAGTTTATCGAAATGCTCAAGCTAATGAAAAAGGTCAACTGGTTCCGACGAACCCTCAATAATAGGCGGCCTCTGACGAGAGATATTGCCAACAATCTAATTCACTCCCCCAGTCTGCCCATGAAACGGCACCTGGAATCCCAGTTGCGGTGCACTACGAACCACCGAGGCCTGCATGGTCTCCACTATCTGCATTATATGAGTCATCTATGTAACATCCCCAAAACCATATGGGAATATTACACTCCGTAGACCCTTTCCACAAGGATCTACCAGGCTAAACATCCATAAACAACCAAATGCTTGCCCGACCAGGGTCAAACAATAAAATGATACAGACCGATATGGTCACTTACACGTGAATACACAAACCGATGAGGTCACACAACCCAATCGATAAAACTGACTTAAATAACATTACCCACACAGGGGTCGAAATACAATACAAATAAGACCAAATCAACTCGACAACACAACAAAAATCAAAATAACTCTCGACTCATGATTAGTATCGCACTCGTCATCCTCTTGTGCCAATCCTGTGATTGCTCCTAAATGCATGTACCTGGACGCAAAACAGACATCCACCCCCCGATTACTCGGGGGTTAGTAAAACTCCACTGTTTTACTAGTGCAAGTATCAAATCATACGAAATATAACAAGCAAGTAATAATCGTGAATCAAATATGACAATCAAGTATCAAAATATCCCCGGGAGTTTTTCACAAGGAAAGATAAGCTATGAAGCATTCGAAAATAAGATTATCACCTCGGGAATTTTAGAATTTCAAAACCTTTCGAAAATATTAGGGTCTTAACCCAAATCTCAAAATTGTATTTCAACAATTTACAGTACGAAAACATTTCCATAAATCTCATGGGGCTCGGCCCAACATTCTTTCTTAAAACTTTTCCTTTAAAAACTTTGATTTGAAAAGTATCATGCTCATGACACCGTGATCCACAGTCACGTGTCTCCGAAGGATCAACAACCCGCACGGACGACCTCACGCCCAATAAAACAAACATAATCAATTCCGACACCGTGATCCACATCACGTGTCTCCGTAGGTTCAACAACCCACACGGACTATTAACCAAACATAACCAATTCCGACACCGTGATCCATCATCACGTGTCTCCGTAGGCATAACAACCCACGGACTATTAACCAAAAAAAACAAATTCCGACACCGTGATCCA
Organism: Orobanche coerulescens; assembly: GCA_033398695.1. Taxonomy (NCBI): domain Eukaryota; kingdom Viridiplantae; phylum Streptophyta; class Magnoliopsida; order Lamiales; family Orobanchaceae; genus Orobanche; species Orobanche coerulescens. Next base: position 216,882 of record JAWKAU010000152.1, read on the forward strand.
CTGTCTCGTGTCTCCGTAGGCATAACAACCCGCACGGACTATATCAATCACAACAATCACACAACAGTCCTGACACCGTAGTCCACTGCCACGTGTCACCGTAAGCCCCGTCGAGCTCACCCGGTTGGACGCACTGTGTCCGAAACTCATGGTCCACTGCCATGCGTTATCGTAGGCCTCGTCAGACCAGCACGATTGGACCTCAGTACCTCACTAAGTTCTGATCCCATAGTCCACTGCCACGAATCCTCGTAGGTCCCGTCGAACCAACACGAGTGAACTTAGCGGTCACACACATATTCACATTCACATTACATACAACAATGAGCACAATTAATCAATCACCTTGATCACCACAAAATCGTACATTGCACGCATATAACACAACCTCGACACTCACAACAACTATCATCAATCAACGACATTTAACCAACATAACACACATTCGGTACACAATACATTGCACAACCAAGTGTACAACCATCCCATATGTACGTCGCATTCCTGCAAAAATGGCACAACGCCTAACACGTATACTGATATAACACTATTATCACAAAGCCTTCAAATTACGGAAAACACAACCAACTCAAACGGAACATAATTACGAAGGCAAGCAAAGTCATCATACATCTCATACGTAATTACTAGTCGCAAGATACAAGTCGTATAGTAAGATACTTGCCTTAATAACCGCTACCGAACGCTCCGAAGAACACAGTTCGACCGGGAAGCTCGAACCCCAAAGAAGGCAACGAACGGAAGGGTTCCGACTCGAGTTCTTCACAAGAATTCGTTCCTAAGTCACAACGATATCAATTCAATCACAATTCTACGAAAACGTATGGAACTTCCCAAGTTCTACCCATTGAAGCATTTTATCGGACACTTTGAAGGCGTAGTCCAATTCAATCGATTATTCAAAGAAATACTCAAATCCGTTCCATAAAACTTCAAGAGTATTGAATGATTACGAGTTTACAATCAAGTTTCATCATGAATCTGAATCAAAACAAAGAAAATCGGCCAAAACACCAAGAAACTCCAAGAACATCCAAAAACCAAAAGTTTAGGTGTTCTTACCTTCGATCCGGGTGGAAGATGATGTTAATCCATGATTCCAACTTCCAAAACATGTTTATATAAGTTGATTCTACTCAAAACCATCGATCTATGGTGAAAAATCGCGGAAGGAACGAAGAAAAGTGGAAAATGCCGGATATGACTCGGTCCAGGCCTTAAATAGCCGGACACTGCCGGACGCTTACGTACGTAACCGGCCGGGCCCTTACGATCGAATCGCCATGGCGAAGTCTCGCCAAAAATGCCGGCATCGTTACGTACGTAACCGGGACGAGGCTTACGACGTAACCGGCCTTAGGTATGCGTAATCGCTGAGCACTCTGCCGTAACTCGACGATCTTGGCACAGGCCCAGTTGCCGGCCATGACTCGGCCGGGGCCAACTCCGACGGCCCGAACGACCCCGAAACCCAAACCTGAATACGAATCGAAGATACGGTTACGAAGTACTCGCAAAGACGAATCCGAACACTAAGAGAACACACGATTCCGACCACCCGAGGGCTCAAAATTCGACAACGGAAGTAATTACCCCAAACTTTGGGAAATTACGAAAATGGCCCAAAACGCCCGAAAATCACGATACGTGATCGAATAACCAAACCGAAGTTCACAACACGTCTAACAAAGTTAAACGGACTTACGGGAAACTCGAAACAGCAGTTTTGAACGAGATTCGCAAGAATCGAACTCAAGTGCGGAAAAGTCGCTAAAAAGCTCGGAACTCAGCAAAACGATACCGAAACGAACTCGGATGACAAAAAGCGTAGAATTAATCATTCTCATAATGACGAAACGGTCATGAGAGAGTCGTCAAAACGGACTCCGGCCAAAAAAAGAAATTTACCGAAAATCGAAAATTGCGGATATTACATTCTACCCTCTTTAAAAGAAGTTTCGTCCCGAAACTTAAAACAAGTAGGGAGAAGAAATATCCCGCCGGAAAAACTCAACGAGATACACAAGAAGCACGTAACTCATGCCCAACGGAGAAACGTTACAAGCAACGCAACGGAATATACGGTGTGAAAACACGCTCCACGACGACCAACACGACGCCACCGGTAGAGACATAATAAAATCAACAAGTGACAAGCGTCATCAAACAGATAATACAATCGAGTCGATTATCTGAACAATCACAAAACACAATGAACAAAAATCAATACGATTGACCAACCCAACGGTTCATCAATCAAAACGCGAGCCAAACGCTGAACAAATACGGAATTCCACTGCCCAAGGGTTGGAAGATCGAAACGAGACTAATCTCGAACTTAAGGGAATTACGAAGGAGTCGAACGCGTTCAACAATCACGAAACGAGATCAACAAAAACCGATCAATCAAACGATCGAACCACAACGATCGAGACAACAAAAATCGAACAATCACGTTCGAATCACGAAGAACAATAAAATTCAAACAACAACTCCAAGGTTCACATCTCGACTCGAGACAATATATGATTCGGTGAAAACAACATGTGCCTTCACATAAGATCCACAGGAAAGGGAATAGAAATTGAAAAATTACAACAACAAACGAGTTATTCCGAAACAATACCACGCTCATTCGATCAACAAAAGCAAGAGGCAGGACAAGCTCAGAAAATGTCAACGAACATAAACTAGTCGACAGAGTCGAAAATACAGAAGTTCAAAATCCGATCCACTTCGAATAAAAGAACTAATAGAACCGAAAGATGTTACTTCCGAACAAGGTTCACAAGAATCGAACCGGACTCGGAAATGTCACAGCGATAACCAGATCGACCCAAAACAAGATCACAGCTCGTTCGAACGACGAAACCGAAATACAGAACAAGTCCAGAAAGTATCAACAAACACGAGCGAGTCGATAGACCTGAGAAAGAGGAAATACAGAAGTCAAAACGATACGGGCATTACATTCGCCCTCTTATAAAAGAAATGTCGTTCCCGCAACTCACAACAACTGGAGTAAGGTGACAACACAAAAAGCAAACGACAGAAACATCTCCCATGGGCCTCTCAGAGCCGATCCTCATATCATCTTGAAGTTCGCGCCCGAAAGACTCGGAACCCAACTCGCAAAAGCTGGATCTGTGTGAGAAAAATAATTGGTACGTGCATGCCCCCAGCACACCACGGTTGAAATACCTCGGCTCGGCATACCGAAAATACAACTGCTAGGTACAATGGAATATAACGTCGCAAAACAACAAACCGGAGATGCCAACTTGGCACAACAAAGAATCATAACATATATCATATACAACGATTACCATTGTAAAGTAATACACACACAAACACTACAACAACGACGGTATCGTTCGGTGACCTCAACGGCCCGAACGATAACCAGCACATAATTACAAACATTATGAAACAATCACACATGTACACAAACGTACAAACCCAAGATTCAACTTATCACACTCGTGCGACAACACGCAAATCGCCACGAGGTGATAAACAGTAAACACCAGTTCACGCCTCTCACAGAGGGCTAGTACAATAATTGCGTGGCAACGCCTCGACGTTCATGCCACCAATTCGACCATACTCGGGAGCAACATCATAACGATAACGCGAACATCATATATACATACCCATCCCTCAAACGGGAATGGATAGGTTTTAAAAACGAAAACCTCCTTTTGAAAATAATTTTGGAAACACCGATTGATCTTGAGTATCACCCTTCAAAAAAAGTACAATCGTGAAACATCGTTATTGAGACTTTGGAAAACTATTTCGCATTCGATAAAAATGAGGACACTTTCTTTTCGTGAAAACTTTCGGAAATATTCGACCCTCGGGTCTAAGTAAAAGTGTTTCTAAAACATTGGAAATATCTCAAAACATTTTGGTCCTCGAGGTAGAAGAATTTTGAAACATATTGTGGCACCTTGGATGTACCACGAGAAAATAATTCATTTTAAACGTACATCTCGAAATTTATTTCTAGGATACTCAAGGTTTTCAAAGATAATTCAATGGGCTAGAATGCCCAAAAATCTCAGGTAATTACATGGAACATTATAGCGCTGTGGGTCCCGTGCCGGAACCCACCAGGATAAAAACCATTTACAAAAATGCCAAAAGGGCTGATGACGGTAATATTTCAAAACTCACAAAAGCCATTTACAAAATACTGAATACCGTCATAAGAATTTCGCCAAAACGATCAAGGCCATAATGCCAAAAACTCGGTTAAGGGAATCGATTTTCAAAATAAAACTCAGTCGGTAAAATACCGAAATCCATTACAAAATAACTCACGCAGTGGATAAAAAATACAGTCCAACATGCACAATCCAATTGAATACGTCTCACAGCATCTAGTTTAAACATATAACAAAACTATTCCTCGGAGTTTCTCGCGAACTCAATCGTCGATACCTTATTCGAAACCCAACAAGGTTCTCAATTTTCACACCATACCACCCCTCACAGTGGTTCAAAGGTAAAACAACAATAGGCCCAGTTTTATACATATACTATATGTCACACGTATTAAATACAACTATATTCACAACACCGTGCAAATAAAATTATGCACCGCAATTAACTCATTTAGATACAATCATGATACACAGGTACTTCGCATAAAAGAGGAGACTTACGTCCACAGGCCGCACGGAGATGATGGTCGTTCACGATACTAATCTCATCCGACAACATATCCGACACGTTGTGACTACGCACAACTCAATTTGTCACCTGACGACTAGAACGACAAGACAACACATTACTCGACAAACCACGACTCGACTTGACCCGACAGCCTAGGTTTCCGCAACCTAAGCTCCGATACCATAAATGTAACATACCCAAAACCATATGGGAATATTACACACCGTAGACCCTTTCCACAAGGATCTACCAGGCTAAACATCCATAAACAACCAAATGCTTGCCCGACCAGGGTCAAACAATAAAATGATACAGACCAATATGGTCACTTACACGTGAATACACAAACCGATGAGGTCACACAACCCAATCGATAAAACTGACTTAAATAACATTACCCACACAGGGGTCGAAATACAATACAGCGGAAGACTGAAATCAACTCTGACAACACAACAAAAATCAAAATAACTCTCGACTCATGATTAGTATCGCAGCTCGTCATCCTCTTGTGCCAATCCTGTGTTGCTCCCTAAATGCATGTGCACGGACGCAAAGCAGACATCCACCCCGATTACTCGGGGTTAGTAAAACTCCACTGTTTTACTAGTGCAAGTATCAAATCATACGAAATATAACAAGCAAGTAATAATCGTGAATCAAATATGACAATCAAGTATCAAAATATCCCCGGGAGTTTTTCACAAGGAAAGATAAGCTATGAAGCATTCGAAAATAAGATTATCACCTCGGGAATTTTAGAATTTCAAAACCTTTCGAAAATATTAGGGTCTTAACCCAAATCTCAAAATTGTATTTCAACAATTTACAGTACGAAAACATTTCCATAAATCTCATGGGGCTCGGGCCAACATTCTTTCTTAAAACTTTTCCTTTAAAAACTTTGATTTGAAAAGTATCATGCTCATGACACCGTGATCCACTGTCACGTGTCTCCGTAGGTTCAACAACCCGCACGGACTACATCACGCACAATTAAACAAACATAATCAATTCCGACACCGTGATCCACATCACGTGTCTCCGTAGGTTCAACAACCCACACGGACTATTAACCAAACATAACCAATTCCGACACCGTGATCCATCATCACGTGTCTCCGTAGTTCAACAACCCACACGCACTATTAACCAAACTTAAACAATTCCGACACCGTGATCCACTGTCACGTGTCTCCATAGGCATAACAACCCGCACGGACTATATCAATCACAACAATCACACACAGTCCGACACCGTAGTCCACCGCCACGTGTCACCGTAAGCCCGTCGAGCTCACCGGTTGGGCACCGTGTCCGAAACTCATGGTCTCTCGCCATGCGTTATCGTAGGCCTCGTCGGACCCGGCACGATTGGACCTCGATTACCTCACTAAGTTCCGATCCCATAGTCCATCGCCACGAATCCTCGTAGGTCCCGTCGAACCAACACGAGTGAACTTAGCGGTCACACACATATTCACATTCACATTACATACAACAATGAGCACAATTAATCAATCACCTTGATCACCACAAAATCGTACATTGCACGCACATAACACAACCTCGACACTCACAACAACTATCATCAATCAACGACATTTAACCAACATAACACACATTCGGTACACAATACATTGCACAACCAAGTGTACAACCATCCCATATGTACGTCGCATTCCTGCACAAATGGCACAACGCCTAACACGTATACTGATATAACACTATTATCACAAAGCCTTCAAATTACGGAAAACACAACCAACTCAAACGGAACATAATTACGAAGGCAAGCAAAGTCATCATACATCTCATACGTAATTACTAGTCGCAAGATACAAGTCGTATAGTAAGATACTTGCCTTAATAACCGCTACCGAACGCTCCGAAGAACACGGTTCGACTGGGAAGCTCGAACCCCAAAGAAGGCAATGAACGGAAGGGTTCCGACTCGAGTTCTTCACAAGAATTCGTTCCTAAGTCACAACGATATCAATTCAATCACAATTCTACGAAAACGTATGGAACTTCCCAAGTTCTACCCATTGAAGCATTTTATCGGACACTTTGAATGCGTAGTCCAATTCAATCGATTATTCAAAGAAATACTCAAATCCGTTCCACAAAACTTCAAGGGTATTGAATGATTACGAGTTTACAATCAAGTTTCATCAGGAATCTGAATCAAAACAAAGAAAATCGGCCAAAACACCAAGAAACCCCAAGAACATCCAAAAACCAAAAGTTTAGGTGTTCTTACCTTCGATCCGGGTGGAAGATGATGTTAATCCATGATTCCAACTTCCAAAACATGTTTATATAAGTTGATTCTACTCAAAACCATCGATCTATGGTGAAAAATCACGGAAGGAACGAAGAAAAGTGGAAAATGCCGGATATGACTCGGTCCAGGCCTTAAATAGCCGGAGACTGTCGGACGCTTACGTACGTAACCGGCCATGGCCGAAGTCTCTGCCCAGAAATGCCGGCATCGTTACGTACGTGACCGGCCGAGGCTTACGTACGTAACCGGCCTTACGTACGTAACTGCCGAGCACTACCGGCCGTAACTCGGCCAGTGCTGGCCTAGGCCCAGACTGCCCGGCCATGACTCGGTCGGGGCCAACTCCGACGGCCCGAACGACCCCGAAACCCGAACCTGAATACGAATCGAAGATATGGTTATGAAGTACTCGCAAAGACGAATCCGAACACTAAGAGAACACACGATTCCGACCACCCGAGGGCTCGAAATTCGACAACGGAAGTAATTACCCCAAACTTTAGGAAATTACGAAAATGGCCCAAAACGCCCGAAAATCACGATACGTGATCGAATAACCAAACCGAAGTTCAAAACACGTCTAACAAAGCTAAACGGACTTACGGGAAACTCGAAACAGCAGTTTTGAACGAGATTCGCAAGAATCGAACTCAAGTGCGGAAAAGTCGCTAAAAAGCTCGGAACTCAGCAAAACGATACCGAAACGAACTCGGATGACAAAAAGCGTAGAATTAATCATTCTCAGAATGACGAAACGGTCATGAGAGAGTCGTCAAAACGGACTCCGGCCGAAAAAAGAAATTTACCAAAAATCGAAAATTGCGGATATTACAATCTAGGCCATCATGCCCCTCATAAGAAAGAAAGAGTCGACGTGTCCACTCTCAGTCTGATCGACCTCTCGAGTATGACGTCCCGAAGGAGAATCGGTCGGGTAGGTAGCACTACCGGCCGAACTCTGATCCATCTCGGCATCCACCTACGCATAAACATGAGGTTCTGAGTTTCAACCAGCTCTGTAACCTCTACCCCTCTGCCACGTCCTCGGATTCCTCTTTCCATACTGAAAGAATAGCGTTCGATCATGAGCAAAGCTCAAATACATCTCAACGGCCAAATCAGAATGCTAAGTCAATAGCCAAACACGAGTATACATACTCAACAGATAAATAATCACATCAATCATCTTAATCATAGCCAACACATAGCCCACACGCTCCAAAACAAGTATTCATGAATCAATCGCAACACTAATGTTATATACAGGTTTCAACAAAACATGTATAAATAATGACATAATGAATGTATGAACATAAAAGAGAATCGAGTCCTTACACAGGTCATACGTAGCTTCAAGGCCTTGTGATACTAGTCTTCACTGACGACGACTCGATGAAAGAAAGACTCATACAGTCGCCCAACTATCACGACTCGCAAAACCCGACTGTCCAGATTGTCATAACCTGACAGTCCCACTACTATCGCGTCGGTAGAGCCACATAACTCACATATCAGGGTGTCTCACAACCCAATTCTCTGATACCATCTTCTGTAACACCCCCAAATCCCACTGGGTCATTACATTGTTGTGGACCCCACACCAGGTGATCCACCAGGCGAACACGATTAAAATACAACAACTAACCAAAAAAGGGGAAATCACAGACCCTACTATGATATCCGACATACTATTCCGATACGGAATTTCAACGACAAGGATGGGCCTACATAGCCAAAATAAAAATACAACATCCACGAGTCTCGCTCGGATAATACAACAGTGACCATAACTAACGAAACTGGAGTACTCCAAACTGTCTGACCAACATGAACACCAAAATATCTCGGACTAGTATTGCTCGAATGCCTCGTCTCCAATGTCATGCCCCTGTGTCTCAACTCTCTCCTCGCAAACACCTAAAACATGAAAACATGTTCCGCCCCCACGGGGTCAGTCATCTAGATAATGAATATCAAATACATGCACAACATGATATGTATCCAAACGCAGAATAAACGGTACAACAATGGTAATATGAGATGCTCACAAAACAAGGTAAGAACCGAGCATTCATGAAATATTATGCCCACGGCATACGATCGGTACCTGCTCGATAGGTTAGAACACAAGTGCCCAACGGCGAATCATCAATACAGAACACAACAATGAACTACCCGAAGGTAACCCAAACCAAAGCTGAAATAAATCCGAATCACAATGCCCGAAGGCTCCAACGGAAATACCAAAACATCACAATGGCCTGAAAGCCCTCAGCCGAAGCTGCCATAATATCATGATTGTCTGAAAACCACTCACCGAAGCTGCCAATCATCACAATGGCCTGAAAGCCGAACAGCCTGAAGCTGTATATCATCACAATACGGATATCAAAGAAACAAACCCGACTGTTGAACATAACCCTCGGCGTATGAACAACCAGTCGGAAATCGTCGGACATATCCAATACAGCATGGACAATGAACGACCAAAATAATAAGGCTCAAGAGGGACATCACAGTACGCCCGATCTAGAAATGTGTCCGTGCACATGTCCACCCCGTATACGGAATCCAGAATATGTGGGACAATGTACCTAATTAGCCTCATGAACTACGTCTCATGTGCACGGTCCAATGCAGAAACATCCACGCATGACCATCGTGTGCCTGGCTAAAAATCCTACACATGACCAATCGGCACGCAGATATGATTCCAGATATGTCACGATGCAACATGACAACGAAACTCAAAGGATAACACATCCAATACGGTTCAAAAGACCCACCAAAGTGAATGATGACACATGGATAATGAAAGATCTACACGACCAACAATATCCAAAACAACCATCCTGGGATCACAATCCCTAAGGACCGATTAACGCGATCAACAATCACAACACAACAATCCTGGAATCCTCAACCCTCAACGATCACAAAAGTACCGAGTTTACAAGAATGATAGTGTGCTGCCTTGAGTCGGACAACACGACAACAATAACTCACGGATGGGCACCGTCCTCGGCGATCCCAATTCAAATACCTCGACTGCCTTAAAATTGCCAATCGATAACGACACGACGGATGGGAACTCTCTTTGATAATCCCAATTCAATACCTCGATTACCTTAGAACGGCCAATCGATAACAACAATACAACGGATGGGATATGTCTTAGATAGTCCCAATTCAATACATTGATTACCTTAGAACGGTCAATCGATAACAACAATACCACGGATGTCTCGGCACCTTTAATCAGTTACCGATAACGAAAATGATAATTGAATACGTCTATGTCTTCAATCGGCCAATACAACATCAATAACGAAGCACCAATATCAATAACAATGATCACAACTATGTCTTAAATCGACATTAATATCAACAACAACAATCGATACATCGATACCGCGAACCGGCTATCTACAACAATATTACCAACAAGTATCGTAATGCCTTGAATCGGCCATTTACGAACAACAATAACATTTGGCATAATTTGCCAAAGGGTATCGTATCAAACAATCCCCTCATATCAACAAAATCATAAAGAGACCAAGTCTCGAAATGATACACACACTCATACACATACGTGATAACATTAATCTCATTGATTAGTACAAGTATAAAACTTGCCTTAAACCGAAGGCGATAAATTCCTTCCACGATCAACGTCCTCCCACGAAAATGACAAACGGCGCCTTCCGACGATCACAAACACGTGAACAACCTTGAATGAAATACAATTCATTCAATAACACAAAATAAATAGAAAACAACACCAAGGACAACCCGATTCGATCACGAATCGATTAAACTCCACAAACGAATACCATAGTCCTCAACTATGAATTCTAACATCCTCTAATACCTCAATGATTGATATGATCAAACGTTCTTAACACTTGTGAAAACAATTCAACAAGAATCACTTTAAGAACAACATCAAATTGATCCTCCTATAATGATAATATCATCAGTATCATCACTATCACCGCAAGTACATCACCAAAACAACAAACATGATGTCTAAACAATAATCAATCACCAATTCATCATGAATTCGGATTAATCAACAAGATTAAATCAATCATTTCAAGATTATGACAATCATTACATAATTCATCATAATTCCTTACAAAAATAGTTAAAATCTCCCCAAGAAACACATCATCAACACCAATCATATCAAGACTATGTTAATCATATAACAATCTTAACATAATCCTTCCTAGACATGATTGTAACTTCCAAACATTCTAAAACATCAAGAACAACTCCTCCTCAAGACAAAATCATCATGTTCTTCATCACAAGTTATGAAAACTCATCAAGAATCATGATATACTCCAACAATCAATCAATACCCGAAGAAAAACAACAACAACAACAACATAATCATCATACTCGAAAATCACTTGGAGAACAAGAGATTAAGGAAACTTACCAATGAAGAACAAGAAGAACTCTCCAAACACCAAAGGAGCACCAACAAGCTTCCAACTTCAAGCTCCAAATCGAGTTATGATGATCAAAAACAAGATGGAAGAGGCTAAATATCAAGAACAAGTCCAGAGAGATGGTTCTAGGGAAATAAACTCGATTTTGGTTCGTGAGGAAATGAAATATGAAACCAACATAAATAGACTGACAAGCTCATTACGTACGCTATACAACAAGGTTGACGTACGTAAGGGACGTTACGTACGCTATGCCAAAACATTAACATACGTAATGCTAAATCCAGAATCAACTGACCAAAAATATGAAGACCTTAATGTACGTAAACAAGAAACTTTTATGTACGTTAACAAGCTACATGGATTACATACGTAGAGTTCACCTCTTAACGCACGTAAGGATCCATTGACTGCAATAGTCGATCGGATCAAAGATGCCCGGGACCCACCATCCGAAAGTTGACTCCGAGGAAGGTTCCCTCCACCTACCACTCATTACGTACGTAGCGTGACGTGCATACCGTACGTAATGTCTAAAGCCTAACGTACGTTAAGCGCACAAACTAACGTATGTTAGCTCAACAAAGTGGACAACCAAGTTGTCCCACCAACTCTCAACCGGAATGAACGAAATACAAACCAACACACCTCAGCAAGCACGAATGATATAATACAATGGCATTTGTACGATTCCAAATGAATATGTACAACTCAACAGTAATACGAAAAAAAATTACCCCCGGATATTACACTAGGTTGTACAAGGCTTGCTCTATCGATTATGAGCGTTCATCCCTCTTCATGGTGTATCACGTTGGGGCCAATACATTTTACTACTTTAGGAGTTGGCCAGTAAATTCACCGTTCTCATGGAGCAAGCACCCACAGGCCGAGGAGAAAGTTCTGTTTGTTACGACACTTCCAAGATCTCACGTACTCATGAGCATCGCATGATTTTAGAGTAGTACAGCACAGTTGCCTTATTTGAAGACACTTTAGACCCTATTAGTGAAAGAGAGCGGTCTTATTGTATTTGAGGGCAGCAACACCGATTTTGATGCTCGACAATCTAATTATGAACACTAGTCAGCCCCTCATTCTTGTTTTAACGTAGTGATGTTGTACTTCATGCGTGCTTTGATTTACTCCTTGCATTATAGTTTTATCTTGTCTTTGATTGTGTCTTTTGTTTACTTTCTAGATCATTAGGGGGGCTGATGCTTGAGTCTTAGATATTGGCCCGTACAGAAAGATATGCTGACCAATGGCGTTCAGGCTTAGGAAAGAGTATTACCAAGATAATACCGAAATGCACAACATTAGGGGGAACAACGCCCAAGATCCCATCCCCCTGGCACGACACGAAAGGAGGAAAAGATTACTCGAATCATTTACCTCATGAAAGGACCTCAACGTACCTATAAAATGATAGCCCCATCTTGAGGGAATTACATGAAGCGGCCTAGCCTTATATTAAACACGTCTAGGATTGGTCCAACTTTTGTGAAAAAAATTAAAGAATTGGAACCAAAATCGACCGGCTATATCCAGTTGGGTTCTTATTCCTTTTTTTCACGAACCGTTTAAGAATCGAACTGCAAAAACTGCTCTATTATTTTTTTGTTAGCAACTGAGTAAAAAAATACTAATAAATAGGTTATAACCAATAACCGACTGGAACCACCCAAAATTAACTAATGAAATCAATAAAATGACAACTAAAATGCAATTTAACGTGGAGTTAAAAGTTCAAAAGAAGAAAATTGTAACTAGTTCATGTGTTTATTAACAAGTTCGATATGTGAATATGTGTATATATATATATATATATATATTCATAAGTTAATACTGTAAAGTACTGCATCTAATATTGATACTGCATAGAACGCGCCACTATATAGGGATGCATTAAAATATTAGATTATATGCATCAAATATATTGCATATTTTAATGTATTGAAATTTTGATGCACGAAATGCATATATTTCATGCATAATTAGTACAAAACTCATGCATAAATTAGTACTGTAAAATACTGCATCTAATATTAGTCTGCGTAAAGCGTTCATATATATATATATATATATATATATATATATATATATATATATATATATATATATATATATATATATAAAAGAACAAGTTCTTCGGTTTTTACACCAACTTTTACAGTGGAACCAAAAACCGAAAATGGTTCACATGTTTATTATTCTAATTGACTGGTTCCGGGGCTGTTTGGCAGTTGCTGAATGATTTAGTGCAGAATGGTTGAGAGGCCAGAATGGTTGAGAGGCTCTGTATGGTTAAGTGCAGAATGAAATTTGGTTGTTTGGTCACTGTTCTGAACGGTAACTCTGAATGGTAACAAATTACCATTCTACCCTTCTGTATAAAAATAGCGATTAAAAATCCCTTTTTTCCTCTCCTTGCGCACCAAAACCTCTCCTTTTTATAAATAAAAACCCTAATTTTTATAAATAATTGTGTATAATATTTTTAAATTTAATTCATTTAAAATAATAATAATAATAATTGTGTATGATATTTTTAAATTTAATTCATTTGAAATAATAATAATAATAATTATTATTATTATGTATAATATTTTTAAATTTAATTCATTTGAAATAATAATAATAATAATTATGCATAATATTTTTTAATTTAATTCATTTAAAATAATAATAATAATTATGTATAATATTTTTTAATTTAATTCATTTAGAAAATTATAATAATAATAATTATATCTAATATTTTTATTTAAATTCATTTAAAAAATAATAATAATAATTATGAATAATAATTCTTAATTTAAGAAGATGGGTAAATCTGGAAATTGTTTGCCTCTTAATGGTTGAGAGAGGGTATGGATGCTTAATGGTTAAGAGGTTATTGTAACTATTAAGAGGTCATATTTTTTTTGCCAAACAGTCCTGACCTCTTAGCGATTCAGAGGTAGGCTCTTACGCTTTGTTCCCGAGTCTTATTTAAGGAGAGAAAGGAACGGAATTGAAGAGAAACGGAAAGAAAAAAAATTAAAATGTGTTCCCTAGTTTTTTTTGGGAAGGAAGTGGGAAGAAAAGAAAAGATTTTGGGGGATAATCATCCTTCCAAATTTTCCTTCCAAATTGGAGAGTTTTGGAGAGAAAGGAATCACGTTATTATACATATCTTTTATTTTGACAGATTTGCCCTTCCCTTCAACCCTATTATATCACGTATCTCATCATCTTCTTCTTCTTGGCTCTTCTCTCAGCAAGATAAAAATCGAACGTGTAGTAGCGGCCCGGCGAAAGTAGTTGTCTCCGTCCCGCTATTCCTGCTTTTTGCACAGGTACTTCTTCTTCTTCTTGAGAAAAACTTTTTTCTCGATTTTCATCACGATTTTATAAATATGAATGGATCGGACTCGTCATATTTGTTTGTCATCATGGAGATCTTGAGAGAAAACTTTACCAGGAAGATTGAGACTTCCATAAAAAAATTCGTATTCTTTGAAAATGGTTTCCTCTCTCGCTACGCTGTGTTTCCCTTCAAAGGTATGTAAAATTTTATGAACATTAAAATTTAATAGGGATTAAAAATAATTAATATTTAATAATTCTACATAAATTAATAATTATTAATAACAAGGATTAAAGCTAACTATTTTTTTCCCCGTACACAATACTTAGCATTAAGATTCTTTTTTACAACTACTCTATATATGATTGTCGGTCCATATGGGTCGTTGGCATTATCCGGTGATCCACTGTTGATATATGCATAGTTACTTTTTTCATAAAACAGATAATATTTTCAATGGATAATGAGTTGCCCCCACCCGCTCATGTTCTGAAAGCCAGACAAATGCAAGTGGTACATCTTATTTGCTTGTTGATGGCCATTCTGACACAACGTAGACTTTCGAACAAAGATCATCCTAATTTACCTACTAAAAAAGTTATTTTACGTCGTCGACGTGTACGAGAAGAGCTGTTAGACGACCTTTTAAATGGTGGTAAATGTCGTGAGCTTATCCGTATAAGTGAGCAAGCTTTTAAGAAGTTGTGCACTATCTTACAGCGTGATGGTGGTCTTAGACCTACTCAACGCATGTCCGTTGAAGAGCATGTTGCAAGATTTTTGCACATTGTAGGTAATGATTTGAAAAATAGATAGGTCTCTGGATGTATCGGCGCTCAAAGTCCACAACAAGTAGGTGCTTCTATAGAGTTCTGCGTGCGGTTATATCATTAGAGAGTCGTTATATTCAACAACCAAAAGGTGATGTTGTCCCGAAAGAAATTCAAGAGAAAAAGAGATTTTATCCTTACTTCAAGAATTGCGTAGGGGCAATTGATGGGACACATGTCCGTGTCAAGGTACTGATAAAGATGCCCCTAGATATCGTGGTCGCAAGGGATACCCGACGATAAATGTCTTAGCCGCTTGTTCATTTGATTTAAAGTTTACGTATGTTTTAACTGGTTGGGAGGGTACGCATCGACTCAAGAATCTTGAAGAATGCACTCGGTAGAGATGACAAACTAGTAATTCCAACGGGTAATTTTTATTACCAACTTTCATTATGTGTGTAACTTATTATTATAAAACTAATTACACCTTATTTATAGGCCGATATTGTTTGGTAGACGCGGGTTTGCCTCATACGAGTACACTAATGACGCCATATAGAGGTGTTAGGTATCATTTGAAAGAGTAATCCGCTCGTCCCCCGGAGAATGCAAGAGAGTTGTTCAATCTTCGCCATGCTTCATTACGTAACGCTATAGAACGGGCATTTGGTGTTCTAAAAAAAAGGTTTCCTATCATTAGAAGTACACAGGAACCTTTTTATTCTTGTGAAACACAATCAGACATTTTTGGCATCCGTATTTTACATAACTTTTTGTTGGAGGAAGATCGTGACAAAGATATTGAAGATGAGGTACTACAAGAGGTGTTAAATGGACCAACGGAGGAAGTGCAACACAATTTAAGCAATGCACGTGAGGATATTACCACGACAGATCAACTAAGGAACTCAATTGCAAATCAAATGTGGACTAATTACTTGTTGAATCCGAACAATGAAATAGATATGTCAAAGTAGTTCAATAGTAGTTCATTATAGTATTTCAATTTGAATTTATTTGTGTTACTATTTAGTTTTTGTGAATGTTATTTATTTGTAACTTGTAGAGTTTCTAAGTATGTACCTTTTATAACAATATATGGTTCGTTTATTTTTGTTGCTATGTAGAAACTGATAATGAGTAAGCAAGAACCCGTTGGAAATGCCGGTAAGAAACATAGCGTGAACTGGACAGATAGGATGGATTCTGCTTTTATTGATGCAATGGTAACACAACAAGAAAAAGGCAATAGGATTAATGGGACCTTTACTACACAAGCATACGCCAATATGGTGGAGGATGAATACAAAACTTCAAATGAATTTAACAAAAAATAATCTTAAAAATCGTTTGAAAAGTTTGAAAGTTTATTTTTCGCAATGGTATGATATGTTTCGTGGAAGTTCATTGAGTGGGTTCGCATGGAATTCCGATACCCAACTAATTGAAGCAGATGATGAAGTGTGGGAAAACTTGATTAATGTAAGTGTTTGTTTTAAGTTTTACTTAGTTTCTTATATATTTATGTTATTATTCACAATATTAATTGTATTTGGGTTTGTTAAACAGTCAAAGCCTGAGGCAGTCTCCTTGAAGACAAAAAAAGTGGCAAACTATGATCAAATGTTGGTCTTATTTGCGAGAGATAGAGCTTCGGGAGCACATGCTGAAACAGCGAAAGAGAAAAATGCCCGATTGAGCAAAACTGTGGACATCAAATTAGAAACTATTGCAGAAGTTGATGATTTATTGAGAAGTAATGACGTTACACTGGAGAACCAACGCATAGATGATGATGATGATGGCGATGACATTCAAGTGATATCTCCTACGTGTTTTTCACCTGAGCAAAATTCAAGTACGAAGAAGTGCAAAAGTAAAAAAAGAAAAGTTGTAGAAGAAGATGAAGACGAACCATTTGAAACAAAGATTGTGAATGTTGTTGCAGATGTGGCTAATGTTATGAGGGAAGGTAACAAAATTTTTGAAAGAGCTTACCATCACGAGTATACCGGTGATGAAATTTATAAAGAATTGCAGCCGATGGGTTTGGAACCCCATGAAATACCTGGTGCTCTCATGTATTTGGCGCGTAATCAAGCAGATGCAAGGACATTGTTTAGTTGTCCACTCAACATACGAAAGGATTTACTAAAAACAATGATGGGTGCGGGTAATTGAGTCACATCGGATGATAGTTGTTGATTTCTTATTTCTTTGACTTTATATGTTTGGTTTTTGATTTTGGATTTACGAATTGAATTCTGGTTTTAGAAGTCATGTTCTAATTAAATTAAATTGTTTGGGATAATTTCAACGTTTAGGACAATTTCAAATGCATTTATTTCGTTTCAATTTTGAGTTTTCCGCCAAAAGTGTAATGTTATTATTGGTGTTAAATTATCAATTTTGGTGTGAAAATAGATTAAAAGTATACAGTTAAATCTCGATAAATGAATGTTCGATAAACGAATAACCTCGCCAAATGAATAATTTTTTCCGGTCCCAACTCTTTATAACATGTTCAAATTTTCTTTCTATAAATGAATAATTTTCTTAAATGAATATTTTTCTGCATTCCCAATTTTGTAAAGTTGTCAGTTTTATTGACCAAGATCTGAATTCAAAAGATTAACATGTTTGATAAAAAAAAAATTAGGGGTAAAATTGTAAAGTTGTTGTTTTCCTTTCTCTTCCTTTCAACTCGGGAGCACATTTTTTTTTAATTTTCCTTACATTTCCTACGAACTCGGGAACACAAAAGTAGTTTTTCCTTTCCTTCCCCTCCCTTTCTTTTCTCTCCATATTTTCCTTCCCTTTCTTTTCTTTCCTTTACTAAAACTCGGGAACAAAGCGTTAATGTAACCATTAAGAGCCAAACAAACAGCCCCTCCGATTCGTTCCATTTTCAATTTTGCGATTCTCAGTTAAAAATTTTCACCCAATGTTTTGTGCCTCACTGACTCCCTATTGTCATACATTGGTTGATATTGGGCTGGCAAGTGGCTCCAAGTCTTATTGGGATGAGGAAGATTTTGAGTATGCGTTGAATAAAGTTAAGCATTTGTCGAGGTCGTATGATTCTATCTATTATGGTGAAGTAGTTTATGTTCGAACTTAATGTGTATAACGAAATATTGATTAAAAATACATATGGAATTTCCATGGGACTTCTTTTAATTCGAACTTAAGTATATAACAATATATCCATTAGAAATACATATTAAATTTCCTATATATATGGAGTTTTATGTATTTGTTTCCCCGTGGATTCTTCTAGTTAATTTTCGTATTAAGACTACTCAAAGTTTTTAATTCTCTTAGCATGACGTCTTCAGTCAAATTTACGGCTGAGAATTTTCACCGCCGGCTAACGTGGAATTGTTATAAGAATAATCATTTAACTCTCTTGTAATTAGGGGTGTCTAACGGGAATCCGATAATCGGGATTCCCGGTATCGAACCGGTCCCGTATCGGAAACCGGGTACCAAATACCGATTTAACTAGTTCCGGTACGGTAACCGGTACCGTCTCTAATAATAATTCTGGTACTCGATTAACCGGTACTAGACGGGGTACCGGATAAATAATATATATATATATATATATTAGTTTATATTTTTGTTATTCAATTATATATATATATATTATTTTATATTGTAATTGTTGTTAGTTGGATGATTATTGCGTGTATTTGGAAGTATTGTTTTTTGTTATTTAACTTATTTGTTTGATGTTGAGTTTATTTCCGGTATTAAAAAAACTATGTAGTGATTTTTGTGTTAAATTGTTGTTGGATTTGTTTTAGGTATAAATAAAAAGAAAAAAAATTGATATTTTTTTTAAAAATCGGTACCGTAACCGGTTCCATCGGAACCGGTACCGGACCGGGAACTGGTTTACTTAACCGGTACCGGGATCGGTACTTAAAAATGTGACAAATCCGGTAACCGGTAAATCGTTTCCGGTACCGGTTGACCGGTACCGGACCATTTGACAGCCCTACTTGTAATAATTAATGTTTTCCCATGAGGTGGTTGGTAATTGTGGAAATGATCGATCGGTATCCGACAGTCGTATGCACTATTTTATTATAATATTGTCACCCACATGTTATTTTAGCTACACGTAGCGTCGGCCCGGGGAATGGGCAGGCTGGGCGATGGCCCAGGGCCCAGGAGAAAAGGACGCACAATATCCCTTTTTTCGCTTTCAAATCTATACTATTAAAAGATTCAGTCCTAATAATTTAATGTTGAGTCTTAATGATGGAGTCTTAATGATGAGAAAGCCAAATGAATATAGAGATCATTAGCCGAGATGTATAAATCGTCTTTTACTTAACTACAAAAGGAATGTTTTCTCTTCACATAATTAAAATTAGGACATCAAGAAATTTCGCTTACATGTGTCATGCTCATTGCCCAACCATCCAAAAGTTTCATCCCATAATAACTCATTTGTTCTATTTCAATGATTTTTCTATAACTCCATACCATTGCCATCGAAGGGTTGCCTTCTTCAAATTATGTTGTGGTTTAATAACCCACATATTTAATTTGTTCTTAACTTTTGACCTACTCCAACAAAACTTCATACAAAGGGATCTACATAAATAGCACTTCCATATGATGCGAAAGTCACATTGTCCGCAACATTGCATCTCAAAAAACGAACCAATGCCGGAATCTTTGTAGCCGTTGGAATATTTGTAGCCGTCGGATCTTTTGAGGTTTGTCTTTTTTAAATAGTTTTGATGATTTTTTTAATAGATTTTTGTAGTTATTTTATACATCAGAGTATTTCTTATAGATCTATGTCTTTTTTATTTATTTATTCATAGATCTATGTGTTTTTAATAGATCTATGTATTTATTTTGTAGATCCGAGGTTCTCTTCCTCGCCAGAATCTTTGTAGCCACCACCAAAATTTGTTTAGCCGACGCTTTAGGAGTCTGCTTAGCCACCGCCAAGAACTGCTTAGCTGCCGCCGTCGCACTGCTACCGGAAATTGCTTAGCCGCCGCCGCACTGCCACCGGAAACTTTTAGTAAATTTTGATATAAACTTTTATGTAAGTTATGTTATAAATTTTATGGAATATTTGTTATAAAGTTTATGTAAAATTTTTGTATTTTTTTATGTAGATTTATTTGTAAATTTTGTAGTTTTGTTTTAATTTGTTGGTAAAGCATTTTTTTATAGTTTGTAGGTAAATTATATAGTTAGAACTTATGTAATGTGAATTTTATTGTTTATTTTGTTGTTTAAATTTTGTCACAATGTTTATTTTATGTGTATAATTTTTTTTTAATTTGTTGGTAAAGTTTGTTTGTAAAGTGTAGGTAATTTGATTTGGTAAATTATGTTGTTATACTTGGTTTTGTGAATTATTGAAATAATGTTGGGAAATGCACTATTACAGATTTGCACTTGCATAGCGCTTTTTTTGCCCTCAATTGCACTTGCATAGCGCTTTTTTTTTTTTTGCACTCAATGTAAGCCGCCGCTATGAAAGTGCATATGACTTGCATAGCGTTTTTTTAGAGCTATGCAAGTAACATATTCAGAAACATTTTTTAAAGCGCTATATAAGTAGTTGGTTTCTAAGTGCATTGTTTAGATAGCACTTTGGTATGTGCTATGCAAGCAGGATATTCAATATATAATATTACTTTAATAGCACTTAAAAAAGCGTTTTCTAAGTGATATTTTTAAAAATTTTATTGTTATTATGCATTTTGTTTTTACCAGTAATATTCCAAAAAATTCATAAATAAAATAAAAATAGACAAAATGCACAATCCAAATTTGTTTGATATAATTAATATAAATCACAAATACTAACATCATTAATTTATTTGGTGTCTAGTACAGGGAACAGGTTCTGGTGTCTAGTATAGGGGATTAGCTCTGGCAGGGATACAAGAAAACATAAAGCATAAACATAGACTAAACTAGATCATCCTGCTTCTAAGTAAGACCAAGTACTTGAACTGCAGAATCAGTCTCGGCATTGTGGATTCCTTTGTTAGATGAGTGACGTTGACCTGGAACTGGATCAAGATGAGTATCACCACTGGTAGAAGCGTAAATAGCTACACTGAACATGGATCAGCTCTTTCTACTATGCCTGAAAATGGGCCAGACACATTTAAAGTGAACAGGATCCTGATACTTATTTCTCTGTTTCATAGTCCGATTATCAATCTGGTACCTCACGCTGTACTAACAGATTTTAAAATGAAACGAAGAGATTATTAATACAAATAAAAGAGTAACATTCTGATCTTCGTAGAATAATGTAACTATAATATCTGAAACTTATAGTGTCGTGTGTACCAGAAGAGCTTACAGTTTATAGTGCTAACGCCTGGTATTGGTCCTGGACAAGCTCAGATGCATATACCTGATCATGGTGGAAAACATTACAATTTAAGACCCTAATAAACTTAAGAAAAATTATGTGCACAAAAAACTATAGAAATGGATGTGCGATAAAATGTGCCATATGGTGTGCCAAAACTTAATTAGTGAGACCTTTCTTTGAAAACATTAGAAGTCAACCTAATTGCGTATATCTGGAATTATTCTGATATTATGAATTTTTTTAGAGATACCTTGTACGGTTCGAGTTTGAATTTAATTTAGGTAATATAATATTAAGAATTCAGATCTGTTTTAAGTATGTGATAAAGACAGAAAGACAAAGGAAACAAACAATTAAGAGTATCCTAGTTTGTGCTCATTTAGTCATTTTGCAAGGCTCTCATAGTTGCAAAGACGAATCTCGTATACCTTGTTAGAAACTGTATATATAGTTGAGGATTGTAATATCCGACAGAAATTCTTACCTAGTGTTGTATTATTCGGATAATTCAATACTATTGTAGTCTTGTTGCATTTGCTTAATGTTTATTGATGTTGAAATATATCATAATAGACTTGAATATAACTATCATTCGCACTATGATTGGTTTCTCGACGTTGTATAGATAAGTGCATTTTTGGACTAGTAATTCTGTATTTAACGTACGCTAACTCTTTAGCATAACGTACGCTATCTTGTTGGTTTTACGTACATAAGGAAGTGCTGTTTACGTACGTAATGCTTGTAGTCTTATCCGATCTCAACTTTCGGCGTGTGGGGTCGGGCGTGATTCGAATATCTGACCTTTTTGTAGCCGCCTAGTTGACCTACATTACGTACGTAATGCTCTAAGCCATAACGTACGTAATGTTGTTCGTGTTTTCAGTCAGTAGCCTTTGGAACTAGCTTACGTACGTAATACTTTTGGTGTAGCGTACGTAAAGATGCTAGCATACATTATCCTCTTGTGTATAACGTACGTAACGAACTGTGCAGTTATAAAAAGACAACTTGTGTCTTTCATTTTGCATGTCCAACTCCGATTTTTCTCCCCTATAATCATCCCCCTGCCTCTCTAGACCAATTCTACATTCTTCCAACTTGTGTTTGAGCTTTGCATCTTGATTGGGAGCTTGTTTATTAGAAGTTTAGAGTCATTCTTGAAGCTTAGAGTGTGTTCTTGTGGTTTTGGTGTATTGTTATTCATTTCTGAAGGTATGTTATACGATTTCACTCTATAATTTCGTAGTTATAAAGTTAGTGATAAAGTATACTTCACCTAATGTTGAATTAATCAAGCAAAACATGTTTGTAGTTAAGCTTTTAACAACTTAATGATGAATATGGTGATTAAGGGTTTGACATGATGTGTTCTTGATATTTTAAATGGTGGTAATCATGTTTATTAGAAACACACTCTCCTTGCTGGACTATTAACATCGCTAGGACAATAATTATCCTTAGTTTTATTTTAGATAGGTTGATTTGTAGAATTGTTATCATTATATTGAATCAAAGATTTGGAAGATTTTGAACTAGATGAACTTAGGTTTTTCATCGGATTTGGTTGAACCTTGAATTATATCAACATAAAGTTATAGTTCAGAGATGTTTAATTCACCTTGATGATGATTTCGTGATGATTTTGTGATGAATAACTCGACTATATCGTTAACCTAACTAGGTGAACTCATAACCGATGAACATAGTAATAATTTTTCAAATTCATGATTCGTTCGAACGATGATAATCGCCGAGTAACCTTCATTTTGATAACCTTCATTTTGATCAATGTTTTATGGAACGTAGTTGTTTGGATTATATCTTTCAAAACATTGAAGTTGTTTTTAAGAAATTATACCGGCATATCAATTTTAGCAAAGTTCTCTTTGATGATTGTTCTTGATAAATTCTCATCCGTTTGAACCATACGAATAATCGAGAACACCTTGAATGATAACCGGTAATGAGAATAAATTGAAGCTAGTATGAATCATTGAAATGGATTATGATACAAAGATAGTTGAACTAAGCGAATTGAATTTAGGATATCGATTCGTTGAACTAGATATCGATAGTTATTAGAATGTGTTATTGAATGGATTGTATCCCTTACAAGGTTGAATGTTCGAGTAACTGATATTAAGTCGAGGACCGTTTGTTCGTTCGGCAAAGAAGGATTATTCTCGTCTCCGTATTGAGGCAAGTTATCTTGCTTGGATATAATGATGTTTGGATTCTTGTGATGGTTATGCGTTTCGTGTATATGAAACACTTATGATTTTGTGACCCGTGATTTAATATTATTATTGATGATGTTCCGTTTTCCTCGTGGGATCGCATTCCCAAGTTCGTCACTTTTGAACCGTTGATATCATTGATCCTTATTGTCATTTTGGTGAGTTTCTTGATCCTTAAACGGATATGCGATTCATTGAATTCGTTGTCATGTTGTATCGTGATATTTCCGGAATCATATATGCATTCCAATTGGTCATTGTGTAGGATTTTTAGCCAGGCACATATATAGTCATGCGTGGATATTTCCATATTGGGTTGTGCACACAAGACATAGTTCGTGAGGCTAATTAGGTACATTATCCCACGTATATCCTGGATTTTGTACACGGGGTGGACATGTGCACTAACACATTTCCGGATCGGGCGTACTGTGATGTCCATCTTGAGCCATACTATTTTTGTCGTTCATAGTCCATGTGTATTTGGATGTGTTCGACGTTTTGTGACTAACCGTTCATACGCCCGAGGGGTATGTTCATTAGTCGGGATGTTTTTCCTTGAACTCTGATATATATGTGAATTGTATAATATCTTGAGAAATCATTTATCATGTATATCTGACCCTGTGTTGGGTGAAATACTTGTGTTGTATTTTAGGTCGAGGCAAAGTCAAGGCACGGGAAGATCATGGTGACGGCAAAGGGTTCGAAGGATACTAGTTCGGGGGGCCCAAGTCTTTTGTTGTCTAGTTTTGTTCTAATCGTGTAATGTTATCTTTCCGCTTTATTTAAATTGTGGACAAATGTATTGTTATTTAAGGTATATTCCATCTCCATATGGATTATACTTGTAATTTGGATCCTGTGTATAATAAGGTCGTTGGCCATACTACTGTAAACTCCTAATCGGAGTAAGTACTATGTATTGTGGTTCGGTATCACAAGTATTACATATTTAATCTATACTTTGGGTATCGCCTGGTGGGTCCCAGTGTGGGGTCCACGGTACTATAACACCTCCAATCCACTCAGGGATATTACACGCCGTAGACCCTCTCCTCGAGGATCTACCAGGCTGGTAACTAAAATCAAACATATAAACATCGCCTTTTAGGCTAAAATGACTCAGTAGACCGATTTGGTCTTTCCCGAAATACATACAACTCAATCTCAACACATGCCTACGCGGGGTCGAATACAACACACTCCCGTATAACGGGGAAGGAATACTGCAGCGGAATAAAAATACAACCAAACAATACAATAATGTACTAGCCCTCATGTGATTAGCATCGATCATCTTTCATCATCCTTCGTGCCGACCCTGTGTTATGCTCCCAAAACCTGAATGCAAAAACAGACACCCACCATTCGATTACTCGGGGGTTAGCAAAATTCCACTATTTTGCTAGTGCAAGTACAAAGTGCAAAATACGAGTCACACAATTCACATTCCAAGAATAACAATAACCAGAAATCCTCCAAGATTCAAACATAACAGAAAGTACCTCCCGAGGCAGGAGTTTGAGTTAAACTTTCCAAAGTCGAAAGATCACAAATCAGGGGAAACTGTTTATAAAATGGTTTAAAATGCCATCGAGAGTTTTGATAGAAAACAATTTAGGATTATCGAATCCTTCTCTTTCCAAAATCAACAGGGGTCACAGCCCAAAGGTTTTATTTTCACAAATAGAAAACCATCAACAATTCACAGGGTCAAAACCCACGTCACGTGTCCTCGACGGACATAAAATCAACACAACATAAACACCCAAGATACGCAAATCTTGGTCACACGAATACCACACCAACTCGTGAATCCAGAGTAAAGTCATAGATTCCCTCGAGGCCTCGCCGGACCCTCCCGAGGTGAGTAAAACACATTCACAAATCATATATTCAAACTCATGAATCCAGAGTGAAGTCATAGATTCCCTCGAGGCCTCGCCGGACCCTCCCAAGGTGAGCAGAACACATTCACAAATCATATATTCAAACTTATGAATCCAGAGTGAAGTCATAGATTCCCTAAATGTAACACCCCAAAAGGCGATTATTACAGTGCCGTGGACCCCACACTGGGACCCACCAGGTGATATCAAAATACAGATTAAATAAGTATTACTTTGCGATACCAAACCACAATAAATAGTCATTTCTCCGATTAGGAGTTCACTAATAGTATGGCCAGCGGCCATATAATACACAGGATCCGGAATACAAGTACAAACCATATGAAGATGGAATATACTTCAAAATACAACCGAACGATAATATAAATAAAATGGAATTAAAGTAACATTACACGGTTTGAATAATAACCGGACAAAAGACATGGGCCCCCCGAACTAGTATGCCTCAAACCCTTCGCCGTCACCGTGCTCTTCCCGTGCCTTGCCTTTGCCTCGACCTAAAATACAACACAACTATTTCGCCCAAAACACATGGTCACATATACATGATAAATGATTCTCCCGACATTACACAATCCACATATATTAGATCTCAAAGAAAACATCCCGACTTCTGAACATACCCCTCGGGCGTATGAACAATCAGTCCCAAATCATCGAACATATCCAATCATACATGGACTATGAACGATTAAACAATATGGCTCAAGATGGACATCACAGTACGCCCGATCCGGAAATGTGTCCGTGTATATGTCCACCCGTATACGAAATCCAGTATATCACGAACTACGTCTCGTGTGCACAGTCCAAATACGGAAAAGATCCACGTATGACTATATAAGTGCCCGGCTAAAAATCCTACACAATGACCAATCGGCACGCAGATATGATTCCAGATACGTCACGATACAACATGACAACGAATTCAACAAATCACATATCCAATTAAGGATCAAGAGAAACTCACCGAAATGACAACGAGGGCCAAACGAGATCAACGATTCAAAGTAACATACTTGGGAATGCAATCCCATGATGAAAAACGGAATAACATCAAGGACAGTATCAAATTACGAGACACCAATTCATAAACATTTCATACACATGAAATGTATAATCATCACAAGAATCTAATCATCATTATAACCAAGCAAGATAATTTGCCTCAATATAGAGACGAGAATAATCCTCCCTTGTCGAAACAAACGCACGGTCCTCGACTAATATCGTTTACTCGAACAATCAACCTTAAACGAAATACATTTTACTCAATAACATATCCGTATAATTATCGATATAGAATTAGTAATACGACACCCTACAATCCATTAGAATAGTTTCGCTATCTCAAAATATCGAAGTCTTATACCAAGAATTCTTTTTACCTCAATTCAACCTTAAAATCGGTTCACAAGACATTTACCGAATGTTTGCATGATTCTTCATAACTAAGAATTTATCAAGAACATGTTAAACAACCACTTATGGTGTCAATATCATCCTATGTTGATTAAACTTCCCAAAAACATTACAATGTTGAAATGTAAAAATCTGCACAACTAAGTTCATCAATACATCTCGTCTAAATTGGATATTAAGCTTATAATAAGGTTATATTAGTTATGAGCTTACACCATATTCATGAAGATTATCAAAACCATCCTTACAAAGCTGGAAGATCCATTAATATCATTTATGAAATCACCTATCTTAGGTTTTAGAATTACCACACTAATCTTCTAACATTCAACAAGGTGTTCTTATCATTCCTCATGGACTTGTGAATCTGAACCATATTGATGTTAAAACTTCTAAGGTTTCTGAATAAGAGAACATCATTCTATCTTTAATATTGTCAAGTTCTTCCCAAGGTAAATGAATATCAAGTATGGTGTCTTAACACTTTATGATAACAATTCCATCGATCAAACCCATTTATGAAGAAGCTAAATGATTATCTATGTTCTACTGAGGTTACTTCATCCACCAAGATGAGCATAACATTTATATCATGGTTACTATCACCATAGCATCAAGAACACATCCATTTCAAAACCCTCATTTAACATATTCATCAAGAAGTGTTTAAAAAGTTTAATTATAACCATGTTCTACTTGGTTAATTAAACTCTAAGTGAAGTATTCTACACTACTAACATTAATATACGAAGAATACAGAGGATAAACATATACATACATCTAGAAACGAAGAACAACTCTCAACACCACAAGAAACACACTTCAAGCTCAAGAACACCTTCTAACTTCGAATCAATGAGCTCCAATCCAAGTTACAAGACTCAAAACCAAGGTGGCACTACACCAGAATCACGAATTTGTGACTGTCAAAAACTGTCACAAATGGCAAAAACAGTCACAAATGACTGTCATAAAATCACCAGTCACAAGTTTTTGTGTGACTGTCAAAAACAGTCACAAAACAGCAACAAAACCTCATTTATATGACTTTACAATACCACTTTCTATGGCAGTCACAAATATCATTTATGACTGTCATTAGTAGTCACAAATTTCATATTTTATGACAGTCATTAGCAGTCACGAATTTCAACTTTCGTGACTTCCATGGACAGTCACAAATATCATTTTTCATGATTGTCTTGTGACTGTTTTTAGAAGTCACAAATTGTTGAAAAAAAAACAAAAAAAATAGTAAAACCCCATTTTTCTCTAAATGCAATCTAATTATTTTTCATAATAAATTCATAATACAATCCAAACATATTTCTCAAAGTATTCACACAACACTCCAATTAATTTTTACAAGACATAAAAATCACAATGTAATGCTCAAAATTAGCACGTAAAAAAATCTGAACCAACCCATTGGGAATAAAGCACTTATACAACTTATACACAAGTAAAGCACTTATACAACTTATTCACCAAACAGTCTCTTGTAACTTTTTCTTTCATGCTTTAGCTTCTAATTGCGAACACTACCAAACTTCTGATTAGTACATCTGCCCTGCAGTCCCTTCAAAAACTTGCCACGTCCAGCAATGAACTGCAGAATAATCACAAAGGAAAAAAACAAAAATGAAAAATCATAATTAATATCTTGCTCGATCCAATCTATCATCATGAATATCATTAAGGTAGGCACTACTTATTATGATAACAAGGTAACAAAAATCAAAAGCTCTATTTTTTCGAACGTCCAGTTTATTTTCCTTTAAACATATGCCTCAAATAAGTTCACAATGTACTCGATAAGCAAAATGCAGAATCATACAAAGATTACCATTATAATGATACAACTCTTTAGATTTTTTGTTTTCCATCTGATGAATTATTCATATTTATACGTTTTCAAAATACTTCGATAAATTAAAATAATCATCACTCACCAATGTGTCACCAGTGAACACAAGCTCTTTGCAAGTCACTCATCTCCTTCAGGAAGTTTTATCGTTTGCATTTTCTCCCTTGAACAGCATTACCAGTCCCAATGTGAATCTGCGTAATTTGGCATTAATTTCTGACACTGAAAAAAAAATGCTAAAATCATAAGGGAATAATTACAAAAACTACCCGAGGGTTGGGATAATTACAAATGAACCCTGAAAAGTTTTTGAAATTACATAAGAAAAAAAAAACTCCTTTGGGTTTGATTCCGACCTAACAATTAAGACCGGATCGATTTTTTTGAGGTGTTTTAGCTGTTTCAAAACTTCTCTGGTGTTTTCTTGTAAATACACCAAACCTCAGGGGTGTTTTTTGTAATTAATGATCCCAAAAACTTAAATTTTGGCAACATACATAACAACCTTCGATAAAAATAAGCGTCTCAAGAAAATATGCCTACGATATCTTACAACTAAGTTGCCATTGATGTGTGTTTTCCTAACATGTAAAACCTCTGAATCTTATAATAGTTCGAAAGTTCGATTAAGATAGAAATAGAATGCGTACCCACAATCCACAAAACCATAGCAGTAATCAAGAGCATGTATTGGTACATGGAGTACTTGGACTCCAAGCGAGCTTGATCTGGACGATGCCGACTTTCCAACCAACCAAATTGTGGTCGGATAAGTAAGATGAAGCCAAGGAGGAAACCGCTCAAAAAACCTCCGATATGGGCAAAATTGTCCACGTGTGGAAGTATTCCAACAGCTAATATATGAAGAATATAGAGGATAAACATATACATACCTCTAGAAATGAAGAACAACTCTCAACACCACAAGAAACACACTTCAAGCTCAAGAACACCTTCTAACTTCGAATCAATGTGCTCCAATCCAAGTTACAAGACTCAAAACCAAGGTGGAGGAGGTTAATATCGATCTAGGGAGGCAGGAGAGGGAATATACGGAGAGGAAATCGAGTTGAAACTGAAAGAAATGAAAAACAGGCTGGTCCTATAAATAGACTGCGCAGGCTTAACGTACGCTATCGAACAAATTTAGCATACGTTAACACTCTTACGTACGCTAACCGGTTAATGTTACGTACGTAAACGTCTTACAGTGGCTACTGTCTCGAATCCACAGGCCATTAGCATACGCTAATTAAAAGGGTGTTACGTACGCTATTAAAGGTTGACTCTGACTGACACGACATCCCAGACAGCATACACATGCATGCCCGCGGACAATCAAGAACTAAGTTGATGAAGAAGATGACTATGAAGAAAAACTCTTTTCTCACTTTCTCTCACTATAACTCATGTAAGGAATAATGTATGAGAATCAGAGATCAAAGTCCACTTCTTATGCATTTTCAACTCACAAGAATACAACTCATACAATGAGAATCTAACCCCACCATATAATGTGTATGATACTTCTCCCATCAACACATGATATTCCAAACATCATGATTTGGACAAGTCAATACATACACATGTATATTAGGGGGGGCGATCATGAGGATGAAACGGATGAGTTTAGTTCGTTTCGGACTCCTGAGAGTCCAAACAGATAAACTCCGATTCCGTTTCGATGTATTTATATCGATTAATTAATCCAATTAATTAAACGTATCAAATACAAAAATAATATAATTAATTTCTCCAAGAAATAATTATATTCATGAATTAAATTAATCACCCAGTAATTTATTTATTTCATTAGGCCGTAAATCAATTTATACAATAAATCAATTTAAACATCCAATGTCCCAAATTTAGATATCCAATATGTAATATTCATAATGAGAGAATTAGCTTGATTCACCAATAACCAACACACCCCTGATTGAGTAATTTCACTGCTTTCATCATATTAATAACTCTTATGGAATGGCTAGGGTTACCCCCCCGAAATACACACTCGACTCCATCGTCAGAAATGATAGTGACCATATGCTTCCGGACACTATGTATGGTATCATGACTATCCATCCAATCAATACCCAAAATTACATCGTCCTTAGGTAAGTCCACCACGATTAGGTCTGCCATCCATTCACGGCCCTCAAGCTGAATCGAATAGTTCTTAACTTAACGATTCCCGATAATTCTTCTACTATCTCGTAGGCCGATGACATAAGGTTCGCAACTAGTAGCACTACCCAGGTGTAGTCTACTAAAACATGACTCAGAAATGAATGAATGAGATGCGCCAGTATCAAAAAGGGTACACACAGGTTGAGATAAAATTTCGAGTGTACTTGAGACCATTTGGGCCTCCGTATCGTCGTCCTCTTCATCTCATAAATTCGGGGCTTGCCAGCCCCAAAACCGGATGCTCCTATCTGATAAATGTGGGCTCCGTATTTAGATGCTCCCGTCGTCTTAAACGACACAGATGGAGTGGCCTGATTCTGAACAGCCGACTGCTTCGGGGTCTGAGATACCGTGGGAGTAGGTTTGGGATCTCTTCGTATAATACCCGCCATTTTTATAATACAATATTATTATTTATAGTATGATTATCGAGCTCTTCAGAGCCGTTGCATCCCTGAACAAATCAGTCCATTGGAGAGTGAACCTCATTGTTTAGCTTTTCATCTCTTTGCACGACTTTGTCTCTTTCTTCAAGTCTGGCCGTTTGAAGATGTATAGTTGTTTGCGCCGTTTTCTTTGATTACTATAATTAGAAGTCCTTCTAGGCGTGTATCTCAAGGAATATTTTATTCCTTAACTTATGGGAATTACACAAGCTTGGAATTAAGAAATGTACCTGAGATAGCAGGTGCATGACGATCATCATCGGTTCTCACGTGAGATGGAGTTTATCCCGAGAAAGGTGTAGTACCACCGCCTAACCCACATACTCGATTGGCACCATGCGATGGTGGTTGACTTTGATAAGACAGTGAATTATAATTAGGAGTAGATAGTGCTCTTGACAACTGTATTGAGTCATGTTGACTTTGATGGGAGGCTGAGTTCGATTGATATGCAGCTCTCCAACAATTCATCTTGTGTCCTGAATTTTTGAAGTTAAAACACTTTCGGTTAGCAAATATATTCATTGACTTCCCTTATCGGTGAGCAATAGCATATTATAAGAATGATTGTGGGTTAAACTCGCCCTACAATTTCCTCTAGACTAGTACGGCATCCTCTTCCTCTTCAGACTCTGGCGGCGGCGAAGTTAATAATGGTATCGACATATGGTGTCACAACATCTTCATATGCCCTCAGAGTGGTACAACTGAATATCTTCTGGTGGTCTCTACGCTAGGTGGAAGATACGTTGATCCTCATATAGAACCATTTGGGAAATGTAGCTCAGTTTGGTTCGACAGCTCCGAATAATCTCCGGCACCGGAATCTGTAACCCCTTACTGAAAGAAATATGTGCATGATCAGTCTGCACAAATCTAGGACAAATTTCATCCTTCAACAGATTATCAAGCTCGGACCAGTCAATAACTCTTCATTTTTTTATGTCCTCCACTAGGGAGCATCATTATCACGGATTTTATCAAGTCCCAATGGCACTTTTCTATTTTCACGACAGCCCATAACTTTAAACTACATCCCCATTTCGGAGATTTATTCATCACTCGTATTCCATACGAGGGTATTTTCGCATCCAATATGTCTCCAAGCCACATCGCTCGCGTTCCTCGCATTCCTCCACATTAATAATTGGTACCTGCTCGGCCCAATTTGCCTAAACACTTCTTATAGTAATCGCTTGTTCTAGGTTCTCAATAAATAATGGTCCATATCTCCTATATTAGCATCATGGCGTTACGCATCATTTAAGCATTTGGATTAATGGCGGGAGGTGGTTGGTTCCCACGTGTGCCATTCTAGCCGGCATCCTCGTCAATATTATTGTTAGCAGTAGAGCCCTCAATGGTGTTGACAACCACATTAGAATTTCTTCTAGCCCCACGACGTGCCATCTCAACAAGGAGTGATAATCTATACGGTCGGATCAGTTTCATAATTATTCAATATCATCATACAGTCCACAATATGAGAATAAATATAATTTATAAGATGGACACAAAATTTAATTATTTAGTACATTCCTAAATAGGTTGTAGTCGCTTGGAGTGTTGGTCTTAATTGGTTCTTCTAAATATTCTTTTAATACTTAAGTCAAAATATTTTGCCTAAAAATTTACACGTGGAACCACTCTCAGATACCATTTTTTATGTAATACCCCAAAAATTTACCAGCATTATACCACTTGTGAATTTCTTGTGAGTCCCACCAAGCTATTTTTAAAAATATAAAACTTAATATTTTATAAGTTAAATTAAATTGAGCAATTCTACCATTTTATTTATGAAATGCCTTAACCAAAATTAAAATTATCCATACAATCACAATTTATCGAATCACATTATTATTACAATTCAATGATTCATCACAGTTTAATTTTATTCACCAAATACAAGATAGTATGATTGTGCCCCAACACTTGTTCAAGCTCGACTGAAACTCTTGGATATGTCCTGCACATAATCAACATATTTACCTAATACGACGAATCGTGTTAGCCCAACTCAAGGACAAATAATGATAAATAATGTCATATAGATTTTAACACGCATATGGTGAAAAACCATAAACGTGTTATCGCATACCAAATCACAAATAATGTAAGCACCACATGATGATCATAAACCAATAGGATACTACCAAGAGTAATATTTATCGAGATACACACTGCTGATAATAACATTATATCGGGATACACTACTGAGAATAATTATCGTACCGGGATACATTGTTTGTGTGCACAAAACACCACATAATTATAGTTACCAAAATGTAAAATCATGTAAGAGCAAATTATTCCCATAATATAAAGCATCATAGTCCAAGCAAGTAGAGAACTTGTATTAATTTGACAAGTGCAAATTTCTCATTAACAGAATTGTCGTTAGCGCAATGATCTCTGGTCAATCATAATTAACAACTTAAATGATATGATCAGCTACAACTCGTTCAATACAATCGATTAAAGTAGGAATTGATCCTTATCCAATCGGTCATAACACCATTTACTGACTTACTACCATCTGATGATTAATCCCGACAATAACTATGTTAAATTTATAGAGTTACAACTCTTTAGTTCGTTCGAAATTACTGCAAATACGAAACTCAATTATCATTTCGTTAATTCGATTGTTACCCCGAACCAGTCCCAACATAGCCTCAGAACAATAATTCGGTCGGTTTTAACAATATTAACCTCGATGATTATCAATAACCGATTTACTATATATGTTCAATAATTCTCTAATTATGATAAATTCGACTAAGCTTATCAACGATTCTCGATCAAATGGGTTTTGGACAGATTCCTATATCCAATATTGATAACAATACCAATCATAATCAAGTTCAAAGTTCAAACAAAATGGTAAGTTTGATTATGTCAAAAGTTTGATTATGTCAAAAGTTCGTACAACTCCTCCCCTTGGTTGCCTGGCACCTCTTGATCGAAAACCCTTGGATGCCACAACAACTCGCAAGTTGCCTATCACTTTACAATCAAGAACTCGTGGATGCCTTACAACCTTTTACTCTCAAGAACCTCATTCAAGAAAGTACCCCATACTTAAACTTTAAGACAAAAAGTGTTTGTCTTCTCCAACTTCAAAGAGCTTCTCATAATTTGTATATTTAAGATTTTTGCTCTTTCACGATGCTTAGGACAAAGTGTATTGCTTATGTTTGATTTGTTTGCTTGAAAGTATTAATCGCATCGTACTTCTGCTCAAGTGCTCTTCAGATATTTATAGTATGATTCTCGAGCTCTTCAGAGCCGTTGCATCCCTGAACAAATCAGTCCATTGGAGAGTGAACCTCATTGTTTAGCTTTTCATCTCTTTGCACGACTTTGTCTCTTTCTTCAAGTCTGACCATTTGAAGATGTATAGTTGTTTGCGTCGTTTTCTTTGATTACTATAATTAGAAGTCCTTCTAGGCGTGTATCTCAAGGAATATTTTATTCCTTAACTTATTGGAATTACACAAGCTTGGAATTAAGAAATGTACATGAGATAGCAGGTGCATGACGATCATCATCGGTTCTCACGTGAGAGGGAGTTTATCCCGAGAAAGGTGTAGTACCACCGCCTAACCCACATACTCGATCGGCACCATGCGATGGTGGTTGACTCTAATAAGACAGAGAATTATAATTAGGAGTAGATAGTGCTCTCGACAACTGTATTGAGTCATGTCGACTTTCATGGGAGGCTGAGTTCGATTGATATGCACCTCTACAACAATTCATCTTGTATCCTGTATGTTTGAAGTTAAAACACTTTCGGTTAGCAAATATATTCATTGACTTCCCTTATTGGTGAGCAATAGCATATTATAAGAATGATTGTGGGTTAAACTCGCCCTACAATTTCCTCCAGACTAGTTCGGCATCCTCTTCCTCTTCAACTCTGGCGGCGTCGAAGCTAATAATGGTATCGACATATGCTGTCACAACATCTTCATATGCCCTCAGAGTGGTACAACTGAATATCTTCTGGTGGTCTCTACTGTAATATCCGCAATTTCGAATTTCGGTAATTTTCTTTTTTTGGCGGAAGTTCGTTTTGACAACTCACTCCTGACCGTTTCGTCATTCCGAGAATGATTAATTCTGCACTTTTTGTCATCCGAGTTCGTTTAGGTGTCGTTTTGTTGAGTTCCGTGTCCTTAATCGACTTTTTCACGTGGGAGTTCGACTTTGTAAAGTCAACATTAATTCTTGGAAACTCCAAAAATTCTGAATCTTTGCAACATTATAGAGAATCAAGTTAGCTTTCCAATGGTTCAAACGGTGAGTCAATCGGAGTCCAGACGAAGGAGTTATGGTCGAAATAGCGAAGACTGCACGGTGTGCCTTTTTGGTGTTGAAGGGGTCAGACTGTGCCGCGGCACACTCAGGCTGTGCCGCGGCACTAAGCTGATTCCTGGGCGTTTTGGTGGCCACTGGGCCGCGGCACACGGGCTTTTTCTGCGTTTTTTAGCAGATTTTTGAGGAGAAAACTTCATTTTTCTCCTCTCTTCTTCCTCCTCCCATCTAGAGCGATTTCAATGGCGATTTTGGGCGATTTGAGTGCTCCAAAACTTGTAGAGATCATCCAACTCAAGTCTTGTTGTAGATTTTCGGCCTCTACTTGAATCCTTCATCCAAATCAAGGTATTTTTGGCTTGAACCCTTGTTTTTGTAGATTTGGGGATTTTGCTTTTTGATTTCGATTCCAATCCGTTTTTAATCAATTAATTGTTGTATAAACGTTGTTTTGAACTTGTTCTACGGATTGGATACTCGTATCTTTGGTTCGTTCAACCCGAGGGGTGATTTCTTTGTTCTTGAAGGGTCTTGAACATTTAATGTTCGATTAAATGTTCGAATGAGTTCCCTTTGATAGTTTGTTGGGATTTCCGTTGTTTTCGGCCTTGATTCTCGTCGTAATCATGTTTTATTATTCCTTACGGAGGATTATAGGTTCTCGATGATTCCGATGTTGAATTCCGTTGGTGATTGATGATTCATGTGGTGTTTTCCCGTAGTAATTTCGGTGTTATCGCGTTCTAGATAGTGTTCGGGGATTTGAGGGCTACCCGGCCGTATCCGTTCACTTTTCCATTGCTCGTGATATCGAGGCAAGTACCTTGCCCATACTCTTCTTATTTTGTGGATATGATGATCGGTGATCGTCTTGGTGTGTTTGTTTGGTTGTTTGAAATGAAGTTTCAAAAGATTTCGGTTTGGCCTCGTTAAAGGTTTTCTTTCAAAATGCGTGTGTGTTTTGTGAACGGCGTGTTTTGGGAATTGATTATGATTTGATTATTTTGAACGTTGAAGGACTTGATGAGGATACTCCTATTGTTTAAAGTTATGGAATCGTGTATTCCGTATTTAATCTTGTTATTGTGTTTTGAAGAGTTTGATAATGGTGTCGAGTTAATGGCCATCTCTAGTGAGTATTCTTAATGAACTTACATTCTTAGCATGTTAGTTTTGCATGAGTAATGTGTGTGTGTGTATGCTCACTACGGGTTAGATCCGACGGGGTCTCGGTAGGGGTCCACAGAGACGTGGATCGACGAGCTTGCTTTTAACCACTACGGGTTAGATCCGACGGGGTCTCGGTAGGGGTCCACAGAGACGTGGATCGACGGTTAATTGTGGTGCATTTTACAAATGTGACTTATTTATGGCATTTCCGGAAATGAGCGCTTTTGAACGGTTTTCATGATTGCATGCATCGACTTAGTGTGTAAGAGGTAAGTTGTTCGTTTGGCTTACTTGGCTAGGATGGCACAAGAGTATTTTGTTGTTTGTTTTAAATCCTTTATTTGTGGATTTTGATGTTGGGAGACGAACCTTGTGGTCGTTCTTGTGTACAGTGAGTTGATGAGACTTGGGGCTAAAATCCCAATGGTTTTGTAAAAGTCATTTTATGGATTTGGGGCTAAAATCCCAACGGGTTGGTAAATGTCATTTTTCAGAAAGTAAAGATTCGGGGCGGTGACCCCTTTTGTCTTGTGGATTTTGAAAAGTAGGATTTGATAATCCTAAATGGTTTTCTATTAAAACTCTCGATGGCATTCTAAACCGTCTTATAAATTATTTCCATTGATTTATGGTATTTCGATTTTTAAAGGTTTTCTCAAACTCTTGCCTCGAGAAGTACTTTTCGTTTCGTTTGGATCTTTGAGGATTCCTGGTTATTGTTATTCGTGGAATGTGAATTGTATGGCTCGTATTTGCACTTTGTATTTGCACTAGCAAAACAGTGGAGTTTTGCTAACCCCCGAGTATTCGGGGGTTGGATGTCTATTTTGCATTCGGGTTTTGGAGCATAACACGGGTCGGCACGAAGGATGATGAAAGATGAACGATACTAATCACACGAGGATCCGTTGATGTCGTATTGGTCTAGTTGTATTTTCTTTTCCACGCAAGATCTTTTCCCCGTTGTACGGGAGTTTATTGTATTTTGACCCCTGCGTGGGTATATGTTGTAATTGAGTTGTATATTTTTATTAAAAGACCAAATCGGTCTACTGAGTCATTTAGCCTTGAAGGCATTGTCGAGATGTTAAATGTTGTTACCAGCCTGGTAGATCTTCGAGGAGAGGGTCTACGGCGTGTAATATCCCTGAGTGGATTGGGGGTGTTACATCTACGCTAGGTGGAAGATACGTTGATCCTCATATAGAACCATTTAGGAAATGTAGCTCAGTTTGGTTCGATAGCTCCGAATAATCTCCGGCACCAGAATCTGTAACCCCTTACTGAAAGAAATATGTGCATGAGCAGTCTGCACAAATCTAGGACAAATTTCATCCTTCAACAGATTATCAAGCTCGGACCAGTCAATAACTCTTCATTTTTTTATGTCCTCCACTAGGGAGCATCATTATCACGGATTTTATCAAGTCCCAATGGCACTTTTCTATTTTCACGACAGCCCATAACTTTAAACTACATCCCCATTTCGGAGATTCATTCATCACTCGTATTCCATACGAGGGTATTTTCGCCTCCAATATGTCTCCAAGCCACATCGCTCACGTTCCTCTCATTCCTCCACATTAATAATTGGTACCTGCTCGGCCCAATTTGCCTAAACACTTCTTATAGTAATCGCTTGTTCTAGGTTCTCAATAAATAATGGTCCATATCTCCTATATTAGCATCCTGGCGTTTCGCATCATTTAAGCATTTGGATTAATGGCGGGAGGTGGTTGGTTCCCACGTGTGACATTCTAGCCGGCATCCTCGTCAATATTATTGTTAGCAGTAGAGCCCTCAATGGTGTTGACAACCACATTAGAATTTCTTCTAGCCCCACGACGTGCCATCTCAACAAGGAGTGATAATCTATAGGGTCGGATCAGTTTCATAATTATTCAATATCATCATACAGTCCATAATATGAGAATAAATATAATTTATAAGATGGACACAAAATTTAATTATTTAGTACATTCCTAAATAGGTTGTAGTCGCTTGGAGTGTTGGTCTTAATTGGTTCTTCTAAATATTATTTTAATACTTAAGTCAAAATATTTTGCCTAAAAATTTACACGTGGAACCACTCTCAGATACCGTTTTTTATGTCATACCCCAAAAATTTACCAGCATTATAGCACTTGTGAATTTCTTGTGAGTCCCACCAAGCTATTTTTAAAAATATAAAACTTAATATTCTATAAGTTAAATTAAATTGAGCAATTCTACCATTTTATTTATGAAACGCCTTAACCAAAATTAAAATTATCCATACAATCACAATTTATCAAATCACATTATTATTACAATTCAATTATTCATCATAGTTTAATTTTATTCACCAAATACAAGATAGTATGATTGTGCCCCAACACTTGTTCAAGCTCGACTGAAACTCTTGGATATGTCCTGCACATAATCAACATATTTACCTAATACGACGAATCGTGTTAGCCCAACTCAAGGTCAAATAATGATAAACAATGTCATATAGATTTTAACACGCATACGGTGAAAAACCATAAACGTGTTATCGCATACCAAATCACAAATAATGTAAGCAGCACATGATGGATATGATTGTGCCCCAACACTTGTTCAAGCTCGACTGAAACTCTTGGATATGTCCTGCACATAATCAACATATTTACCTAATACGACGAATCGTGTTAGCCCAACTCAAGGTCAAATAATGATAAACAATGTCATATAGATTTTAACACGCATACGGTGAAAAACCATAAACGTGTTATCGCATACCAAATCACAAATAATGTAAGCACCACATGATGATCATAAACCAATGGATACTACCAAGAGTAATATTTATCGAGATACACACTGCTGACAATAACATTATATCGGGATACACTACTGAGAATAATTATCGTACCGGGATACATTGTCTGTGTGCATAAAACACCACATAATTATAGTTACCAAAGTGTAAAATCGTGTAAGAGCAAATTATTCCCATAATATCAAGCATCATAGTCCAAGCAAGTAGAGAACTTGTCTTAATTTGACAAGTGCAAATTTCTCATTAACAGAATTGTCGTTAGCGCAACGATCTGGTCAATCATAGTTCACAACTTAAATGATATGATCAGCTATAACTCATTCAATACAATCAATTAAAGTAGGAATTGATCCTTATCCAATCGGTCATAACACCATTTACTGACTTACTACCATCTGATGTCCCCACAATAACTATGTTAAATTTATAGAATTACAACTCTTTAGTTCGTTCGAAATTACTGCAAATACGAAACTCAATTATCATTTCGTTAATTCGATTGTTACCCCGAACCAGTCCCAACATAGCCTCAAAACAATAATTCGGTCGGTTTTAACAATAATAACCTCGATGATTATCAATAACCGATTTACTATATATGTTCAATAATTCTCTAATTATGATAAATTCGACTAAGCTTATCAACGATTCACACCGACAATTATTCGACGATATCAAAAAATATCATTCAACTTTTTAATCTCACT
Organism: Orobanche coerulescens; assembly: GCA_033398695.1. Lineage (NCBI taxonomy): Eukaryota > Viridiplantae > Streptophyta > Magnoliopsida > Lamiales > Orobanchaceae > Orobanche > Orobanche coerulescens. The sequence continues at coordinate 257,909 of JAWKAU010000152.1, forward strand.
TACTCAATATCATAATCATTCTCATGATGCAATAACATAACAGATCGATAATATCATTAATAATTGAGGTACGTACAATAATACAACCTAATCAGCACAATACATCTTGATCAAATCTGAAAATAATGATCGAAAATACACAATAAATATATCAAAATACACTGTTATTATCAGTTGTATTACAATAATACCATATTTTCACTCCATTTACCCATCATAACTTAAAAATACTTACTCATTTCATATACGAAGTGTCAAGTTTTTAATTTTTCCAGAAGTTTATCTTTATTCATCAATTTTTAATTATTTTTAATTGTCTCAAACGAAACATTTTAATATCTGATTAATATTTTTCAGTTAAAATAAGGGTCACTAATCATAGAACATGCATGTTTTATAATAACTATAAAAAAAAAGTTTGTTCTTGATGTCGTCAGTTGTATACATAATATTATTTTTTATAATCTTAAAAAAAATCACATGGGCATTCTATCGGATTTTGTTTGAGATTTTATAATATATGTATTAATAGGGCCGGGGACGGGGCGGTTTGGGGCGGGGCGAGAGTGTAACCGCACCCGCCCCGTATTTTTTGTGCGGTGCGGTTTTATGCGGGGCGGGGCATTTTTACAACTTAAAACCGCACCGCGCCACACTTTTCGCGGGGCAAGAAGGGAGCGGGGCGGGGCGGAGTGAAATAGGATTTTGACTATTTTTTTTGTTTTTTATCTTGTTATATGCGGGGCGGGACGAAGCGGGGCGGGGCGGAACGGATGAAATAATAATAAAACCGCACTCGTTTTATATTTTTTTTGGCGGTGCGGGTTTGATGCGGGGCGGGAAATTTTGATATATCAAACCGCACTCCCTCGCCATTTTTGCGGTGCGGGGCGGGACGGGACGTGCGGGGCGGTTTTTTTGCCCAGCCCTATGTATTAACTCAATATATACATAGAAATCGATATGTCTATAAAAATATAGTTCCGATGAAAAGCAAGTCATAAAAAATATTTTATTATCTAAATTTATCCGATGAGTGAGCTTATTTGGTTCGTGTTTTATATACGAACTTTTTTATATCAAAATTTGAAATCAAAAATTAAATATACATTTTGTTGGTTGTTTGAATTTGAAAAATAAACTAAATACATATTTAAATTATTAATAATCTAAATACATATTGAGTTACCAAACATGAGTTTTAGTAACTGATAAAGTTGAGGTAATGGGAAGTAGGCTGTACCTAGTCATACGGGCCATCAGTAAAGATGAGAGAGAATCCTTCTATGCCCCATCCGAACTCATTGATTGATCAACAAAAGGGGACACCACCAGCAAATGTTTCTGCAAATGCCTTCAAGGCTATATCTATTATCTAATGATAATGCAGTTTTTAGGAGACATGATTAAAGCATAATCAAATTATACCATAAATATAAATAGAGTTGAACAGGAAAGAGCGGACCACTACATCAAACATATGTTTCGAAAGACATTACAAACTTACATGTGCTTGTAAAATCAAATCTACAGATCACTTGTGAAAATAAAATTCATATAAGTGACCGCTTGGCTGTTGCGCCCCAAATTTCTCCTTTTTTCCCTCACAGACAGAAATGTACCAAGGAAAGTTGCAAAAAGAAAATGTCTAAACAAAAAATTAACTTGAACATTACATATCAAAAGAAGCCTAACACGATGCTCCGACTGGTCATCATATCCACTAGCTAGAACAACAAGTATCAACTTTAACGAACACAGGAGAAACGGCATATCAAGATGCCACGATCATATCATCTTTCCCGTATATCCGTTGAAGTTCACGGGTAGCAGCTTGATAAGATGCTGAGAGTAAAAATAAATAACGAAAAAAAAGGTCAGATTTGGAAAATAACTTAATGAGACGTTACGTATCGTTTGGGAAATAATAATCACATTTCTTTCTCATGGATGCAAAAAAAGAAGAAAAAAAATATATATATTATATATATATAGGAAATATATCATATGAAAACTAATTACCTTGTGAAATCTAGAAACTTTTGTAGACCATTGATATTAGTGATCTAACGGCTGTAGATGAGTAGGATTATATGCATTTATGTATTTTTTTTATTGCATTATTGTTGCATATACTAGCGACCAGCTTGATGCAACAAATAATAACAAATATGCAATGGAATTGCTTAATAATGCAACAGATATAGATTGGTTTCTAGATTTCACCATTAAGGAGGTTTCCACCATAATCAATCCATATATATATATATATATATATATATATATATATATATATATATATATATATATATATATAAACTGACCTTTCCAAGTAATGAAATTTTTCTGATTCACAGAAGATCCTGTCACGTTTTGTATCACTTCAAAGAGCATTTTGTGAGGGGTACTCTTCAGTTCCTGGACCACAGCATATATAGTCTTTCCATTTTCAAAGTAAATATGGTTATTAGGGTGTTTGGTCCTGCATCCAGCATGTCGCTCAAATTCGTAAGCATTGACAGCCTGCACAGCATCATTCGAGAGCACAAAAATCAGCAGGATTAGCTCATTCTGCCATGAACAATTAGGAAATTACATAAGACACGCATTGAGAAAAAATAAATTTAAAAAAAAAAAAACTACCTTGGAGAGCTTGCAATCCTGGCAGCTGCACAAGTAACCAGTCCCTTTTACCACCCCTCTAAGATTTTTCTGCAGACACAAGAATTCACTGATTGAAAGAGAAAAAAAAAAAAAAAGAAAAAAAAAAGATCCTCAAGTAAAATGGTAAAAAAAAAAAATGAAAATTCAACTTCACCTCTCTTGACCAAGAAACATACTTCACCGGAACCCCATCAAATATGCCCGTAGATAGCAAGCTTTTGACATTTGAAGGGAAATTATTCGAGGATCCTTTTTTCGTTTTTACCTCCTTATTCCTTTCCCCCCTATCTCCCTTTGAGGTGACTGCTGATATCACACTCGCACTTTGCTGCCCTGCAGAATCTTTCTGTCTCGACGCCCCCGTAGGTCGAACAAGGGATTGATCAAGCACACCATCATAGCTGTTCATGAGATCCCTCTCAGGATTGCTCTCAAAACCTCCGAAAGATATGGTAGTAGTCTGTTCACCCTTCTTAGAGTTTTCGACCATTGACGAGATGCTACAGTTCTCCTTGGTGTAGGGAACTATATCACCGACATCTTGCTTACCACAAAAAGCAACACTCTTATCACCCTTATTATAAGACATGAACGGCTCATTTACTTTACTGTAGTCCGCCGAGAAGAAATTATCAAGGCCCTTATTACTGTTAGTAGTAGGACCTACCGATAGGAACTGACTGTTCCCCTTTCCATAATAATCTACCACAGTATTACTAGTATCATAACTCCCTCTATTGTAGATCTGACCAATAGATAGCATATTGTTATCTATCCCGTTATAGTACTGATTGGTAAGCATAAGACTGCCATCTGTAGTATTATAAGTCAGTCCAGGGCACATAGTATTACCAGTCCTTACAAAGGTGCTACTCATTACTTTATTATTATTATTCCCTACAGGCTGAAGCAAAAAATTCCCCGAGGTTGCTACCTCATTGACTTTTACTTTTCTAAGCCCATTGTTGTGGAACAAATGATTTTCCGCTGCACGACACATGCTCAAACAAATTGACGAATCGTTTCCAAATTGGTTATCAAAACCCTTCTTTTCCATATTGTTATCAGAAACAACTGAACTTGAGTCAGGCTTGGGGCCATAAGGGCGGTCACCTCTCTGACCTTCCGACTGAGAACTGGAACCACCACGCCATGATGAGCAGTCCATATATGCAGGTTCTGGGGTTTCATTAATGAATTCTATTGCTTGCTTCTTGTTGAAAAACATCTCTTGCTCAGAAGTATCTGTAAACCACAGATGACCGCGTTTATGATCTATTCTAGTTGAGTTGTCATAGCACATCTCTCCATTAGCCAGAGAACCAGAGCCTTTGTGGAACCAAATGCTGTTGTTCTGTAAAGACTACCGGTAGCACGTGAGCATTATTTGTAATAATGTGGAAAAATAACCAACACGAAATGAAAAATCAAGCAACCTTTCTACCAGATAAATCAATCTTTCAAGCGGTTTAAGGTTGAAAAGCATATTCATCATAATTGAAAAAATAAATAATTAGTATATGTTGCATGAGCCATAGAACCTTTGACCTAAGCAATAAATAAGAAGGTTCATGGATATGAAACAGATATCAACCTCAAAAGGTGGAAGAAGAAAAAAAAAAATAAAAAAATAGCTAACAGCATAACATAACATTCTAGCCGAGGTTTTATTATCACCTGAAGACGATGCTGAAAGGAAAAAGGAATTTCCGATAGATACAAAATTTATAATTCTATAAAAGGAACCCATACATCGTCAAATTGATCCTGATGCATCTCCTCGAACATAAAAGAGTTGAATTCAGATCACAAAGGAAGGGGGTGAGGAGGCAACGGCAGTGAAAGGGGAGAACAGAGGCAACAACGAAGAAGGTTTCCAATAAATCAATATGCAATAGAATACGACAACATATGCCAGGAGGGTACGTGCACAAAAAGAAGAATGTGTACATTGACTAACAAATGAATTTCACTAAAGATAACATATGTTGTTTTAATTTGAATGATTAACCATATTGGAAGATAATCCATTTATAGCAGTATTTTTTTTATTTCGTTTACTTATCACACATGGAATTTATTGACTGAAAGTTGACATTCTAAATAAAAACTTATAACCTAATGATCATGGTAGTAATATTCATTACATGTTTGTTGAGGTAAATTTTGGTGCACCGGCGACAGACATTTAAGTATCATGGATTGTCTAATAAACTTTATGCATGAAACATGCAAGATTTGCTTTCAACAGCAGTGATACATTTACGAGCATAGTTATAGAGGTAAAGTGTCAGCCTCGAGTAAAGTCGATAAGAATGATTAGGTAGTAAAGTTAATGTGCCTTCTAGATTGAACTCCTTGACACGAACATGACCAATGAATCCATCAAGTTAGAGAAACTATCTCCCTTGAAAATCAATTGCTTATCTTGCAGAAAATATTACACAAAAATGAATCGGGGGTTTTACAAGGAGGAATTAAGACATGAACCATGTGATAGCATATACGATCTTCACTGCAGGCAGTGAAACTAAAACTGTTTAACCTAATCACGCATCGTTAAGATGTCAGATACATGTGTACCAAAAGGCTGTACAGGAGATACATACTAATTCATGCAAATAAAATACCACTAGAACAGGCGCACATAATTACAGGAAAGGGTAGTCACAACTTCTTCATCATCGTCATCATGAACTGCACCTTAATGCCAACTATGTTTGCGGCCGGTTGCACAAAGATTATAGTGTCCATTAATGGGTTAAAATTAGTTAACGCTATGAATTCATGCAAAAATCGAAGTAGCAAAGTTTTATGGCGGACGCCCTTTCTGTCACAACTTTCATTCGAAGGAGAAATGAGATGGAATTCCAAAACCGCCACCATCATAAGTTTTTCCACTTGCATAAAAATCTCATGAGAGGGCGATGAATTGAGATATTGCTATATTCATGTCCCATTAAATGATTGATAATGAAAAATCGATGTGTACATCATGGAACATGACGAGGTAGTGACAACTTCTACTAAGTCAAAATTCTCAGAAATTGCAGCACGGAGGGTTTATCTTTGATATATCTATGTTTGTAGCTTAATCAATTGGTGACCTATTTTACCCCCGGGTGCAGAGAACTTGATCAATGTAATAAATCCATCTAATTTATTATTTGAGTGTGTGCCTGCATGTAGTTCTGCATACATATAACCTGAAATACGTGTACCATTATGAGTTATGCACATGTCATATAAGAAAATGTTAATCCTACAAGGAATCTTCGTTATTCCTTTCTTTTGCAGATTAACTGTAGTACCTAAATTAGTTTGTTTCTGATAACAAAAGATTAAAATTAATCTCATTTAGAGAAATTGTTTTATGGTAAGGGAATATAATCCACATTTAATGATAGCTATTATTCCACTTTCTTATTTCATAGGCCTATTGACCACGTGTTTGTTGTGACATCAAGTCTTAATGTATTATAGATTGTACGTATCTCCACCACTAGAAATGCTATTTTTTATCTGCATACAACTGCATTCGATTAAGTAAATCTTATAGAAATCTTGCAAGATCTAACCATGTTGGCTAATCATTTTCCATCTTATGTCGTTGCTCACTATGGACGCATTAAGCTGGTTTGTTTCGAAAGCTACCACCCCTAGCTCAAAGAAAAAGACTAAATTACTTATAAGATATACATAATCATAATAATACACATACTGATCACAAGCATAAAATATTACTTTGCGAGGGTATAGATGTAGGTAATGATATTGAACCTGATTATCGGAGGACAGGATGAGCGATCGAGAGCAGAACTATTAGAACTTGACTATTTTGTACTTCTATTTTGTTTTCTTTTATTTTTTGTCTCAAATCAGTTGAAATAATTAGTTCAAGTTATTATTTCCACAACAAACTCCTAAACCATGAATGGCACAATAACTATTCTTGAAAAGGCCGACTCCCTCAGCATAAAATGTGCCTGTTTGCAGATCTACATCTACGAAAATATACATGTACACGAACACACATGCAAGCAAGTTGTATCGGTATATAACGTAGCTCAAAAGTAGTTATCATTGTGATATCAAACAACCAATGTAGTACTTCATTAAAACATACTGGTCCGAAAAAATGAGTGGCAAGTGTGAAGTCCATCTATAAAAGCATAATACAATATATTGCATATACGCACAAACACACAGCAAGCAAAGAAGCAGAAATAAATGCATCTCATTCACCGATGGTGTTTGAGAAATTGCAGATGAATATAATTCAATACCATAAAATAAAGATGTTAAGCAGTGAATCATCCTGAAGAGGCGTCATATTATAAGTTTTTGCAACAGCGCAGGAAATGACAATCAGACAAATAATAATAAATAAAACAATTTCATGATCAATTTTGACAAAATCAGAGTCAGAGCTTCACCATTGTACACCTTTATCTTCAAACGGATAAATCTCTACCAGCCTACTGTTGTAACTACCTGTCGGAAACCAAAAAAAAAAGAAAAAAGAAAAAAGAAAAAGCCTAGAAGTAAATCTGAACAGTTTTCAGTTTACATCTGCCTGCACATGCAATAAAAAATAATGTCAGAAAACAAAAACCCAGATTCAAAGATCATAGAAAAGAAAATTTCATAGAAAACATCTTCTTTTAACGCAGAAAACTCAATCCCCCAATATATTTCCAAACCTTCCGAAAATTTCAAAAAAAAAATGTACAAATTATCTGCAAGCATACATTAAAAACACTACCATGCAATGAATAAAAACAAAACAAAACAAAGCAAAAAAAAGGATTGAAAATTGCTTCGATTTGATTAAAAATGAAGTTGATAACCCTAAGAAAAATGCAGCACTCAGAAAAAAAAAAGGTTTGGTTTTCTCGCTCATTTTCTACTCGATTAAAATTTCTACCTTCTCCAGAGAATCAATTTGCACTATTCGGCAGGCAAATTCTCCAGCGACGCCACGCCGGAGAAGAAAACGTAACGTTTTCTGTTTTTTTTTTTTTTTTAACCAATACTTTATTAGTATATTATTATTTTTTTCTCCAAAAAGTGCCAAAAAGACCACACTGTTACTCTGAGAAAGTGAGCTTGTAAACTGAGACGACGCATTCGGTGCGACGCAGTGCACCGTAGGCCTTTTGCTGCTATTTGTCGACGTGGAGTGGAAGCATAAATCTGCTTAAGTAAATTGATTTGGCTTTTTTTGCAAGACCACCATCACCGCCAAACATTACCTTACACGTTTTACTACATTTTTTTTTTTATAGGGTTCCATTTCTTTGTTAGTCATAGGATAACATTGCCCAACCTCACAAGATCGCTTTCTGCTTAAATCGCGAGATGTGTCAGATCTCAGGGTTCTTAAATATCCTCCAAATCTGCGCTTGAGTCGACCACAGTGATTGTTCCACGCCCCCCCAAATCCAACCTGAGTGCACCGAGATCCTGGCCTCCCACACTACCGAAGCCTCAATATTTAATTGTTCCACCAAGCGTCTTGAAGAAGTAGGCCTAACCCTTAGTCAAAGACTAAGAGATCATTGAGCCTTGAGAAATTCAATTCCAAAATGTTGCCACTAGGAATGGTTGCGTAATAGGATGGTACTACATGAAATAATCTTGTTACAATTAAGAGAAAGGGGAAATTGATTTTTTAACCAAACTATTAGGTCATTTAGAAATTTATTATTTAATAATAAAAGTTTATTTTTCAATCACAATATTAGATTCGATTAGAAATTAAATATTCTCATTAGTTGACGATTGGTGGAATATCCGACCTGGATAGATATTCCTGATATGGAACAAAATAAAGAAAAAAATATCACTTAACTATTAGATCGGTTAGAGACTTACCACCCAACAACAAACATAAATATAGGAAATTAAATGTCATGACATGCAAAGTGCGAGTGTAATTATTGAGAGCCATGAAGTGTTCATGTAGTCATCGAGCCACTAATTGATTGGAGTATTAATGACTTCAATTTTAAAGTGAAAACTCATTCATATGAAATAACTTTTACAAGAATTGCAACCGTATGTATTGTTAATTCCTTTCATATTGTGTCAAATTTAATGAGGCAAATATTAATTGCCTAAAGTTATCAAATTTTTTTCAAGTCTCCTTCATTTAATCATTTGCTCCTTTCATTTGCCTTCAAATAAATGCACAACCCCTTCAATCACCATCATTTGATACTATAAATAACACCATTTGAAGAGCAAGAAGTACAAATTGTTCTAATGGTCAAAGCTAGAACGTAGCAAAGCATTTGGAGAATTCACCCAAGACATGGTTTTACAAACCTGTATTATGGGTGGATGTGATTATTTACATATCCCAGAAATTTCGTATCATGAGTCATCCGTGCTATGAGGGATCGTAAAGGTGTTATTAGAGAGGAGTATGACTATCTCAACGTACATTTATGATCTCGCATGTAATTTTCTCATTTTTCTACTTTTAAAAGATTCTAAGCATTTGCACCATGTAATAGGTTATTAAGGATGCGGGCGCGATCGATGTAACTTCCAAAAATATCAACGGGTATACAACCTCGACAACAAAACTATAGTCCATCTTACAAATATGGCTTCCGAAAGAGAAGAAGATTATTTGTACGTAGGGACACCCATAGCACAAGGATTTGTTGAGGATATAGCAACTGTGGATTTAGATCCTGCTACTAAAGAAAATATGCAGGTGTGTGTTTGTGTTCGTGTAATTGTTGTGTCCTAAATAGGATTGAGTGTTGGATGTGAATTGCGCTTCAAAGTCGTAGATGTGATCAATGTTTGAGTAAAATAAGTTAGTTGAACATTGATCGACTTATGTGTTCAATAGCCATCGATGAATGAGGCTAGTTATATGTGTGCTTTGAATGCTAACTAATTGGCATGTCTACGTGATAAAAATTTATGGATGAAAAGAAGTTTGAATCTGAGTTTAGAAACTCAGAAGGGTACTTGTGGATTAACAATTAATCATTGAGATGCTATTGATGTGTTTGGGGGAAGATTTTAAAAAGAAGTTTGAATCTGAGTTTAGAAACTCAGAAGGGTGCTTCCGGATTAACAATTAATCCCCACCCGAAAATACGGAATGAAGCTTTTTAGTTGATTATTAATGGTGGAATTATGGGGAAAAAAAATTCTGTTAAGGGTGGGGGCAATAGCATCAAATATAATCAGTAAGTTGTAAACATGAAAATTGTGAGACATGTAATGAAAGTTATTACTATTCTAAGGCGTATTGGCGTAATATTTATAAGAGATATCTGTTTCCATGACAATATAATTTTTACCGACTAATATAAAAAATTATGCACGCACATAAGTCTATACATGTGGTACATTTTATACTTGGTATTTCAGCTTACTTTTTATTTGAGTCCCGAATATTAAATGTGTGAGTCTTAAAGATTTTTAAAGATGATTTTCTGGGATATAAAGGAAGGGGTTGACACTCTACTAAAAGTGATAATACGATTCAAGTAACATATTAATGATGTTCTGGAAATATACACGAGTACCAAATTTGTTATCCTCATGAGAGGCTAAAAAAGTATTTTTATTTGCTTGATATGTAGTCAAATCAACGAAAGAAAACGTCACATATTTTGGTGAAAAATGTAACCCATTATATAAAACTTACACTACAAATATTTTAAAAATAAAAAAACACCAAGACAACAACAAGAAACAAACTATAAACTCAACAAAATGGTTACATTTACGTAAACATTAACGAAATACTTAAAACGATCAACAAAGATCTCCCGCGGCAGCCTTAGTTATAGATTGTTGTATATTCGGCAATTTACACAAATATTACGCGATGAACACTTAGATATAACATTTGTGCATCGCACGGATCAGTGAGTTTTAGTACATCTGATTTGAACAGATAAACTAAAAGAGTTTGCTAAAATAACAAAATTCGACATATTAAAAATATCACCTTGAATAATGAATAGAAAGGAAAAAATATATAATTTTGTCTCGAAGTCATTTGTAAATTATAATAACCAAATAAAAAAAGTTGATTTTTAGGCATAAGAAGAATGTGGAAGAAAACCTCAATTTACCACTCCAGTTAAGCACAAGAAAATTAAGACAAGCGTATTTCAAAGCAACTCACAACAAAGAGTGCAGTTTTGTATCATTTATGATATATGAAATGCATATTAAGACGGAAATATTATACATAAGTGTTATATTGATCGATCTTAATATTGGTCGAAATTATAACTACGAGATTTCGTTAAAATATATAAACTAACACAATTGATATACAAAAATTTGGGAGAAATAAATGGACAATGGGTCACATCACATAACAAAGCCCAATTACTTTGTATTGAATATGGATCATCTAAGATCAATACTCTATTATGAAACATCAAGCACATATCAACTAAAATAATCCCAATACATTACATATAACTATTTATATAAAACTTATATTATAAACATTAAAAAAAGGCTATAATATTCTCAAAAAGCAACAAACAAAATCTGACGCAATCTTGATAACAAGTATTCAACCATCTGCACCAACATCACGTCCAAACCACGTACATATTCAACTAAAATCACAGTCGGTGCTATGCACGGGTTCGTAAAGCCTCGTAAAAGTTTATTTTTCAGTCACAATATTAGATTCGATTAGAAATTAAATATTCTCATTAGTTGACGATTGGTGGAATAACCGACCTGGATAGATATTCCTGATATGGATAACAAAATAAAGAGAAAAAAAATATCACTTAACTATTAGATCGGTTAGAGACTTACCACCCAACAACAAACATAAATACAGGAAATTAAACAATCAATATTCTCAATCTGCTCGATAAAGACTTTAGTATTTAAAACAGGATACAATATCTTTATTACGTAGGAATTAAACAAACATAAATCCAGGAAACTAACAACTAGAAAATGAAGATTGCTATTTGTCGAGCTTTATATATGTAGCAAATCATTGAATAGTAAATAAGATGCAAAATATTGTTTTCTTACTCTGTGTTTGTTTAATTTCTAAGAAAATATAACGTTAACTAGTTTATCACCCGTATAAAATACGGGAACATAAGAAAAAATTCACATAGAAATGCATAATACCCAATTACTCACCATAAATTTTATAGCACTTCTTTATACATTACATCAGTTGTTCTATTAACGATTACACCATTCTTGTCGCAATAAAATATTGAAGTTTTTCATGCTCTTCACTTTCATATGTGATGCGACACCCATATGACGTGCCGTGGTAATCGCTATCGCTGGTATGTTTTAGTCCCCAAGATCGTTCCAATATTAAGCAAATAGTCGTTTTACTTCAAACCCTCTACGTGACGCGCCGTAGCAAACCGGAAGGTGCGATTCAAACACGCCACGAGGTTTCGAACGCCTCGATAAGTGATTTGAAATCACGATTTATATTTTGGAGACACACTCAAAAAAATAAAAAGAAAGTTTGTTAACACAAACACTCACAATTTTTATAAATTTCAAGGTCCTTTTACAAATGAAAATGAGGGCTATTTATAGCCAAAATTCCTACAACTATTACAATATAAAAATATAAAATAAAACTTATAAATACTAAAAAATTATAAATTTAGCATTCAAAGCTCTTAAAATATGATCCATGACTAATCAACCCATAAATTAAGGAGTCAACACATTTTTAGGGGGACAAAGATCAAAGACAAAGACTTAAGTTTTGAAAATAAGAAATCAAAGATAAAAAAATATGATGTTGTAGTTTTAGTAGCATAAGGGCTCCTAACCTTCTGATTTTGATCTTGATGTCTTCTAGATAATTGTAGTACTGCCTCTTATATTTCCAAATCAACCTGAATCGTATCAATAGGATATCGAACATAAAAGTTATGACAAAAATACAAATGTGTATCGTATTTGAAAGTTCCAACTCTTGCTTTCATTTATACCGTATTTTCAGCATTGAAAATATTCGATTTTGATGTCATGATGAACATAAAAATTTTAGAACTTTATCTTAGCTTTCTGATGGTATAAATATGAGCTTAATTGGATATTGTATGTAGGAGATACATCTGAATTACCAAAACTGCTTTAGTTAGGCTTATCGTTTGCAATGATGACATCAACACTTTTGATCTAACATGTGACGGCTTCAATAATATAATAAAGATGTTATTATATTTATGGTCATTGGTCTAATTGAAATGATTTTGCACGAGTATTATTAATGAATTCTTTATCGCATTTGCTCGTGATCTTGTTATTGGTCCCACGAAAATGTGTAGTTCTTCTTCCATCTGACTCACTGCTTCTTGATTCACATCATTCCCCCCGTCCTCAAAAGGATTCATCCTCGAATCTGAAAATTCGAAAGGGTTTAAGTTAGCAACATTGAAGGTAGTAGACACATTATATTCACCAGGTAGATCCACTTTGTAGGCATTATCATTGATGCGTTCTAAAATTTGGAATGGTCCGTCTCCCTTCGGCATCAACTTCGATTTCCTTTGTGCGGGAAACCTCCCTTTCCTCAAGTGAATCCAAACCTAGTCACCTGGTTCAAAGAATACTTGCTTTCGTCCCTTATTCTTTATTCGTACATTATGTTCGTTGCGTTTTTTAATTTATTCTCGAACCTTTGCATGCAGTTGTTTGATCATTTCAGCCTTTTTCTTGGCATCGATATTGCTCATGTCATCTATAGGAATAGGCAACAAGTCAAAATGAGTTATCGGATTAAAACCATATACAATTTCAAATAGAGAAAATGCATTGGTAGAATGAACGGTCTGTTATAAGCAAATTCAATGAATGGTAAAGATGTTTCCCAATTTTTCAAGTTCTTGTTAACAATAGTTCGTAACAATTGACCAAGTGTTCGGTTAACTACCTCAGTTTAGCCATCTGTTTGGGGATGACAAGTTGTCGAATAAAGCAATTTTGTTCCCAGTTTCGCCCACAAAACTTTCCAAAAATGGCTAAGAAATTTAGTATCCCGATCGGACACTATACTTTTTGGCATTCCATGTAAATGGACAATTTTTTTGAAAAATAAATTTGCAATATGAGTGGCATCGTCAGTTTTGTGACATGCAATGAAATGTGCCATTTTACTAAACCTATCAATAACAACAAATATTGAATCACATCCAGATTTTACCTTTGGTAATCCTAACACAAAGTCCATAAAAAGATCAACCCAAGGCTCGTTGGGAACCGGAAGTGGCGTGTACAAACTATGTGGTAAAACTTGTGATTTTGCCCTTCAACAAATAATGCATGAATTGACAACTTTATAAACATCATGTTTCATTTTAGGCAAAAAGAAGTGTTCGTGCAATATTTCAAAAGTTTTCGCAATTCCGAAATGTCCCATTAATCCCCCACTATGTGCTTCCCTTACTAACAACTCTCGTGTCGAACAAAAAGGAATACAAAATTTATTTTCACGGAATAAAAATCCATCATCCCGATAAAATTTATCCATACTTTTTGTTTCGCAAGCGACATATTTTACGCCAAAGTCTTTATCTCCCACGTAAGATCCTTTCAAGAGCTCAAATCCCAACAAATTACAAGAAAGCGTATTAAGTAATACATACCTTCTCGACAACACATCGGCAACGACGTTCTCCTTACCTTGTTTATACTTGATGATGTAAGGAAATGATTCGATCTCCTCTAACCATTTGGCATGTCTTTTACTCAACTTATTTTGTCCCTTGAGATGCTTCAATGATTCATTATCTGTGTAAATCACGACTCCTTAGGCCATAAGTAGTGTTGCCACGTACGTAAAGCTCTAACCAAAGCATACAATTATTTATCATATGTAGGGTAGTTCAACATCACTCCTCCAAGTTTCTCGCTAAAATAAGCAATCGGCTTCTTTTCCTGCATTAATAGAGCTCTAATTCCTACTTCTGAAGCATCACCCTTAATTTCAAAAGTGTTAGAAAAATCTGGTAATGCTAAAACAGGTGCGGTACATAATTTATCCTTTAATGTGTTAAAGGCATTTTCTTGATCATCACCCCAATAAAATTTAGCATGTTTCTTTACAAGTTCATTTAACGGGGCTGTAATCGTGCTAAAATCTTTAACAAAGCGTCGATAAAAACCTGCTAAACCATGAAAGCTTCTTACCTCAGTTGCATTAGTCGGTCTAGGCCATTCTCGTATGGCCCTTATCTTTTCTTCATCGATTTTTATTTCGTCAATACTAACGACAATAGCCAAGGAATATAACCTCACTCATGTAAAAAGTACATTTCTTAAGACTAGCATATAATTGTTCCTTTATCAAGGTAATTAAAACCAATCTTAAATGTTCAACGTGTTCGTCTATACTCTTGCTATAAATGAGAATATCATCAAAGTATACGACAACAAATTTTCCAATATAAGCATGCAAAACGTGATCCATTAGCCGCATAAAAGTGCTCGCTGCATTTGTAAGACCAAAATGCATTACCAACCATTCATATAATCCGTATTTAGTTTTAAAGGCCGTTTTCCATTCATCCCCTACTTTCATACGAATTTGGTGATAACCTTTAATTAAATAAATTTTACTAAACACCCGCGAACCATGTAATTCATCCAACATATCATCTAACCTTGGAATTGGATGTCGATACTTTACTGTGATATTGTTCACCGCTCAGCAGTCGGTGCACAATCTCCAAGTCCCATCTTTCTTTGGTACGACAATTATTGGAACGGCACAAGGACTCAAACTTTCTCGGATGTATCCAATACTTAATAACTCCTCGACTTTCCGCTGAATCTCCTTAGTTTCTTCAGGATTATTTCACTATGCCGTTCGGTTTGGGATGACGGCTCCTGGCACAAAGCCGATTTGGTGCTCGATCCCTCTTTTTGGTGGCAAACTAGGTGGTAGCTCATCCGGAAAAACATCACTGAAGTCCTACAATAGAATTTTTATAGTAGTCGGAACATTCCATTTTTTATCATCGTCAAGAGTGCAAATTCGTTTGGTAAGAAGTAAGTATGCGGATTTCCCCTCCTCAACTTCTTTAATGATTTCTTTTGCACTTATAAATAAATATTTTTTTGATTTTTCATTTTTTTTTCGTTTTTTCTCTTTTCTCTTTCTTTTTCATTTTCTTTTTATTTTTATTTTTCTTTTTCTTTTTCATTTTCTTTTTCTTTAACTTCTTTCTGGAGTCGAATTTGATCTTCGTGGACTTGTATTTTGGTCATGGGAATTAATGTGATTTTCCTCCCATCTTTCTCAAATGAGTAACGATTTTTCTTCCCGCTAAGTTGGGCATCTCGATCGTAATACCATGGTCTACCCAACAAAGTGTGGCAAGTGTGCATTGGTACAACGTCCCATAGGATATCATCATGGTATTTCCAATTGTGATGGTTATGAGTACCTGTTTATTCACCCGAACTTCTCCACAATTACTTAGCCAATGAAGTCTATAAGGCTTCGGATGTTGCCTTGTTGGTAATTCTAACCCCTCGACTAGCATCACACTAGCCACATTGGTGCAACTTCCGTTATCAATGATCACACTACAATTTTTATTTTTCATAGAACATCTAGTGTGAAAAAGATTTTCTCGTTGTTCATTGCTCTCCTCCTCCTTTGCCTTCACATTCAATACCCTCCTAATGACAAGCGCGGGTGTGAATTCTAGCTTTCCTTCTGTAACACCCCCAATCCACTCAGGGATATTACACGCCGTAGACCCTCTCCTCGAGGATCTACCAGGCTGATAACTAAAATCAAACATCTAAACATCGCCTTTAAGGCTAAAATGACTCAGTAGACCGATTTGGTCTTTCAACAATAACATACAACTCAATTCCAAACACATACCCACTCAGGGGTCAAAATACAATAAACTCCCGTACAACGGAAAAAAATACTGCAGCGGAAAAGAAAATACAACTGGACCAAAACGACATCAACGGATCCACGTGTGATTAGTATCGTTCATCTTTCATCATCCTTTGTGCCGACCCTATGTTATGCTCCAAAACCTGAATGCAAAAATAGACATCCACCCCCCGAATACTCGGGGGTTAGCAAAACTCCACTGTTTTGCTAGTGCAAGTACAAGTGCAAAAATATGAGCCATACAATTCAAGTTCCAAGAATAACAATAATCAGAAATTCTCAAAGATTAAAATACCACGAAACGAATACTTCCCGAGGCAAGAATTTGAGTAAAACATTCCAAAACCGAAAGACCACAATTAAAGGGAAACAATTTATGAAACAGTTTAAAATGCCATCGAGAGTTTTAATAGAAAATAATTTAGGATTATCAAATCCTTATCTTTCCAAAATCAACAGGGGTCACAGCCCAAAGGTTTGTTTTCGCAAATAGAAAACCGACAACAATTCACAGGGCCAAAACCCAAGTCACGTGTCCTCGACGAACATAAAATACACACGCACCCGTGAAGTTTCACTCGTGAATCCAGGGCGAAACTATTAGACTCCCTCCGTGGCCCCATCGAACCCTCCCGAGGTGAGCAAACACATTCATAAAACATACACATCAACCTGTGAAGTTTTTACTCGTGAACCCAGAGTGAAGTCATAGATTCCCCCGAGGCCCCGTCGAACCCTCCAGGAGTGAGTAAAATACATTCACTAAACAAACACATCAACCTGTGAAGTTTTTACTCGTGAACCTAGAGTGAAGTCATAGATTCCACCGAGGCCCCGTCGAACCCTCCCGGAGTGAGTAAAATACATTCACTAAACATACACATCAACCTGTGAAGTTTTTACTCGTGAACCCAGAGTGAAGTCATAGATTCCCCCGATGCCCCGTCGAACCCTCCCAGAGTGAGTAAAATACATTCACTAAACATACACACACAGGTATCGCCTAGGACCGGGACGAAGCCACAAATCCCACCCGAGGCCTCGAAGGACCCTCCCGAGCTGGCTAGCGAAACAATTATGCACAAATAACATATCACACCAAGGATATCCAAACAATTTACCCAGAGGCATCAAACACCTAGCAAAACACCACGTTAAGCCATAACGCCCCGAAAAGAGATAATATACGTACACATGCATTATCAAGCGCAACATCAACACCAAACATATCCAAAGGATTCACGTAGTCACTTACAACCCACACAATTTACAAAACACACGCGTTTTGAAAGTGAGCCTTTAACGAGGCTAGCAAAATCTTTTGAAAACTCATTTCAAACAAATAAACAAACACACCAAGACGATCACCAATTATCATATTCACAAAACAAGAATAGTATGGACAAGGTACTTGCCTTGAACAACCACAACGCGGAGAATCGACCGGAGTAGGTTGGCACGAACCGACTACGAACCCGCCGACTCCACCGAATGCCAACTCGCGATAATAAACTACGGAGGACAATAACAACAATGAAAATGAATTCCATAGCATGACTCATAGCCGCTGAATTCAAAGAACGAATGACGAATGTTCAAGTGTTTTCCCCAAAACGGCCAAGAACACGATTCATCCCGACAAAACACGAAAACGGAATTCCAAGTTGAAATATGGATATACAATCCATAGAATATGTTTAACAACATCATTTAACCACTATCTATCCAACAAAAATGGATGGAAAACGAGATCGAGGACAAATCCCCCAAAGAGTCGATTCGAAGGAAATCAAGAAATATACTTTGATTCGACGAAGAACAATGGAATAAATGATGTTAAACACAATAATACTACCAAGATTAATCATACCCATCATGAATTAATCAACAACACAGAACGAATAGGACAAAAATGCAAAAACCCCCAAATTCACGAAATTAGGGTTCTAAGGAAGATTACCTTGATTCGCTGGATCAAAGGATTATAACGGATGATTGATTGATGATATAACCTCAATAACTTCGAGGATTTGTTGTTCAACAACATGGCTCTATGATAAGAACACCCTCAGCCGCGGAAGAGAAGGAGAAGAAGGAGAAAAATGGCCAAAAACCCGATCATAGGCCTTAAATAGCCGATGCACAGGTGTGCACGGCCACTGAAGTCTCTGCCACAGAGGCCAAAATGCGCCTGATGATCGCGGTGCCGCGGCACAAGGTACAGACGGTTTGGCCGAAAAATGCAATACGAGTGTGCCGCGGCCCTGCCGGCATGTGCCGCGGCCCTGCCGGCATGTGCTGCGGCCCATGGTACGGCCTGCTCGGCCATAAGTAACTGCCGAGCACTACCGGCCGTAACTCGGCCAGTGTCGGCCTGGGCCCAGATTGCCCGGCCATGACTCGGTCGGGGCCAACTCCGACGGCCCGAACGACCCCGAAACCCGAACCTGAATACGAATCGAAGATACGGTTACGAAATACTTGTAAAGACGAATTCGAGCACTAAGAGAACACACGATTCCGACCATCCGAAGGCTCGAAATTCGACAACGGAAAGTAATTACCCTAAACTTTAGGAAATTACGAAAATGGCCCAAAACGCCCGAAAATCACGATACGTGATCGAATAACCAAACCGAAGTTCATAACACGTCTAACAAAGTTAAACGGACCTACGGGAAACTCGAAACAGCTGTTTCGAACGAGATTCGCAAGAATCGAACTCAAGTGCGGAAAAGTCGCTAAAAAGCACGGAACTCAACAAAACGACACCGAAACGAACTCGGATGTCAAAAAGTGTAGAATTAATCATTCTCAGAATAACGAAACGGTCATGAGCGAGTCGTCAAAACGGACTTCCGCCGGAAAAAAAAATTACTGGAAATCGAAATCACGGGTATTACATTCTACCCCCTTAAAAGAAGTTTCGTCCCGAAACTTAATATAAGTAGGGAGAAGCAATATCCACTGTCAGGAAAACTCGACGAGATACCCAAAAACCAAGAACTCGCGCCCGACGGCGAAACGCTGTAAGAAGCGCAAAGGAACATACGTCGTGAAAACACGCTCCACGACGACCAACGCAACGCCACCGATAGAGACATAATAAAACCAACAAGTGACAAGCGTCATCAAACGGATAATATAGTCAAGTCAATTATCCGAACAATCACAAAACACAACGAACGAAAATCAATAAGATTGACCGACCCAACGGTACATCAATCAAAACGCGAGCCAATCGCTGAACAAATATGGAATTCTACCGCCCAAGGGTTGGAAGATCGAAAACGAGACTAATTTCACGAACTTAAGGGAATTACGAAGGAGCCTGAACGCTCAACAATCACGAAACGAGAACAAAAACCGAACAAAAAAACGATCGAGACAACAAAAATCGAACAATCATGTCCGAAACACGAAGGATAATAAAATTCAAACAACAATTCCCAGGATGATCTGGTGAGAACAACAAGACATGCATTCTCATAAGATCCACAGGAAAGGGAATAGCGATTGAAAAGTCACAATGACAAACGAGTTATTCCGAAACAATACCACACTCGTTCGATCAACAAAAGCAAGGGGCAGGACAAGCTCAGAAATGTCAACCAACATAAATGAGTCGACAGAGTCGAAAACACAAGAGTTCCAAATCCGATCCACTTCGAATAAAAGAACTAATAGAACCAGATGATGTCACTCCCGAACAAGGTTCACAAGAATCGAACTGAACCCGAAAAAGTCACATCGATAACCAGACCGACCCACAACAAGATCACAGCTCGTTCGGACGATGAAACCGAAATACAGAACAAGTTCATAAAGTATCAACGAACATGAGCGAATTGATAGACTAGAGAAAGAGAAAATACAGAAATCAAAATAGTACGGGTATTACCTCCGACCTCGTCCACGAAATTCACAAAAACAGGAGCAAGGTAACAAGACATTAAACAACCGACACATAACGGAACGATCACCGATGCACACGGTCATACCAAACCAAGCTCTGACAGCTCACACATGCGCGACAATGCAGAAATCACTACGAGGCGACAATATTCAATACCAACATCCCACCTCTCACAGAGGCTAACACAACAAATGTGTGGAAAACGACTCAACGCTCACACCGCCAATTCGGTCATACTCGGGAGCAAACATCAAAATGACAACGCGAACATCATACATACATACCCAACCCTCAAACGGGAATGGATAGGTTTTAAAAACGAAAACCTCATTTTGAAAATAATTTAGAAGAATACCGGTTGATCTTGAGTATCACCTTTCAAAAGTACAAACGTGAAACATCGTTATCGAGACATTGGAGAACCATTTCACATTTGATAAAAATTAGGACACTTTCTCTTGGTGAAAACTTTCAGAATATTCGACCCTCGGGTCTAAATAAAAGTGTTTCTAAAACATTGAAAATATCTCAAAGCATTTTGGTCCTCGAAGTAGAAATTTTTTGAAATATATTGTGGCACCTAGGATGTACCACAAGAAAATAACTCATTTGAAAAGTATGTCTCGAAATTTATTTTCTAAGATACTCAAGGTTTTCAAAGATAATTCAATGGGCTAGAATGCCCAAAAATTTCAGGTAATTACACAAAACTTTATAGCGCGGTGGGTCCCGCGCCGGAACCCACCAGGCTAAAGACTATTTACAAAAACGCCAAAAAGGCCGATGACGGTAATATTTCAAAAACTCACAAAAGCCATTTATAAAATACTAAATACCGTCATAAGAATTTCGCCAAAACGATCAAGGCCATAATGCCGAAAACTCGGTTAAGGGAATCGGTTTTCGAAATAAAACTCGGTCGGTAAAATACCGAAAGGCATTACAAAAGAACTCACGCAGTGGATAAAAGAAATACAGTTCAACATGCACACTCCAGCAACACTACTCCTCATATGAACGAAATATTAGAGTCAAATAACCACATATCACGAAATCAAAATCCATAAGAGCATTCCGTCACTGAACAAACAATCATAAAAATAGCTCGTGTCACACGAGGCACAACACAAAGAAGGGAGACTTACAGCCACAGGTCGCACGAAGATGATGATCGCCCCACGATACTAATCACAACCAACAAACTCAGACGACGCGTCGCGACACGACTCAGTCAGACAAAATCCGACAAGACAAAACTCAACAGACACCACTGACCCGACAACCTAGCTTTCCACAACCTAAGCTCCGATACCATTTATGTAACGCCCCCAATCCACTCAGGGATATTACACGCCGTAGACCCTCTCCTCGAGGATCTACCAGGCTGATAACTAAAATCAAACATCTAAACATCGCCTTTAAGGCTAAAATGACTCAGTAGACCGATTTGGTCTTTCAACAATAACATACAACTCAATTCCAAACACATACCCACGCAGGGGTCAAAATACAATAAACTCCCGTACAACGAAAAAAAATACTGCAGCGGAAAAGAAAATACAACTGGACCAAAACGACATCAACGGATCCTCGTGTGATTAGTATCGTTCATCTTTCATCATCCTTCGTGCCGACCCTGTGTTATGCTCCAAAACCTGAATGCAAAAATAGACATCCACTCCTCGAATACTCGGGGGTTAGCAAAACTCCACTGTTTTGCTAGTGCAAGTACAAGTGCAAAAATACGAGCCATACAATTCAAGTTCCCAGAATAACAATAATCAGAAATTCTCAAATATTAAAATACCACGAAACGAATACTTCCCGAGACAAGAATTTGAGTAAAATATTCCAAAACCGAAAGACCACAATTAAAGGGAAACAATTTATGAAACATTTTAAAATGCCATCGAGAG
Organism: Orobanche coerulescens; assembly: GCA_033398695.1. Classification (NCBI taxonomy): domain Eukaryota; kingdom Viridiplantae; phylum Streptophyta; class Magnoliopsida; order Lamiales; family Orobanchaceae; genus Orobanche; species Orobanche coerulescens. The sequence goes on from JAWKAU010000152.1 coordinate 280,320, forward strand.
TTTTAATAGAAAACAATTTAGGATTATCAAATACTTATCTTTCCAAAATCAACAGGGGTCACAGCCCAAAGGTTTGTTTTCGCAAATAGAAAACCGACAACAATTCACAGGGCTAAAACCCAAGTCACGTGTCCTCGACGAACATAAAATACACACGCACCCGTAAAGTTTCACTCGTGAATCCAGGGCGAAACCATTGGACTCCCTCCGTGGCCCCGTCGAACCCTCTCGAGGTGAGCAAACACATTCACAAAACATACACATCAACCTGTGAAGTTTTTACTCGTGAACCCAGAGTGAAGTCATAGATTCCCCCGAGGCCCCGTCGAACCCTCCACGAGTGAGTAAAATAAATTCACTAAACATACACATCAACCTGTGAAGTTTTTACTCGTGAACCCAGAGTGAAGTCATAGATTCCCCCGAGGCCCCATCGAACCCTCCCGGAGTGAGTAAAATACATTCACTAAACATACACATCAACCTGTGAAGTTTTTACTCGTGAACCCAGAGTGAAGTCATAGATTCCCCCGAGGCCCCGTCGAACCCTCCCGGAGTGAGTAAAATACATTCACTAAACATACACATCAACCTGTGAAGTTTTTACTCGTGAACCCAGAGTGAAGTCCTAGATTCCCCCGGGGCCCCGTCGAACCCTCCCGGGGTGAGTAAAATACATTCACTAAACATACACACACAAGTATCGCCTAGTACCGGGACGAAGCCACAAATCCCACCCGAGGCCTCGAAGGACCCTCCCGAGCTGGCTAGCGAAACAATTATGCACAAATAACATATCACACCAAGGATATCCAAACAATTTACCCAGAGGCATCAAACACCTAGCAAAACACCACGTTAAACCATAACGCCCCGAAAAGAGATAATATACGTACACACGCATTATCAAGCGCAACGTCAACACCAAACATATCCAAAGGATTCACATAGTCACTTACAACCCACACAATTTACAAAACACACGCGTTTTGAAAGTGAGCCTTTAACGAGGCTAGCAAAATCTTTTGAAAACTCATTTCAAACAAATAAACAAACACACCAAGACGATCACCAATTATCATATTCACAAAACAATAATAGTATGGACAAGGTACTTGCCTTGAACAACCACAACACGGAGAATCGACCGGAGTAGGTTGGCGCGAACCGACTACGAACCCGCCGACTCCACCGAACGCCAACTCGCGATAATAATCTACGGAGGACAATAACAACAATGAAAATGAATTCCATAGCATGACTCAAAGCCGCTGAATTCAAAGAACGAATGACGAATGTTCAAGTGTTTTCCCCAAAACGGCCAAGAACACGATTCGTCCCGACAAAACACAAAAACGGAATTCCAAGTTGAAATATGGATATACAATCCATAGAATATGTTTAACAACATCATTTAACCACAATCTATCCAACAAAAACGGATGGAAAACGAGATCGAGGACAAATCCCCCAAAGAGTCGATTCGAAGGAAATCAAGAAATATACTTCGATTCGACGAAGAACAATGGATTAAATGATGTTAAACACAATAATACTACCAAGATTAATCATACCCATCAGGAATTAATCAACAACACGGAACAAATCGGACAAAAATGCAAAAACCCCCAAATTCACGAAATTAGGGTTCTAAGGAAGATTACCTTGATTCGCTGGATCAAAGTATGATAACGGATGATTGATTGATGATATAACCTCAATAACTTCGAGGATTTATTGTTCAACAACATGGCTCCATGATAAGAACACCCTCAGCCGCGGAAGAGAAGGAGAAGAAGGAGAAAAATGGCCAAAAACCCGACTGCACGGCCTTAAATAGGTGGCACGGTGTGCAGCAGCCCGGCCAGTGTGCCGCGGCACGAGGCCATCGCGCCTTGATGATCGGCGGTGTGCCGCGGCCCGGCCGACATGTCTTTGCGGCACAAGGTATAGACGGTTTGGCCTAAAAATGCAATATGAGTGTCTGCATGACCTGTGCGGCATGTGCATGACCTGATGCGGCTGCTCGGCGAAGTAAGCTGCGAGAACTACCGGCCGTAACTCGACCGATCTTGCACAGGCCCAGATTGCCCGGCCATGACTCGGCCGGGGCCAACTCCGACGGCCTGAACGACCCCGAAACCCGAACCTGAATACGAATCGAAGATACGGTTACGAAATACTCGCAAAGACGAATTCGAGCACTAAGAGAACGCACGATTCCGACCATACGAAGGCTCGAAATTCGACAACGGAAAGTAATTACCCTAAACTTTGAGAAATTACGAAAATGGCCCAAAACGCCCGAAAATCACGATACGTGACTGAATAACCAAACCGAAGTTCATAACACGTCTAACAAAGTTAAACGGACTTACGGGAAACTCGAAACAACAGTTTCGAACGAGATTCGCAAGAATCAAACTCAAGTGCGGAAAAGTCGCTAAAAAGCACGGAACTCAACAAAACGACACCGAAACGAACTCGGATGTCAAAAAGTGTAGAATTAATCATTCTCAAAATAAAGAAATGGTCATGAGCGAGTCGTCAAAATGGACTTCCGACAAAAAAAATTACCGGAAATCGAAATCATGGGTATTACACCTTCATCACTTTCTTCTTTCCCTTCTTCCTCCTCTTCATCATATGTTTCATATTCTCCGTCCTCCCTAAGTATCATTGCTCGTTTATTAGTGCATTGGGATGCAATGTGTCGTCGCCCGTGGCATCACAAACACTTGATGTCCCTATTTCTCGTTCTTGTGTTTTCTACGGATGTAGATTTAACTTCGGATTTTGCTCGACTAGCACTCCCCACCTCAAACTTCCCCTTCACGTTGCTTCTATCAAAAATGTCCTTGGGTACGTCTCGATTTCCTGTTTGAGGCTTCCAAGGAGTTGTGTACCCCGTGGAGTAAGTATTGTTGCCTCCCATTCGCAAGTTCATCTCAATTTTGATCGCTGCATATACCATGTCCTCGAACTCAACATAATGTTGTTTATCAACTTCTTTAGAGATCTCCGCCCTCATGCCATGTAGAAATCTCGCCATTGTGGCCTCCCTCGACTCCCTCACATCGACCCGGACCATTAACATCTCCATTTCCTTTCAAAAATCTTCGATGCTCCTTAGACCTTATTTTAATGATTGAAGACGAGAAAATAGTTCCTTATGATAATAATTAGGAAAAAATCTTCTACGCATTACAATCTTTAATTCCTCCCAACTATTAATTGGCCTCTCTCCATTCCTCCTTCTACCCGTCACAAGTTGGTCCCACCAAATGCTGGCATATTCAAAAAATTCGGTCATTGCTAACCTCATTTTCTTAGTACTGGCATAGTTGTGGCAGTGAAATATAGTTTCCGACTTCCTCTTCTAGTCAAGGTAGGTGTATGGATCGCTCCGCCCTTCGAAGGCTGGGATTTTCATTTTTATATTTTCCATACTTCGGTCTTCCTCATACTATCTACCTTATTCTCTCCGACCTCCTCGACCATGTCCTCCTCGATTTTGGTAAGTTTCATCCTCGGCGAATGTTTCATCATCATACTCTCTATACGAGTTGGGACTCGGATTCCTTCTTCTACGGTGGTGCTCGTCCTCTTTATTTTTTGTAGATTTTTGATCGCTTCTTCTTGTCGATCTTGTCTTGTAATTAATTGGGTGAGCATTTCTTGTATGTCCTGAAGAGCTTCGTTTCCTTCATTTTCACAATATCGAATTTCGACATTTTTTTTTTGCTTTTTCTTTGCTCTTTTTTTTTGGCTTTTTTTTTTGGGGGGGGGGGGGCTGTTTTTTTTTGCTTTTTTTACACACATACACACAAATTAATCCTCACAAGATCCTCATGTGTATCGCTCGATCACTCAACGCTCGTGTATCACTCTTTTTTTGCATGGTTCTTATCTTTTATCACTCGATTTTATATAAATGTCTCACAACTCACAAGGTGGTTACATAGACGAGTATTTTGACAAGTTTTAATTTTACAGGGGCGGTAATCCGCACTTCATATTTATTTTTATATTTCACTGTGGTGGTAGAACCGATCTTCGTGAAAGATATATATATATATATATATATATATATTTAGGTATAATTTTTTTTTTGGTATACTCTTTTTTTTTGTATACCCTTCTTTTTTTGTATACTTTTTTTTAGATATTCAAAATGCTAAGGATTATATTTCCCTTGGCTTACACTTGATGATTTATATAAAATATTATATATATATATATATATATATATATATTGTGATCACTGTGATGGTAGAACCATCATCGTGATTTTTCTTTTTTTAATATATATATTAAGAAGACGGAAGGTTTAGAAGATAGAAAGAAATGATATGATGGTAAGATAAGCTGATTATGAAAATAAAGGAAAATAGATGATACCACTTAGTAATGGAAAAATCGAGCTCCGATACCAACTGATGCGACCCCCACACGACGTACCATGGTAATCGCTATCACTAGTATGATTTTAATTCCCAAGATCGTTCCAATATTAAGCAAATAGTTGTTTTACTTCAAGCCCTCTACGTCACGCGCCGTAGCAAACCGGAAGGTGCGTTTCAAACACGCCACGAGGTTTCTAACGCCTCGATAAGTGAACTGAAATCACGATTTATATTTTGGAGACACACTCAACAAAATAAAATTAAAGTTTGTTAACACAAACACTCACAATTTTTATAAATTTCAAGGTATTTTTACAAATGAAAATGAGGGTTATTTATTGCCAAAATTCCTACAACTATTACAATATAAAAATATAAAATAAAACTTAGAAATACTTAGAAAATTATAAATTTGTTGTTTGCTGATTCTTTAGTCTAATACTTGCAAGCGCACGATTTGTTCGATGTAGATATGCGGTGCAAGGTCGATTCCACAGGGAGGACTATGATAGTGAAGTAAATATAGTCCTATCATTTTGAACCAAATTATATTAAATTCTAACCTAGTCCCAAATAATTTGATTTTTGAATGGTTATAATAATTGCATTAAATAACAGTAATTTTTAAGTAGATTTTAGATAAATTGATTTTAAATAATTTATTAGGGTTTAGAGTCCACCAATATCTATTTATTATTTATTTTATATTTTAATTCCAAGAAATTCAAGGAATAGATTCTGAAATCAATCTCACTATTTCCCTATAGATTTGACAATAAGTACAAAATTATAATTCAAATATAGAATTTCTTTCGCTTAAAAAATGTAATTTCTAAGCATTATATGTATCCAATTTAAGGGAAAACAAATAATCAAAGAAATTAAGTAATATCAATAATCACAAAGCAATGGGGAATTTATAACTATCAAAAATACGTGATATAATTGATGAAATAATATTCCCCTATTGAAGCGAAAATCATAATCGTTAAAAACATTTATTTGGAAATATTATATAAATATTAATAATAATATAGACATGGTTTCATCATAACCCCAATAAAAGAAAATTACTCACTCATAATAACAACACAAATAAATAAATATTCCATAATATTATTACTCAAATATAATTTTATTATACAATATTTTTATTTATCTCCCTTACAATAATATCTCTCTATTTTTTCTACTTTTTTTTCTCCTCCTCAAACACTACACATTCATCCCCTATTTATACTACTACAAAATTAATAAAATAATAATTTTTAACATTTTAAAATCCCACCCCAATAATACACGGCTGCCCATTAATGCTGATGTCATGGATGACATCAGCAGAGAGTTAAATTTCTGGTCCAATCTGGTGTTGACACGTGGCACAATATGGTCCGTCTATTTAATTGTCCTTCGAACGGTCATAACTTCTTCATACGAACTCGGATTCAGATGAATTTTTTTTAAAACGATCGTCTCGACGAGACGAATAAAATGAGACCAGTCGTGACTATATTTGAATTTTGTAAAAATATCGCCCTTGAACCAATTGATCTGTCTTGTACCGGTTGGTTAACCTGCAGATATAATTTAATTCCAATTAATTATCTAAAAATGACAAAAAATTATAGAAAATTCTAACAAAATGAAATAATATAAATATATGGTAAAATGAATAAATTATCACACAACACACAATTATATATAAAAAATACTAATAAAAATATTACTTAAAATATACTAAACAAATTCCCCCACACTTATCTTTTACACGTCCTCGGGCAAATCTTATACCCGAGTTATAATACTCATATGCTGAAAAAATCATGACAAAATCAATATCAAGAGAGAACAAGTGATCATGACCCAAGTGAGATCAGAGAAAAATAGGATGCTTCACCAAATTCTAACAACTTCATTGAGAATTGAATGCCAAAAGATTCAATACCCTCACGGTGGATATCACTCTTCACTCAAGTGTATATACGGGATATTCGAGAAGAGTTCACTCATATCAAAGCATAATGTGTCATTACCATATGCTTGGTCAAAAATCAAATCTCCACTACTTAAAAATAAACTCATGCATAAATCAAAAGGTCTTTCTTTTGGTTGTAACGTGGCTTTGGGTATGGGTAGGATAAAGGGAAAATTATGAGGTTTGCTAGCCAAGATCAATTGTGAATTTAGATGTAAAACAAATCCTACAAATAACAATCAACACCCCCCCTTCTGTAATGAAAACTCTCAAACCATCATCCCCAAGTTATTCTGTACATGGTAATTGAATATTCATCTGGTAAGGTCATACTCTTGTATAAGAAAAAGTATGCAATGGATCTTCTAGAAGGAATTATGTATCACTCAAGGGATAGTTCAAGTGCTATTTTATGTATATATAGTGATGATTTTCGCACTTGACCTCCCGCTTTTTTTTCTATCAGGCCGTTTTTTTTATATATTTTTTTATTCGGTTCAATACTCCAATGTACTTCACACCCTTTCACTTTCAACAAAAGCTCTTAATCTCCACAATAATCTTATGAACATCAGTCCCTATTTGTCACACATCTAGTTCACAATTAAATTCTTGACTAGAGGGTGCAAATGGATGAGTCATCAACAAGAATGGATAATGGCTAAAGTAATGTGCTTGATCAAAGAAATAGGCTCAGGCTCAATGGGGCTTCTAAGGATAAAATGTAATGGGTGGGAAAATATAAGCCAACAAGGGGTTAATCCTAATTGCCTTTATCATCTTAATGCAAGAGTTTATGAATGTAGTCTCAAAATGTATAAATGAGCAAGTTCTAGAATGAACACAATACGTTTGACCACACAACAAAAAATATAGAGCGTATATATAAGGATTGCTCTAAGGCTCAAAACTCACAAAAAGGGTGTTGTGTACTGAATCCCATACACCTTCATCCAAATCCATTATCAAAACCTGTGAAACATCCCAAAAATAATTTTTTCACTAATGTTTTCTCAAGAAAATGGTGCCGTGATTTTCAACATCTTTTTTTTATATTATTATATATATATATATATAGATATAGATATAGATATATATATATACACCTTCCCCACACTTAATGATAAATAATATCCTTATTGTGTAAAAAGAACAATGGAGTAAGGGTTTAAATAAGGCTTCCCTGTTTATGAAAGACGACGCTTCGCTCAAGCCTTTTTTTGGACCTGCAAGAAATAAGTGTGGCAAAACAACAAAAGAAAATATATACCCAGAAGTATAAGACAAACAACCTAGATGCGCTTCAAGAGAGTCTGAAGAGTCGCCTTACGCTGCCATCAATGCTTTTATTAAAAACAAACAAAAAAAAAGTACAGTAATAGAAATAACAATACATAAATCATGGATAGGTGCGCGTCAAGAGGTCGAAAAGAAACTCCTTAAGCTGCCATCATTTTCAAGATTTTTACACCCGCTAAAAAGTAAAAATAACAAGAGGAATGAAGTGGGATATTAGAGGGAAAGGAATGTATCAATTTTGCATTTCCGCACAGTGAAATCTTCCATCCAAACAATATTAGCTAGAGCTGGGTATGGTTCAGGAACAAATGCAATAAGTTGTTTGATCAGCTCTTCCGGTGTTGTTGCAACAACTATGATTCGTTTAGCACGCTCAGAAATAAAACATTTTTTAGAAGAGTAGTTGATGAAAGATAGTAAACCATCGAAGAAACCATTGATATTTAGCAGACCTATTGGTTTCGTACGAACATTTAGCTAGGCTATGGTAACCACATGAAAAAGTTCCTCAAGAGTGCCAAAACCACCGGGAAGGGTGATAAAGGCATCAGCATTATTTATCATGTGAGTTATGCGGTCTTGCATATTCACAGCTCTGAACTCATCTCCAATGGTTGCTCCGGTGATTTTACTTTCAGCCAGAGGTTTTGGAATGATTCTCAACACTTTTACTCCTTCCATATAGGCAGAAGCAGCAGCACGTCCCATTAATCCTAGACTTCCTCCTCCGTAAACTACATGAATGCATTTTTCTCCTAAGGTACGACCCAAGTTGTGGGCTGCTTCAATAAAGCAAGCCTCTTTCCCATGACTAGCTCCACCAAAAATGCAGATGGAGTTAAATCTTTTTGTGGAAGATGATGATTCCATTTTTTGAAAAGAAAATTACTTAGAGAGAAAATGAAAAGAATACAAGTTTGAGGGATGCAGAAAAGAAACAACTGCAATGTTTATTTATAGATGCAAAATAAAGTAAAAAGATTTATCAAACCTGTGACCGCGTTAATTGTGCTTCAACTACTCAATAAAATAATGAATGCATTTATTGCGTATCACATTTTTTATTCAGAAAATCTAAAAAAACGACAAAAAGTAAAGATACTCACGTGTATGTACAGTAGTTGTGATTGTGGCTCACATCTTCCTCTGATTTTACGTTCAGAAACGGCTTAAATGCCTTCTATGAGTCGGGGAGAAGCTTCCCATCCAATTTTCTTACAAATTGGCAAACAAGGTCTTTTAACGTCAGATTCTCAAGACGTTGTTCGTATTCTGGTTTGAATTTATTCCACAAATATCGAATCCCGTAATGTACGAGTCCACTAGGATGCGTGTCAAGAGAAATTTCGATATCATCTAAATTCTCCTTATTCAGACCATCCTTGATGAACTGAATTTTATCTTCTCTGTTTGTGGAAGGAATTCCTAAAGATCGACATCTTGAATCACAGTTCCACCTAGCACATTTGTAGCAAACGGCGATTTTCTTTGCTCGTCGTTTCTTGGCATATGAACTTTTTCCAAGTCCTGGTAAAAATCTAGTTGGTGTTTCCGTGAATTCACCCGCTATTCTCACTTTGGCTTCAATAATGAATCGAATATCAAAAGGTATGCCGTTATTCATAAGCAACCTCATCCTTTCAAGTCTGGCTTGGTAAAGTTTCAAAATGACTTTTTTACTAAGAAAGGGAAATCTTTTTTCAATTGTTTTCAAAGTTTGTTCCATAATTAAAAATAAAATAAAAAAAATATCTACAAAATCAGTTGTTGTGGGAAACTGAAAAATCCGACTTTACTAGCCACGGAGTACCGTTATCCGCCACTTGACCGGGCAAACACAATGGAGTATTAATCCACAATATCGGGGTCCTTAAGAAGAACCTCTTCTACCTCAAAAGATTTTAATTCCAAATATGGTTTTAACCGTTGACCATTCACTTTAAAAATATTACCATTTTTTGGATTTTCAATTTCTACAGCTCCGTGAGGATAAACCGTATGAATAATAAATGGACCAAACCATCGTGAACGCAACTTGCCTGGAAATAATAACAAACGAGAGTTAAAAAGGACTTTTTGACCAGGAGAAAAAGTTTTTCTCAAAATGTGTTTATCATGAAAAAATTTCATTTTGTCCTTATATTTCCTTGCACAATCGTAAGCATCATTTCTGATTTCTTCCAATTCATTTAGTTGAAGTTTCCTATGAATTCCAGCCATGTCTAATGAAAAATTTAATCGTTTTATGGCCCAATATGCTCTGTGTTCTAATTCAACAGGCAAATGACATGGTTTTCCAAAGACAAACCTAAATGGAGACATTCCGATGGTAGTTTTAAAAGCAGTACGGTAAGCCCACAATGCATCATTCAATCGCAAAGACCAATATTTCCTTGTAGGATTAACAGTTTTTTCAAGAATATGTTTGATTTCTCTGTTTGAAATTTCAACTTGTCCACTTGTTTGAGGGTGATAAGGAGTAGCAACTTTATGTGTAACACCATATTTTTTAAATAAATGATTCAAAAATTGGTTACAAAAATGTTTTCCTCCATCACTTATAATTGCTCGTGGTGTTCCAAATCTGGAAAAAATATTTTCTTTCAAAAATTTTACCACGACTTTGTGGTCATTTATTTTGCAAGCAATTGCTTCTACCCATTTTGAAACATAATCGACGGCCACAAGGATGTAAAGGTTGCCAAAAGAAATTGGAAAAGGTCCCATAAAATCTATGCCCCAAACATCAAATATTTCAATAATTAAAATTGGGTTTAAAGGCATCATATTTCGTTTAGAAATTCGACCTAATCTTTGACATCTATCACATGTGCTGCAATATGAATATGTATCTTTGAAAAGTGTTGGCCAATAAAAACCACATTGCGAGAATTTTAGCTTGATTGTTTTCTTTGAACTAAAATGACCTCCACATGCATGATCAAGACAAAAGGAAATGATATTTTCTTGTTCATGTACTGGCACACAACTCCTAATGATTTGATCAGGACAATATTTGAACAAATATGGATCATCCCAAAAGAATATTTTTACTTCGTTTAAAAATTTTGTTTTATCTTGATTATTCCAATGAGATGGCATGTTACCAGTAACAAGGTAATTAACAATGTCGGCATACCAAGGTATTTGAGAAACAGACATGAGTTGTTCATCAGGGAAAGTTTCATTAATGGGAGGTTCTTTATCAGTAAAATTCACGATTAGCCTAGACAAATGATCAGCAACAACATTTTCAGCACCTTTTTTATCTCGAATTTCTAAGTCAAACTCTTGTAACAATAGAATCCAACGGATCAAGTGAGGTTTAGCATCTTTCTTAGAAAGAAGATATTTTAATGCAGCATGATCAGAGTAAATTACGACTTTCGAACCAATCAAGTAAGGTCGAAATTTGTCTAAGGCAAAAACGACTGCAAGCAATTCTTTTTCAGTTGTAGAATAATTTAATTGGGCATCATTTAGAGTTCTACTTGCATAATATATTACAGTTGGCAATTTATTTTCTCTTTGACCCAATACTACACCGACGGCATAGTCGGATGCATCACACATTATTTCAAAAGGAAGATTCAAGTTTGGAGATTTGATGATAGGTGCAGAGCTCAACATAGCTTTGAGTGTCTTAAAAGCTTTTAGACAATGATCATCAAATACGAAAGGTGTGTCTTTTGCAAGTAAGTTACATAATGGCCTTGAGATTTTGCTAAAATCTTTGATGAATCTGTTGGGTTTTCTCAGCATCGAATACAAAATAATCGGAGTAAAATTGCAGCGGAACAATAAACGTGAAAACCCAATTTAGGATCTCATACAGTAATTTAATTGTTTAATTAAAGAGTTAATCGAATTACCTTAATCCGATTGAACAATTCTAGATCCGGACTAGAAGCAGATTAATATCTCCTTCCTCTTTTGGTGATCCACACACGAACAATTCCACAAGCCGGATTGCTAGATCCTTACGAATAATATTGATAAATAGTACAACACAAATTCCTTACTAGAAGGATTGTACTATTGATCAAGATCAACTAAGGGAAGAGGGATGACCGACTCCGTTCTCCTACAATATGATGTAGATGGCCGATTTTTCTACTTCTTGAAGGGCCGAATTTAGGTCTTGTTTTCTTGTTACAACTCCTTGTCCAAGACCTTATATTTATACTAAGTAAACCCTAGATTCAATAATCTAGTATTTGCTTAGTTGCCCCTCAACTTATTAAATAATACTGATATATATAATATCGATATTATATATATTACTTATTATTTAATCTCCTTATAAATATAATATCCAATATTATATTTATTATTCCCAGTTGATATTTATTCCTACTTGTCTATAATTGTCGTATGTGCGACCCAAAAGGCTTATATTATGTTGGCAATTATTTAATACCTTATTAAATAATAAATCATAAGCAGCCTCTAGCAAGACATTATGATTACCCAAATAATATAAGTTAATAGTCAATTAAACCTTTTAACGTGTCAAATCCCTTTGTCACGCGATATCATATTTGAACTAAGTCATGGAGTCTGTCATACTTATTTATGTTCAAATGCTTTCTCGATCTTAAGTAGTGATTGAATCAAATGACTCTTCATTTGAGCATGGCCATGCATTTCCTTGATCCTACTTATCGAGGAGCAATGAATATCTCTCTCACTTAAGAGAGGACAAATCCCCATCTTGATTATTCATTGCTCTCTACATGACTTCCACTAATCCCGATCGCTAACCTTTATGATCACCATGTTTGAGATGACGTTGGATTACGTCAAGGCATAGCATTATCATGTTGGACTCTATGATAATCTCGGGTTCAAGGATTTATTGACATCCGTATTGAGATTCACTTATGACATTTCCATGCGGTGATCTCAATGCGGGTCGGTCGATATTCGTTCTCCAACCAATACCCATAAGATTGATCCGTACCATACGCATAATCATCGATGATTATCAATCAAACTTATACTAGTATATTAATCACTTGAGTCTCTACTCAGCGATTTTACAGGGGACATTTGAATAATCTTATTATTCGTGAATAACTATTATTCGATTATTATAATATTAAAACATGCACACATTATAATAATCAACGAGAAATAAATGATATCAAATAACTTTATTTAAATGTGACAATTACAAATCTAGGCACATCGAATGTCCTAGGGCACTATTCCCAACAATCTCCCACTTGCACTAGGACCATTCATTCATGACTTTTAGTCTATCGCTCTAGCATGCTCAACATGCTTTCCTTGTGAGAGAGGCTTGGTAAGTGGATACGCAACATTCTCTTCCGTTGCTACTTTGCATATTGTAATATCTCCCGTCGCGATCTCTCGACTAGGTGATATTTTACGAGTATATGTTTGGAATTATGATGGGACCTAGGCTCTTTAGCTTATGCAATAGCACCATTATTGTCACAATAAAGGCTTATGGGACCACTGGATGGTTGGCACCACTCCTAGTTCGGTAACGAACTTCTTGATCCATCTGGCTTCCTTAGCCGCATCCGATCTTTGCCAGTACTCGGCACATGTGAGAATCGGCAACCGTGCTTTGCTTGGAACTCTTCCAACTCACGGCACCTCCATTGTCTGAGACACATAACCAGTTTGCGATTTGAAATCGTCTCTCGGTTTCGAAACTTGCATCGGCGTAACCTCTTACGGACATTTCGTTTCCCACCCCTCCATAAACTAGAAATCATCCTTAGTTCTTCTCAAGTACTTTAGGATGGTTTTCACTTTCTTTATCGATGACTTTCACCTGGATTCGATTGGTATCGACTTGTCATACTAAGAGCAAACGATACATCTGGTCGAGTACAAATCATGGCATACATGATCGATCCAATAGCCGAAACGTATGGTATCTTGCTCATACGGGCTCGCTCATCAGGAGTCTTAGGACTCTGAGTCTCACTCAGATGAATGCCATGTGACATTGGCAAGAGTCCTCTCTTGGAGTCTTGCATATTGAACCTCTTCAATATTTTATTAATGTATGTACTTTGACTCAGACCAATCAATCTCTTTGATCTATCTCTATAGATCTTTATCCCAAGAATGTAAGCAGCTTCTCCTAAGTCTTTCATTGAGAAACAACTTCCCAACCAAGTCTTGGTATGCAAGGTGGGAATGTCATTTCCAATGAGTAATATGTCATCTACATATAAGACTAAGAAAACAACTATTCTCCCACTAACCTTCTTATACACACAAGGTTCATCTTCATTTTGAATGAACCCAAACTCTTTGACAGTTTCATCAAAACGAAGATTCCAGCTCCGAGAAGCCTGCTTCAACCCATAAATAGATCTTTGAAGCTTGCAAACCTTTTTAGAATTTTCTGGATGAACAAAACCTTCAGGTTGTGTCATGTACACATTCTCGAGTAAGTTTCCATTAGGGAATGCTGTTTTGACATCCATTTGCCATATTTCATAATCATAGTATGCGGCAATGGCAAATAAAATTCTAATTGATTTAAGCATGACTACTGGCGAAAAGGTCTCATCATAGTCAACACCATGAATCTGTCTATAACCTTTTGCCACTAGTCTAGCTTTATAGGCTTGCAGATTATCATCCATGTCTTTCTTCTTTTTATAGACCCATTTGCACCCAATGGTTTTTGTTGTTGCCCAAAATATCTATCCGAATATTAAATACTACTGGAGACGGACAACAAACAAATGCGGGAGCACTTCCGAGAGATGGTTAATAAAACAAGATTTGCCGGGTTTGTTAGGCCCGGGCTTGAATGCTCTCGCGAGATGTTATTAACACAAATATTCGTGGATACAAGTATTAATTAGAGAAATCTAAGTACAATGAGTGTAAAAAGACTCTGTTGATCCGGCTCTTGAGCGAAGCTAGGTGTTCTTCGTCCCATGGTAATGCTCGAGGAGAAAAGTAGGAGAAGTAAGACCGAAAGAAAGCTGTTGCCAAGAGTTGGATGTTAGCCAAGTGTGTGAATTTTGCTTCTTTAATGCGTGAAATCCGAAGGAAACTGAAGTGTTTAGAGAGTCAGAGTCTCGGTTTGTGCAGAAGAGTTTCGGTGGTAGAAGTTCTGTCCCTTTTACAAGTGAAGGCTGCTTTGTATATATAGAGGCTGAGAGGCCCTGTCCCCTAGTGGGCGATCGTCTTTCGGCATTTAATGTGCCGGGGCGATCGTCCTAAAGGGCACGTGGGCCGCCTGCCAAAAGTCCAAAGCTACAGCTGGTGGTCAGCCGTGCGGTCCAATGAGGATCCAGCACGCGTCCGGAAGCCCTGTCACAGGAGGTCCCACTTAGCTGCTTTCGGCGGACTTTGTCAGTAGGTGACAGACTGTAGTCATATGTCTTGTCCGCCAACTCCTTTCGCAGGTCTGGGCCATGCTGGTAGGTGAGGTAGGAGACAGGTTTTGTCAGCGCCTTTTGTGGATCTGCACGTGGGGTCAGCTTTGAGTTTTGGCCTTTGCCGACTGGATGGTCATCGGTGGAGATCGACATGAGGCGATCGTCTCTAGCTGATCATCCGAGGATCGTTCTCGACCATTCACTGAAGGGTCGGCACTGGTCGGTCACCAAGGGTCGATCGGCAGATGCCGGGATCGTCCATAAGTCGATCGCCAGGAGTCGGTCGCCGAGTGCCGAGTGATGATCGTATCTGAGGTCGATCGCTCGGTACCGGGACTTGTCCTGGGACCTTCCTTTGGCCGATTTAGCTGGTCCGCTGGGTTGAGGCTTGGTCGCCTGGCCGCTGCTCGGCAGATCTGCCTTGGCCGCTCGGCAGTAAGTCGGTCGCTCGGCCTCGGAGGCGATCGCCGGTTGGAAGGTGTTAAATCTTGACACAACAATTGCCCCCCAGCTTGCTCCTATGTCGAAGACATGGGGCGAGGTGGTTCTTGCTGGTGATCGCGTCTGGATGAGGACGGGCGACCTGAGCCGACTTAGGACTCGGACTTGGGCTAACATAGTCGATTGGCTTAGCTATCTTTCGGTCTTGTACCTGCAAAAAACAACATTGGCCGATCCCCCATGGAAACTTGGTGGTTTCGCTTGCTTGAGGAATCGTGCACAGTCGCGGAGATCGATGGACCGACCCCATGACCGTGTCTTGGTGCGCGAAGACAATGAGTGTCTCGTGACTCACTTTATTATGAGGGTCCTCTGTTAGGCTGCGCCTCGCCTCGTATTTAAACGAAGGGCGTGCGGTCTCGGTCTAGAGGAGTCCTTGCGCGAGCGGCGTCGGATGAATCAACTCCACGCCCGCGGCTTGTTAGCTCTGCTTCCACCTCGGCCCGGCCATGGAGATGGCCGACCTCGGCGGTGTGCGTTGAGACGGGGTTGTGGAATGAGTCAGCGATTAATGTTGGAGGGCCCTCGACTACGCCCGGCCTCGTATTTAAACGAAGGGCGGGCGATCTTGGCGAGGGACCTTGCATGGCCGGGCGGCCAGTTCCATCGGCAGGCCATGGCTTTATGATGTGCGGTGGAGCGATCTTATGCCTTAGTCCGTCATGTTATATCTTTGGATGTAGATGGCGATCGTGTCCTCGAAGCTGCGGATGATGTAGCGTGATGATCGGCGATCGGTGGAAGGCGGTGATCGTCGCTCATGCCGATCGCTTATTCGTAGGTCGATATTGGCGATCGGGCGGGAGATCGTCGTCCGGTGCCGATCGCGGCTGCTCACGAGGCTAAGAAGAAACCTCTACAGCGGAAAATCTGCGGCTCTTGCCGGAAGGCTGCGTGGAGTCGTAGGTTGGGTCTTTGTAAGATGCTGAACATAGGCGAAAAACCACGAAAACCTCCTAGGACCGCGTAGAGGCGGTCTCATCGCTTATGGGCTCGCCATTGAGGATGATTACGTCTACCCGGTCGATGTAGTCAGTCGGACTCTTCTTCTCCACCTTGATTTGCATCATGCGAAGGGGACCTTCGGGCAGACGACCACAGTGGCGAAGTACTCGGTGAAGCCGTGCGCCCGGCTCGTTAAAGGCGATGGACCGAGGTGGCAATGAAGTGTACCACGGTGGGCGAGGTCGTCCGGTCGAGAGGAACATTCGGCATGCAGTCGCGTCGGATGCCCGCACCGATCATGTAGATGTTGAACTTCCTCGGGTGCACTTGGGGTCCGATCGCCCCACGTACGGGTGTTTGCGGGGAGCGATCTGTCTTTGCACGGGGCGAGCTCGATGTCGATCACGAGCGGCTCGCTTGGCGGCGATCGTCTTCTTGGCGCTGCCACAGATTCGAGGCGCCTTCATGTCGTCGACTTGACGTTGCATTGCGGCCATCGCCGTGGCTTGGTCGCTTGCCGATCGGCTTTGGGAGGCGAGGCCGAGGCGATCGTGTGCCGATCTCGGGCTCACGCCGCCGACCTCGGCAATTCGGCGAGGAGCGGGCGGCTAGGGCCGCCTTACGGAGTCGGGTAGGCCGAGCTCTGGTGACGGACTCAAACTCCGTCGTCTCGTAGCTAGGGCCGGTGCCCGTGAGCAGTCGGAGTCACGCCCGAGCGATCGAAGACAGAGGTGCCCAGGTGGCGGCGCCTCTTCTGTGGGCCAGGAGCCTCACAGCGATCGCTCGGCGATAATGCCTTGAGCTTCCGCTTGATCTCCGGCGAGAGGCGGGGCGGTAGGCGGAGCGCGTCAGGCGCCGTCGCTCTGAAGGGCGGCAGGGGCCCCTCGATCTGTTCCTTGGTTCGGAACCGATCGAGCGAGAGGCTCGGGCCGCCTTCCCGGGACGTGGTCGAGCGCCTCTGCCGCGGCGGCTACCTTCCACCATCGGTGTGGCTCGGGCCCAGGGCGGAGCAGTGGCCGGGCCGACCGGCTTTCTTCGACGCGGAGGCGGAAGACATGATTTCTGAAGGATTTCTTTTGAAGTGCAGTGAGTGTCACTTCAAATATCTGCCCCGAGAACAGTGAGTGTTCTTCGGGACGGTAGGTGTAAAAAATCGGAGGTTCAGCCCCTTCTTCTAGCGCCAATTGTTGTTGCCCAAAATATCTATCCGAATATTAAATACTGCTGGAGACGGACAACAAACAAATGCGGGAGCACTTCCGAGAGATGGTTAATAAAACAAGATTTGCCGGGTTTGTTAGGCCCGGGCTTGAATGCTCTCGCGAGATGTTATTAACACAAATATTCGTGGATACAAGTATTAATTAGAGAAATCTAAGTACAATGAGTGTAAAAAGACTCTGTTGATCCGGCTCTTGAGCGAAGCTAGGTGTTCTTCGTCCCGCCGGTAATCTGCTCGAGGAGAAAAGGCCGGGAGAAGTAAGACCGAAAGAAAGCTGTTGCCAAGAGTTGGATGTTAGCCAAGTGTGTGAATTTTGCTTCTTTAATGCGTGAAATCCGAAGGAAACTGAAGTGTTTAGAGAGTCAGAGTCTCGGTTTGTGCAGAAGAGTTTCGGTGGTAGAAGTTCTGTCCCTTTTACAAGTGAAGGCTGCTTTGTATATATAGAGGCTGAGAGGCCCTGTCCCCTAGTGGGCGATCGTCTTTCGGCATTTAATGTGCCGGGGCGATCGTCCTAAAGGGCACGTGGGCCGCCTGCCAAAAGTCCAAAGCTACAGCTGGTGGTCAGCCGTGCGGTCCAATGAGGATCCAGCACGCGTCCGAAGCCTGTCACGGGAGGTCCCACTTAGCTTTCGGCGGACTTTGTCGATGGGTGACATTGTAGTCATATGTCTTGTCCGCCAACTCCTTTCGCAGTGCAGGCCATCTTTGGTAGGTGAGGTAGGAGACAGGTTTTGTCGGCGCCTTTTGTGGATCTGCACGTGGGGTCGGCTTTGAGTTTTGGCCTTTGCCGATTGGATGGTCATCGGTGGAGATCGACATGAGGCGATCGTCTCTAGCCGATCATCCGAGGATCGTTCTCGACCATTCAACGAAGGGTCGGCAGTCGGTCGGTCACCAAGGGTCGATCGGCGGATCGGGATCGTCCGTAAGTCGATCGCTGGAGTCGGTCGCCGAGCCGAGTGATGATCGTATCGAGGTCGATCGCTCGTGCTGGGACTTGTCACGGGACCTTCCTTTGGCGATTTAGGTAGTCCCATTTGGGTTGAGGCTTGGTCGCACGGCATTGCTCGGCAGTGCGCCTTGGCCGCTCGGCAGTAAGTCGGTCGCTCGGCCTCGGAGGCGATCGCCGGTTGGAAGGTGTTAAATCTTGACACAACAGTTTTAACACCCTCAGGTGGATCTATCAAGTTCCAAACTTGATTGTCATACATGGATTGCATCTCAGACTTCATGGCTTCTAGCCATTCCTCGGACTACAGTCACAGGCGGCTTACGTATAGGTACTAGGCTCATCATCTATGAGCGATGCATCATCATCCTCTGTTACGAGATAACCATATCTCTCAGGTTCATGTCGCATCCTATCAGATCTGCGTGGGACTTGTGTACTTTGAATGGGCTCTTCAACTGTTTGTTGAGCTTGTTTGGTTTCCATCGGTGAAGCGATGTCTTCTTGTGGTTCTCGAGTTTCCTCGAGAATTACTCTTCTCCCACTGTCTCTTTTGGAAATAAATTCCCTTTCTAAGAATACAGCATTTCGAGCAACAAACACTTTGTTCTCTGCGGGCTTGTAAAAGTAATATCCTTTAGTTTCCTTAGGATATCCCACAAATAAACATCTTTCAGATCTGGCTTCCAGTTTGTCAAACACTTGGCGCCTTACGAACGCTTCGCAACCCCAGATCTTTAGAAAAGACAAGTTTAGTCTTTTACCAGTCCATTTCTCAAATGGTGTCTTTTCAACTGCTTTAGATGTAATACCCGGCTGTAATTCAGTCATTATCATTCAGTAATTTCATTCGGTGATTGTCACCCAGTGTATATTCACTCGATTATAATCATTCACCAATCATATTCATTCACCGTGTTCACCGTTCGAAAAAACTTCGAGTGGTGTATCGTTATTGTTCATTGTTTTAACTTTCCTCATATGAGTTCGACTTTGTTAGATCACCATTAATTTTTGGTAACTCCAAAAATTCTAAATCTTTGCAATATTATAGAGCATCGAGTTAGCTTTCCAATGGTTCAAACGGTGAGTCAATCGGAGTCCGGACGAGAGAGTTATGGTCGTTTTAGCTCAACCGCTCATTGGCGATCAACGCCGAACGAACTTCGGCCGTGTCGTCGACCGCGGCCCGTGCCGTACTCGTCCGGAAAGTGCGAAGTGTACGCCTCAGGACCCGGCCGTGTAAATGCAGCGCGGCAGTCGCACCCGCCGGATAAGCGAGCATTGCCCGGCCGCCCGGCCGTGTCGCACAGCGCGGTCGAGTCATGCCAGTCATTTGTCGGACGGAGTCAGCTGTCGGGAGGCCCTCCGCGCCGCGACCGTGTCGGCGAGGACACGGTCGAGTCGCTGTCGACCAAGCCGGCCGGTATGCGACACGGCCGTGCCGATCGGCGCGGGCCGTGTCCGGCGACGATCGACTCCTATAAATTCATTTTTTCACATTTGACCCATTTTCTTCCTTTTCTTCACCTTCAGAGAGATAAGGCTTGAGGAGGTTTTCCTTCACAAATCATTTGGGTGTTTGATTTTTTCATCTCCTTTCGATCGTGAAGCTTGGATAATCAATCTAACGCGTGTTCTTGGATTAAAGCACTTGGATCATCAAGAGGTAATTCCTTCAACACTTTGGACTTCGATTTTGTGTTGAAATAGGATGTTTTGGACGTTATAATCATGATATATGAAGGGATATGTATATGATTATGAGTTTGTATAAGGATTCATTGGATTATTGAGGGTTTATTCAAGAACACTTTGAATATCGAGTTGGAATTGGGGATTTTCGACTAATTGTTGTTATAATCACATTTTTGGATATTCATAACGGATTATTGATCGTATTGGAGATGTTTTGTTGGTTTGAAACACTTCTTGGGGATTTTGATATTGGGATATCGAGGTTTGATTGTAAACAATCGGAGTTTGGATACAACGTATTCGATATAATGCCCGATGAACTTAGTTTAATCGTATCGGCGTTTTGAGTTCGTTATATTCGTGTTTAATTCGTATATTGATCGGATTGTCGGTAATTGTATTGAATTAAGGTTGTTCGTGCGGACACTTCATTTAGGGCGTTGTTCGTGGGCGGACATTCTTCATCGGTGTTGTGTAAGTTAATTCTTACTCGGTTAAAAGGATATTCATCCCTCTTGTTGTTGTTCATTCATAATCATAACTCATTCATAATTATATTAACCGTATCAAAACTTGTTGTTATCAATTAATCATTTGATCATAAGAGCAGCGGTTCCAACCTTTTCATTAATTTGTCATTTATTTCATTACCATTCCACCTCGGTGAGTCATTATTCATTTTCGATGTCACTTTTGTTATCGTGGCATTCCGGGTCATCTTGGCGTGCGGTTGGTATGTGTAGGGTTTTCATGTCGGGCACATTATAGTCGTGTGTTGGTTGATGGCCTCACATTGGGTGTGCACGAGATTGATTGTTTCGTGAGGCCGATTAGGTACAAGACCACACGTGTATTCGATCGATACTCGTTGGTGGCTTGTGCACGGACACATTCCATCCGGGCGTAGTGTGGCGCCACCCTTTGAGCCGTCTTGTTAGTTGATTCATATAGCATGTTTGATTGCGTATGTTTCGACAGGATATTTCATAATTTCGATATAATCATGATTGTGTATTTTCAACTCTTGAGGATTGTTGTTCTTTATGCGGCCCGTTTGGGGATTTTGTTTTTAGGTCATGGCAAGGCAAACGCACGGGAATAGCATGTTGATGTCGAGGAGTCCTAGTGATACTAGTAGGGGCCCCGATCTTTCGATTATTCATGTTATTGTCCTTTATTTTCAGCTATGAGACTTTCATTTGAATACTCCGTTTCATTCAGTGTTGTGTATTTTATCTTCATATAAAATACACTAGTATTCGGTATTGTCCTGGTGTGTTGTAATTAAACTCCTCATCGGAGTAATTATTGTTGTAATGTAGTTCGGTACTACATTTATCTTGTGTAATTCATTCATTTTCATTTGCCTGGTGGGTCCCAGTTGGGGATCTACGGCACTGTAATATCTGTAATACCCGAGATTCTGTTATGTAATTGGAACTTGTGATATTGTAATAATTGTACTTTTGTATGAGTACTATTCTCCGTATTTCATAATCCGATGCCTTCGAGCATATAATTTCGTGTATGTGATTCAAAGGATGAAATTCTGTGCATGTAGCGCACGCTACAGGCTAAGGGTAGCGTACGCTAACATGGTTTTATAGCGCACGCTACCGAGTGTAAGTAGCGCACGCTATGCGTGGTCGAGCAGTTGAGGCGTGCGGTAGGTGAGATCGGCGGGGACCTGCCGGATCTGTCGGATGTACAGGCGGCTTTCGGGAAAAGCCGGGTCAACGCCTTGCGCGCACGCTACGGGAATATGCGTAGCGTACGCTAAGTGCCGAGTCTGATTTAGGCGTGAGCCGTTAGCGCACGCTACGAACAGGTGTAGCGCGCTAATAACCATTTATTATAAATAGAATGACATCCTATTCGTGATTTGATCCTTTCTTCCCCCATAACCCGAACTCTTGCACTTGTAACATAACTCCATTCGTCTCAAACACTCCATATCAACCTCCTAGTTCGAGATTGAAGATCATATATCATTGGAGATTGGTGTTCAAGCCTTGGGTGTTGGATTGCTTCATTTTTGTTCTTCACTACTTTGAGGTAGGTGATTCTTCACCAATGATTAGTAATGTTCATGAGGAAGTTTGAATCATGTTTGGATAGCTAGTATCTCGTTTTATCGGTCATCACATGTTAGAAGGATACTTTTGACGTATCGGTACTAGATGACGAATGAACCTTTGAACCATCTTATTATACGGACTCCTAAGCATGTTTAAATCGATTTATGATCAAGTAATCTGATATTTCCGATTTGATACGTTGTATACTATGGATTCATGTGTTTTGGAACGTAAGGCGATGGAATTTAGATTATTTCTTGAAGATCGTAGAGGAATTGTGATATCAAGATAACTATCCGTATATTTGTATCCCATGATCATAGAAATCCTCCGAAACCTTATTAGCATGATATGCCCGAGGATAACTTGTAATATCACCATAGGATTCATGAGTCCTTCATCATTTCAACCCAGTTTTCGGTTTGCGGTCTTACGCCATGCAAGAGTAGCGCACGCTAACATGTGTGAGTTAACGTGCGCTATCGAGGTTCGTTTTCGCCGCAGGCGTCGTAGCGTACGTTATGAAGCGGCCGAAATCAGGCGCGGTTGTGGCTAAGCGCCGCGCTAGTCTTATACGATAGCGTCGCTAACGGTTCGACTTAGCGCCGCGTTACGTATAGTACGTAGCGCGCGCTAAGCAATCAACGACTTGTTTAGTTTGAGCTTTTGGTAGTAGGTCAATTGTTAAACCATTTGTTCGACTCGAGATGATTTGTATATCGTTCCTTTTGTTAAGGTTCGAGCTTGTTACGTTGATCGGAGGCGGCCTTAGAGTGCGTCGAGAGCATTGAAGTATATCATTCTTACCATCTTCGAGGCAAGTATCGTGATATGTTAATATCGGTATTTTTGGAATATACGTATGATTATGCATGTTGTTGAACATGATATTTACTTCGTTGATTTGTCATGATATTCGTTGTATATTGTTTATATGTTCATGTTGATGAACATATTGATTTAGCATATGTGTATGCATGAGTTGTGTTTGTATCGTTGTACGATCTATCCGAGCGGCTGGATCGGATGTCCACCTCGTGTTGATCCGACGGGATCATCTTGGGATCTAAGTGAGGGCTGGATCATTGGACGGGTTATTTCCACCTCGTGTTGGTCCGCGGGATCATCTTGGGATCTATCTTGAGGCTGGATCATTGGAATACCCATCTTTGTGTAATGGAATCTTGTAGATTCGCATTGTCGGGTTCCGTAGCGGAAGCCCGTGTGATATGTCTTGTTGTGTATTGTTGATGCATATTCGAATTGTTTAAATATGATACTTGTACTAGCATTGTTTTGCTAACCCCTTCGGGGTGGACATTTGTTTTGATGTCCGGTAGCGAGGAGCGGGAAAGCGACCACGATGCAAGCGTGGCGGCGAAGGGTTGATGATGTTTATTGTTATTGGAGATTTGTTGTCTTGGTTTGGTTTACGTACTCGTACGTGTTGTCCTTTGATATTAATTCGATATGGTTGTATTAATTACCGTTGAATCGGTTATGCGTTTTCATAAACTCGAATTCTCGATATTGACGTCTTATTTTCACTTTCCTTTTTAATTAGCCTTGTAAATCCTTATTTAAAGGGTTTACGGCGTGTAATTATTCGAATATCTCGGAGTGTTACGAATATGGTATCGGAGCTAAGATTTATGGATATCTTGGCGATCGGGTTTTGTTTGGAGTGCATTAACGTTATTTGATTTACGGGTCGTTTGTAACATCCTGTTCGGCCGAAATCGTCATGTGGACCGTGGTTGTAAGTCTCTTAATCTCTTATACTACCGTTTTACTTAATTCTTGTTTTGTGAGTATTGTGGACTTTATTTCAAAAATTTTGTTACGTATATTGAGAAATTTCGTTTACGGTATGTTGAGAGGAGGTCGTGGACGCGGGCCTTGGTCGTGGACGCGGGCGTGGTAACGTGAGACATGAGGATTCCGCAACTACCCCGAAATATCGGCTAGTCGAACCGATTCCCATTACGGAGGCGGCAAGGATCGGCGAATGATGACGCAAATCCGAACATGCGGGAGTGCTTCAGCAGGTGGTGGCGCAGATAAACCGATTCGCCCAGTGCGTTGATCGCATGCGAGGCAGCGATGGGGCAGCGGCACCATGAGGATAGCAGGGAGGCAGAAATATCGGCTAGTCGAACCGATTCCCATTACGGAGGCGGCAAGGATCGGCGAATGATGACGCAAATCCGAACATGCGGGAGTGCTTCAACGGTGGTGGCGCGAGATAAACCGATTCGCCCAGTCGTTGATCGCATGCGAGGGCGATGGGACAAGCGGCACCATGAGGATAGCAAGGGAGACAGATGGCTTCTTGAGGTGGTTAAATTGCACCCGCCAAAATTTGTGGATCTGTGAGGCACTTACTTGGGATCACGGCTCAAGGAGTTGGAGAAGATATTCGCGGGTCTTAATTGTCCCGAGGACCGGAAGGTTCCCATTGCCCAGTATTTCTGGTGGGAGGCCTTTGGTGGTGGGAGGCCATTCGACCGAGAACCATAATGCGGATTGACGGAATTCAAACAAATGATGGAAGCACGGTATTGTCCTCGTCGGTTAGAGAGGCGAAGATCAGAGTTTTCTCACCACAGAGTTCGGAGGCATACGTGACGGATGTAATTAAAACTTTTAATCATCGGTGACTTGTGTGCGACACTTGGTCGAACGGAGGCGAAAAAGATTTTCATTTTGATATGCGGATGAAGCGGAGATTGGTACATGTCGGGTTCGAGTGTACTACGTTGCGGCAGTACCAAGACAAAGCGGCGGCTACGACATGAAAGAGGCGGCGGTGGAGAAATCGGTAGAGGCAAGAAGCGAGAAGGTGACCGTGACTTTGCGAGAAAACAAGAGTGGTGGGGCCCGCAAGGGCCGGTCTTCCTTTATTCGGCTAGAAACCTCCACATCCTTCTAAAGGCGGAAAGAAGTTCGGACGGCATCGGCCAGTTTCGGACGCATCAAGGAAATGCTACAATTGTGGTCGAGCGGGGGCATATTCGGCGAGATTGCCGCATCTTACGTGACTTGTTACGATTGTGGGCAAGAAGGGCACCGTGCGGCCTTACGTGGAGCCGCTACTAGATCTGTTGGCACCGCACTCCAGCCGGTTCCTAAGGAGATGAGTGTGAACCGGACACAGAGTGGATTTCAGCAGTGACGGCGGGAAGAGAGAGACATCCAGTCTGGGTCCGTTCCTCGCGCACATGCGAAATGAGGAGATCGGCGATCGAACAACTGCTTTGTTGCATCAGTGCGATTCGAGATCCTTTTGCAACCGATTAGTGTCTTGTTCGATTCGAGCTACACATTCTTTTATATCTTTGAAGCTGTATTAATCGTTTGAACATCTCGTGCTTGTATAATTGTGAACCTTATGTTGTGGGGTTAGGCGGAGAGAAAATTGTGGGAACACTAGAAGCTAGGGATTTCCCGGTATCTATAGAAGGGAGAGATTGGCCATCGAATCTTATTGTAGTTGACATATGCGGTGACGATTTAATTCTCGGAGATGATTGGCTCAACCGCTATGGGTGTGTTGAATTACAGAGAGAGTCATTTCCATTATTGCGATGACGGATCGAACACTTATTAGAGGATGGAGACAGGAAGCTCGGGAAATTGATCAAGGCAATGAAAGGCTGTGAAATTACTGACGTGGATGTCACGGACTTTGGTGCTATGCCATGAGGAAAGAGGAAGGAATAGAGCTCGTCTATTTCGATTGTGAATGAGTTCTCGGATGTATTTCTGACGAGCTACCGGGTTACCCCCAAGAGAAGTGGAATTCACCATCGAATTAGAGCACGGAGCAACCCCTATTTCAGGGCACCATACCGCATGGCGCCAACCGAGATGTATGAACTCAAGAAGCAAGCTGGAGGAATTGTTACGAAGGGCTATATTCAACCGAGTGTTTCCCCTTGGGGAGCGCCCGTTCTCTTTGTCGGAAGAAAGACGGATCCCTCCGATTGTGTATTGATTACAGGAGCTTAACAAGATGACGATCAAGAATAAGTATCCTATACCTCGGATCGGCGACTTGTTTGATCAGCTGCAAGGCGAGGTATTCTCGAAGATTGACTTGCGATCGGGATACCACCAATTGAGAATTAAGGAATCGGACATACGAAATGCTTTGGATCGATGCGGGCATTATGAATTTGTGGTGATGCCATTCGGACTTACCAATGCTCCTGCGGTATTCATGCAATTGATGAATCGGGTATTCTTGGAATACTTGGATAGATTTGTGGTCGTTTTCATTGACGACATTTTGATTTATTCGAGGACGCGAGAGGAGCATCGATCATTTACGTGTGGTTTTGAGCATCTTGAGAAAGGAACACTATATGCGAAATTTGCTAAATGCGAGTTCTGGCTTAAGGAAGTAACCTTCCTTGGGCATGTGATATCCGCCGATGGAGTTCAGGTGGACCCGAAGAAAGTCGAAGCAATCTTGGAATGGGAAGCTCCTAAGAACGTGAAGGAAGTCCGAAGCTTCTTAGGACTAGCAAGATATTATCGCCGCTTTGTAGAGGGATTTTCCAAAATTGCTCGTCCACTCACTCATTTATTCTGAGAAAACTCAAAGTTCACGTGGAATGAGAAATGCAGTGGTTTTGATGAACTTAAAAAGAGACGGCAATGACACCTATTTTAGCGTTGCCCGGAAAGGCGATGGATTCATGGTATCTGGCGCTTCAAATCGGGGATTGGGTTGTGTGTTGATGCGAAGGATAAAGTAATTGCTTATGCTTCTCGGCAATTGAAACCGTACGAAGTTAATTATCCGACGCATGATCCGGAGCTAGCAGTGTGGTCTTTGCCTTGAAAATTTGGAGACATTATACATACGGCACTCATTGTCGGATCTTTACGGATCATAAGAGCCTCAAATACATTTTGATCGAAGGAATTAAACATGAGGCAGAGAAGGTGGTGGAATTGATCAAGGATTACGACTTAGAGATTCTCTATCATCAGGGAAAGCAAATGTAGTAGCCGATGCATTGAGCCGTAAACTGTTTCTCTTGAGTGTTGGAAGCACTTACATCCCAAACCGGTATTCAACGAGGCCCGATCCGCGAAGGATTGAAGTATGGGCACCGGGAATCGAGGCGACTTTATGTGATGGGCCGACTTCATCACTAGTCGAGAAGATCAAGTCCAAGTAGTTGGACGATTCTCGATCCTTCGATTATGTGATGAAGTAAAGAAAGGAAAAGCCCTGGATTCGTGATACAAGATGATGGAGTTACGAGATTTGAGAATCGACTTTGCGTTCGAAGATGATGATTTGAGACGGACTATTACGAAAGAAGCTCATAGCGCGCCTATTCTATTCACCGGGCGTGATAAGATGTATAAGGATCTTAAACAAAACTTGGTGGGGAATATGAAGAAGGACGTGTGATGCGTTCGAAGTGTTTGACTTGTCAACGAGTTAAGATTGAACATCAGCGACCTTAGGGTTGTTAAAGCCGCTTAGATCCTCGAATGGAAGTGGGAGGACATTTCGATGGATTTCATCACCGGTATGCCAAGGACTAGATCGGGAATGAACATGATTTGGGTTATAGTTGATCGACTAACCAAGTCGGCTCATTTCCTAGGGATCAAAGATACTTGGGGACCCGAAAGATTGGCGCGAGTATTTATTGCGGAGGTAGTCGATTGCATGGGACGCCAAAGACCATTGTTTCGGATCGAGATGGTCGTTTCGTGTCGCACTTACGAGTTCACAAGGCTTTGGGGATCGAGCTCAATTTAGCACTGACTTATCATCCCCAAGCAGACGGTCGGTCAGAAAGGACTATCAGTATGGAAGACATGCTTAGAGCACGTGCGTTGGATTGGTCAATGATTGGGAAGTTCACTTGCCCTTGATCGAATTCACTTACAATAATAGTTGGCATGCTTCTATTAGAATGGCACCATTTGAAGCTTTGTACGGGAGGAGATGCCGATCACCCCTGTGTTGGGATGATTCTTGGATTTGATCGGGACGGAACGAGAATTGATTGTTCGGACTCAAGAGAAGATAGGCTGTGATTCGAGAGAGAGGCTGACCGCCTGCAGTCGACGAAGTCTTATGCGGATGTACGTCGTCGCCCTCTAGAGTTCGGCCATTGGGACCACGTACTATTGAAGGTGTCTCCTACACGAGGATTTTCCGTTTGGGAGAAGAGGTAAGCTTAGTCCAAGATATATCGGACCATTTGAGATCTAGAGAGTTGGGGATTTAGCGTACGGGTTGGCCTTACCGCCATCGCTAAGTCATGTTCACAATGTGTTTCACGTATCCCAACTACGGAAGTATATACGGACCCGATCACGTTATTGATTTCGACGAGATCGAGATAGCTAATGATGGCACCTTCAAGAAAGACCAATCAAGATACTTGAAAGCCGGATCAAACAATTGAGGAATAAACCAATACATTTGGTTAAAGTACTGATAGTCACGACATGGAGTCGAAGAGGCCACTTGGGAAACGGAGGACGGTATGAAGGCTAAATATCCGGAGTTGTTTTCATCCTAAGTTTCGGGACGAAACTTCTTTTTAGGGAGGAAGGATGTAATACCCGAGATTCTGTTATGTAATTGGAACTTGTGATATTGTAATAATTGTACTTTTGTATGAGTACTATTCTCCGTATTTCATAATCCGATGCCTTCGAGCATATAATTTCGTGTATGTGATTCAAAGAATGAAATTCTGTGCATGTAGCGCACGCTAAAGGCTAAGGGTAGCGTACGCTAACATGGTTTTATAGCGCACGCTACCGAGTGTAAGTAGCGCACGCTATGCGTGGTCAGACAGATTGAGACGTGCGGTAGGTGAGATCTGGCCGGGGGACCCCTGTCGGATCCTGTCGGATGTACCTGGACGGCTTTCGGGAAAAGCCGGGTCAATGCCTTAGCGCACGCTACAGGAATATGCGTAGCGTACGCTAAGTGCCGAGTACGATTTAGGCGTGAGCCGTTAGCGCACGCTACGAACAGGTGTAGCGCGCTAATAACCATTTATTATAAATAGAATGACATCCTATTCGTGATTTGATCCTTTCTTCCCCCATAACCCGAACTCTTACACTTGTAACATAACTCCATTCGTCTCAAACACTCCATATCAACCTCCTAGTTCGAGATTGAAGATCATATATCATTGAGATTGGTGTTCAAGCCTTGGGTGTTGGATTGCTTCATTTTTGTTCTTCACTACTTTGAGGTAGGTGATTCTTCACCAATGATTAGTAATGTTCATGAGGAAGTTTGAATCATGTTTGGATAGCTAGTATCTCGCTTTTTATCGGTCATCACATGTTAGAAGGATACTTTTGACGTATCGGTACTAGATGACGAATGAACCTTTGAACCATCTTATTATAAGGACTCCTAAGCATGTTTAAATCGATTTATGATCAAGTAATCGGATATTACCCGATTGATACGTTGTATACGTTGG
Organism: Orobanche coerulescens; assembly: GCA_033398695.1. Classification (NCBI taxonomy): domain Eukaryota; kingdom Viridiplantae; phylum Streptophyta; class Magnoliopsida; order Lamiales; family Orobanchaceae; genus Orobanche; species Orobanche coerulescens. The sequence continues at coordinate 310,262 of JAWKAU010000152.1, forward strand.
AATCATGTGTTTTGGAACGTAAGGCGATGGAATTTAGATTATTTCTTGAAGATCGTAGAGGAATTGTGATATCAAGATAACTATCCGTATATTTGTATCCCATGATCATAGAAATCCTCCGAAACCTTATTAGCATGATATGCCCGAGGATAACTTGTAATATCACCATAGGATTCATGAGTCCTTCATCATTTCAACTTGATTTCGGTTTGCGGTCTTACGCCATGCAAGAGTAGCGCACGCTAACATGTGTGAGTTAACGTGCGCTATCGAGGTTCGTTTTCGCACGTAACGTCGTAGCGTACGTTATGAGGCGGCCGAGTCGATCGCCGGTTTGTGGCTAGCGACGCTAGTCTTATACGATAAGCGTCGCTAACAGCCAAGCGCACGTTACGTATAAGACGTAGCGCGCGCTAAGCAATCCAAGACTTGTTTAGTTTGAGCTTTTCGGCCGTAGGTCGAATTGTTAAACCATTTGTTCGACTCGAGATGATTTGTATATCGTTCCTTTTGTTAAGGTTCGAGCTTGTTACGTTGATCGAGGGGGCGGCCTTCGAGTGCCGAGAGCATTGAAGTATATCATTCTTGCCATCTTCGAGGCAAGTATCGTGATATGTTAATATCGGTATTTTTGGAATATACGTATGATTATGCATGTTGTTGAACATGATATTTACTTCGTTGATTTGTCATGATATTCGTTGTATATTGTTTATATGTTCATGTTGATGAACATATTGATTTGGCATATGTGTATGCATGAGTTGTGTTTGTATACGTTGTACGATCTATGCTGAGGGCGCTGGATCGGATGTCCACCTCGTGTTGATCCGACGGATCATCTTGGGATCTAGCCGAGGGCGTGGATCATTGGACGGGTTATTTCCACCTCGTTTTGGTCCGACGGTATCATATTGGGATCTATCCGAGGCGCTGGATCATTGGAATACCCATGTTTGTGTAATGGAATCTTGTAGATTCGCATTGTCGGGTTCCGGTAGCGGAAGCCCGTGTGATATGTCTTGTTGTGTATTGTTGATGCATATTCGAATTGTTTAAATACGATACTTGTACTAGCATTGTTTTGCTAACCCCTTCGGGGGTGGACATTTGTTTTGATGTCCAGGTAGCCAAGGAGCAGGGAAAGCGACAAGATCGAAGCGTGACGCACGAAGGGTTGATGATGTTTATTGTTATTGGAGATTTGTTGTCTTGGTTTGGTTTCTGTACTCGTGTACGTGTTGTCCTTTGATATTAATTCGATATGGTTGTATTAATTACCGTTGAATCAGTTGTACGTTTTCATAAACTCGAATTCTCGCAGTATTGACGTCTTATTTTCACTTTCCTTTTTAATTAGCCTTGTAAATCCTTATTTAAAGGGTTTACGGCGCTGTAATTATTCCGAATATCTCGGAGTGTTACAATATCCGCCTAGTTTGGGGTGTTACATTAGATGGAACACGGTTAAGGGTGAATGCTGCTGTTTCTAAGGCGTGGCCCCAAAATGATAATGGAAGCTCTGTTCGACTCATCATGGATCGAACCATATCTAATAAAGTTCGATTCCTCCTCTCGGACACTCCGTTATGCTGAGGTGTGCCGGGAGGAGTAAGTTGCGAAACAATTCCACAACTCCTAAGATGATCATCGAATTCTTGGCTCAAGTATTCCCCACCTCGATCTGATCGAAGGGCTTTAATTGTCTTGCCAAGTTGATTCTGTACTTCATTCTGGAATATTTTGAACATTTCAAAAGATTCATGTTTATACTTCATAAGATAAACATATCCATATCGGCTAAAATCATCGGTGAATGTAATGAAGTATTGGTATCCGCCTCGGCATGAGTGCTAAGAGGTCCGCATACATCGCATGTATTAGGCCTAATAGATCACTAGCCCTTTCTCCATGACCGGTGAAAGGATTCTTCGTCATCTTGCCCAATAAACAAGATTCGCATGTCCCATATGATTCATAGTCAAAAGAGTCTAAAAGTCCATCATTATGGAGTTTAGAAATGCGTTCGTTTATGTGACCAAGTCGACAATGCCATAAGTAAGTCGGATTAGAATCATTGAGCTTAGGTTTCTTGGATGCAATGTTATAGACTTCCAAAGTGTCGGACTCATCTAGATCAATATTGTAAAGGCGATATATAACTTTGCGGTACCATAAAGCAAGTCATCAAAGAAAATACGAATGATCTTATTCTTAATAAGAAAGCGTAACCTTCACAATCTAATGTAGAAACTGAAATAATATTCCTATTCATAGCGAAACATAATAGCAATTGTTCAAAACTAACAAAAGCCCATTGGGCAAAACTAGATCATAAGTTCCTACGGCTAGTGCGGCAACTCTTGCTCCATTGCCGACTCTTAGATCTACTTCCCCTTTCTTGATTCTCTCGCTTCTCAACCCCTGCACATTTGTACAAATGTGAGATCCACATCCGATCTAATACCCGGGAGTTAGAGGTAGATAAGTTAACTTCTATAACAAATATACGTTGGCGGTCTCACCGCCCTTGTACGCTTTAGCTCTTCCAAGTAAATCTTGCAATTTCTTTTCAGTGTCACGGCTTATTGCAATGATGGCAATTTCCATCTTTGGGAGCTTTAGCCTTGAAACCCGGCCTAGTAGGGTCTTTAGATTTGGCAACTTTTGCCTTACCCTTGCCCTTGCCTTTGTTCTTAAAGGATTTCCCTTTCGACCATCAACACATGGTTTGGTTTCTTCTTAATATTCGCTCACTGCTTTTAAGCATCCCATGCAGCTCAGCAATGGACTTCTCCATCTCATTCATATTATAGTTCATAATGAACTGACCGAAACTTTCGGGCAATGAGTTTAGGATCACATCCGTGGAGTGCTCCTTAGAAAGTGGAAAACCAAGTCTTTCAAGATGATCAATATATCCTTTCATCTTGAGCACGTGAGCGCTGACAGATGTCCCCTCAACCATCTTGAAAGCATACAAGGCTTGAAAGGTCTCATACCTCTCTTGCCTAGCATGCTTCGATAAAGTTTCCTTGAGGTGAGCATTTAGCTCATAAGCTTCCATTTCCTCCAGATCCTTCTGAAGTTCTGGACAAATGGTGGCCAACATAAGACAACCGACATCAATGGAATCATCACAATGTTTCTTCCATTTGTCTTTTGTTGCTTTGTTTGCATTGTCAGCTGGCTCATCGGGAATTTCTTCCTCAAGAACATACAACTTTCTTTCTTGCTTGAGAACTATTCTCAAGCTCCGGATCCAATCCAGATAGTTGCTGCCGTTTTCTTTAAGCTTGTCCTTCTCAAGGACAGATCGTAGTGAAATGGTGGATGTGTTGTTTGATGCCATTCTACAAAATTCAATATGCAAAATATTTAGTCACATTATTTTATTTCTCGAAAAATACTCCCACTAAAACAAAGTACTCTCAATTTACAACATTTGTAATTTTTAGTGGGCTAAGATCCCATTTCGCACAATCCTAAACTCAGCTTTGGCATGACGCCTAGAATTGAACTACTTTAGGTGGATAACTCTTTATCGATTACATCATATGTAACTCTTAGATTATATCATGGGATTTGGCATCGTATGCCCAAGCATGTTATAATCCCATCTTATGCCTTAAGGTTCAAAACTATTTTGATTTCCAAATTCATTAAACGTATAGGTATCACCATTACCTATCCTACCTTACTAAGATAATCCGAGTGCCCAGCTTTGGCATGACCCACTCATGATGATCGAAGTCTTGATAGGTGTTTTTCAAATGAACGGCATTAAAATTTTAACGAGGGATTTTTATCCTATGTTAATGTCTATGTTTGCTAACATACATCTAAACATACATAGCATCACATACATGCATAAATTTTAAACATACATCGCATCACATGACAATAAAGCATAGGACCGTGTATAGCATGACCATAATCCTAACGTGATTTTCATGAGCCAACATGAAAATCACAAAGGTCTTCTAAAGGGTTAAATATGGTCTTCATTGATCTTCCAACTCCTTGGAACGTCATACGCGATCAATTTGCTCCTCGAGTCCGTCTATCTCGTCCCTCTTGTCTTCATTACATTAATGAAATTTAATACTACACTAATAAATTAAATTACAAGAAGTGCAAACGACACGCAGGCCGTAAAATAATAAATAATTTAAATAGACGACTCGCAGGCCGTAAAACCAATTATAATTAAACGACACGCAGGCCGTAAAACCAACCCATAAGAAAATAAATTATCCAATCACATTGGTCAATTTATGGTCATGCCATACACCACACACATACCATAAATAATTATCAAATAATTAATAAAGCATGTAATATACTAAATAATCAAACAATTTGTCTGACAATCAGACAATAAATAAAAACTGTGTCAAAAGTGAACAAATTTGGACTTGGCCGAGATGGTTGTCATTCTGCCCTGGGAACATTTCCGCCCGGGTTCGAAACCCGGCGGTTGCAGTTGCAACATTTTGCAACAATTATTGCCAAGTTTACTTTTATAATAAAAGGACTTATAAAAAGAACTACTGAAAAGTTACAAAAACAAGATCCAGCCGAGATGGTTAGTGGTGCTGAAGGGTAGCCGAATGGCGCGGGATCGAATCCCAGTTTTTGCGGAAGTATTTTTGCAATATTTAAAACAGATTTCCTGCCTTTAATAAAACATCCGTGAGAAAATTACCAAATTAAAGTGGTAGACCACTTGGTAAGAGAAGCTCCAGATTGGCAAGGGATCGAAACCCCTTCCCAGCAAAATTCATTTTGCTAATTAATACAACCCGCGGGTCCAGGCCCGACCCGACCCGAATCGCCCGACTGCCTCTGCATCGTTTCCGACAGCTTGACAATGATTTATGCGAAAAACAAATTAAAATTATTTTTGACGATCCGATTTAATCAAATTAAACCAGAAAAAATATTTTATAAAATCTATATTTTATAAACATAATCAGGAACATAATTTACACATAAATATGTTCTACTCAAACAATTAAATTACATGCAAGTTGGCTCCGATACCACTGTTGGGTTTTCTCAGCATCGAATACAAAATAATCGGAGTAAAATTGCAGCGGAACAATAAACGTGAAAACCCAATTTAGGATCTCATGCAGTAATTTAATTGTTTAATTAAAGAGTTAATCGAATTACCTTAATCCGATTGAACAATTCTAGATCCGGACTAGAAGCAGATTAATATCTCCTTCCTCTTTTGGTGATCCACACACGAACAATTCCACAAGCCGGATTGCTAGATCCTTACGAATAATATTGATAAATAGTACAACACAAATTCCTTACTAAAGGGATTGTACTATTGATCAAGATCAACTAAGGGAAGAGGGATGACCGACTCCGTTCTCCTACAATATGATGTAGATGGCCGATTTTTCTACTTCTTGAAGGGCCAATTTTAGGTCTTGTTTTCTTGTTACAACTCCTTGTCCAAGACCTTATATTTATACTAAGTAAACCCTAGATTCAATAATCTAGTATTTGCTTAGTTGTCCCTCAACTTATTAAATAATACAATATATATAATATCCAATATTATATATATTACTTATTATTTAATCTCCTTATAAATATAATATCCAATATTATATTTATTATTCCCAGTTGATATTTATTCCTACTTGTCTATAATTGTCGTATGTGCGACCCAAAAGGCTTATATTATGTTGGCAATTATTTAATACCTTATTAAATAATAAATCATAAGCAGCCTCTAACAAGATATTATGATTACCCAAATAATATAAGTTAATAGTCCATTAAACCTTTTAACGTGTCAAATCCCTTTGTCACGCGATATCATATTTGAACTAAGTCATGGAGTCTGTCATACTTATTTATGTTCAAATGCTTTCTCGATCTTAAGTAGACTGATTGAATCAAATGACTCTTCATTTGAGCATGGCCATGCATTTCCTCCAGTCCTACTTATCGAGGGGCCCAGCAGATATCTCTCTCACTTAAGAGAGGGACAAATCCCCATCTTGATTATTCATTGCCCTCTACATGACTTCCACTAATCCCGATCGCTAACCTTTATGATCACCATGTTTCAGATGACGTTGGATTACGTCAAGGCATAGCGATTATCATGTTGGACTCTATGATAATCTCGTGTTCAAGGATTTATTGACATACTGTATTGAGATTCACTTATGACATTTCCATGCAGTGATCTCAATGCGGGTCGGTCCAGTATTAGTTCTCCAACCAATACCCATAAGATTGATCCGTACCATACGCATAATCATCCGATGATTATCAATCAAACTTATACTAGTATATTAATCACTTGAGTCTCTACTCAACGCGATTTTACCAGGGACATTTGAATAATCTTATTATTCGTGAATAACTATTATTCGATTATTATAATATTAAAACATGCACACATTATAATAATCAACGAGAAATAAATGATATCAAATAACTTTATTTAAATGTGACAATTACAAATCTAGGCACATCGAATGTCCTAGGGCACTATTCCCAACAGAATCGACGGTAAAAACCAGCATGTCCTAAGAATGACCGAATTTCTTTAATCGTTCGTGGGGGTGGAAGACTGGATATTAAATCAACTTTAGATTTGTCCACCTCAATTCCTTTTTCAAAAATCACATGTCCTAAGACAATTCCTTTTTTAACCATAAAATGACATTTTTCCCAGTTTAGGACAAGATTCTTCTCCTTACACCTAACCAACACTTGGGTTAAGTGGTGTAAACATTCATCAAAGCTAGACCCGAATACAGAAAAATCATCCATAAAAATTTCCAAAAACCGCTCAACCATGTCAGAGAAAATGCTCATCATACACCGCTGAAAAGTAGCAGGTGCATTACACAGACCAAATGGCATTCGTCGGTAAGCAAAAGTGCCGAAAGGACAGGTAAAAGTGGTTTTTTCTTGATCTTCAGGAGCAATGGGAATTTGGTTATAGCCGGAATATCCATCAAGAAAACAATAATAAGCATGATCGGCTAACCTTTCTAGCATTTGATCAATAAAAGGAAGTGGAAAGTGATCTTTTCTTGTAACGGAGTTCGATTTTCTGTAATCAATACACACTTTCCATCCAGTTTCAATTCTGGTTGGAACAAGTTCATTTTCTTCATTCGTGATTACAGTTATGCCAGATTTCTTTGTAAAACTATATGAACAGGACTAACCCAAGAGCTCTCAGAAATAGGGTAGATGATCCCTACATCTAATAGTTTGATTATTTCAGCTCTTACAATTTCTGTCAAATTAGGATTTAGTCTTCTTTGAAATTCTCGGGAAGTTTTTGCATTTTCTTCAAGGTGAATTCGATGTATGCATATAGAAGGACTAATACCTTTAATATCGGAGATGGTCCAGCCTATTGCTTCTTTATGTTATTTAAGGACATTGATTAATTTATCTTCTCGTTCTTCATCTAAATCAGATGTTATGATAACAGGCAGGGTTTCTGATGGTCCTAAAAATGCATATTTTAGAGACTCAGGTAATGGATTGAGCTCTATTTTTGAATCCTCAATAGGTACTTCTTTATTCATTTTACTCTCAAGTGGTTCAGTTTTAGCTTTCCATTTATCATTATCCAATAATGGTGTAGACTCTAGTAAAGAATTTACTTCATTAATTGAACTGTCGATGTCAAAATCTGAGCCAAAATGAGCAAGACAGCATTCAAAAAGATCATCATCATCTATTTTTGGAAAGAAATAAGGACCCATACTCTCTATCATATTTACCTCACAGACATCATCATGTGTAATACCCGGTTGAAATTCATGTCATTTCAGATCTCTTCATTTTCTTCGAATCGTGATTTGTTGGGCGAACCTTTGTAATCATTGCTTGGAACCACCGTTTTGGGGTTTCCGTACTTCTATTTCGTGTTATTGTTGCCCAGATATTGAGTCATATTGCTTTTATTCTCTTCCCAGGTCATTTTTCATCATTTTAGGACCCAAGGGGGGGTGTGAGCCGCGGCACAAGGAGTGTGCGCCGCGGCACACACATTTCCTAAACCTGGCCGAGCGGACTGTACCCGGTGCCACGGCACACCTGGGCTGAGCCGCGGCACACTTGTGTTGCATCCTCAGCCAAAAACCGACTGTACCCGGTGCCGCGGCACACTTGGGCTGAGCCACGACACACTGCCGAGCCCTAGGAGCAATTTTTGGACATGTGCCGCGGCACACCTAGGCTGAGCCGCGGCACACAATGCGGTCAACTGCATTATTTGTGCTTTTTGAGCGAGATGCAGCTCATTTCTCCATTTCCTTCTTCTACCTGCGAGAGAGAGAGTTTGAGGGGAGGAGCTTTTCACCATCTATCACTTGTGTGTTGGATTTTTATCATTTTCATTCGGTTGAGAAGCCCGGATAATCGATCTAACGCGTATTCCTCGGATCATAGAGCTTGGATATTCAAGAGGTAATTTCTTCAACATCTTGATTCTCGATTTTGTTTGGGTATTGACGTTTTGGATGATAAAATCATGGAGTATGAAGTGATATATGCATGATTATGGACATGTTTGAGTATTCATGTAATATCCGAGAATTTCAGAGTAAATTTTTCGTGTAATTAGATTAATTTTGGAAATAAAATTAGTCGTATCAATTATCAATTTTGTGTTTTTATCATAATATGGGATTATAGAATATTGATGAGACGGTACAAATATTATTAAATGTATTTTAGGTTGAATTACGATTGAACACCCAACTAAACGGAATAATGTATTTGATTTTGTACATGTCATTATCATACCCTATGTATTCTCCTAATTTAGAATATAATATTATTAGTGGAATTTTATTAGATTAGAGGTATATTAAGTTAATAATAAGGACAAACATACATCTACAAAATGTTATCTGGATTGTCAATTTACTTTTAACACACTACATTTTATTCAATATATTTTATTATCAACCTACTTGAATCCTCCATCCAAATCATAGAGACAAGTTTGCAACTCGGATGAAAACTTAAACTTCATTTTAGTAGAAATCAACAGATGTATTCAATTCGTTCTCTACGAAGATGGTTCAATCGGCGGAAATCACTAAAATCCTCACTAATTTGAAGCCCAGAAAATCTACTCGATTTACCGCCGTGTCGCCGCCTTGAGCGTAGGCCTCTTATTCGACAGCCTAGACAGAGACTCAAATCAGGGATTCACAGTCGAACAGCCGGGAAACTGGACTGGGCCTCTGATACAGAATCAGTTGATATGAACGAAGAAGACGAAGTAAGGATCGATATTAATAACCTTACTACACGCCATGCACGGACTACTATGTATTTAGGCGAGAAAACGGACATAAGACGTGGAGTATCGGTCTCAGCGGCCCGTGTCATGCTATGCCGGAAGGTCGACATCCAACCTGCCGGAAAAATGTTCAATATGTCGGAAAATATCCAACCTGCCGGAAAATTCACCACCGGCCGGAAAAATCACCACCTGCCGGAAGTGGCCGAGCACTGCCGACCGGAACCTGCCGGAAAATTCACCACCGGCCGGAAAAATCACCACCTGCCGGAAGTGGCCGAGCACTGCCGACCGGACCCGACCGTGTCGTCCGGCACGGCCCGTGCTGAACTCGTCCAGAAATGTAAAAGCCACTGCCCACAGGACTCGACCGTGTTGTCTGGCACGGTCGAGTCGAACTATGCCGGATAAGCCAGAACCTACTGCCAGACGGCCCGACCGTGTTCCAGGACACGATCGGACCCACGCCGAACGTCCTTGTCAGCGCCGCGCCCGTGCCGGGTCACTGTCGGACGAGTCCCTGTCGGATGTCCCTGTCGCGCCGCGACCGTGTCAAGCGAACACGGCCGAGTCATCGCTGCCCGCCGCGCCGTGCCGATCGCCTTGTCGCGCTGGCCGTGTCAGCGACACGGCCGAGTCCTGGCAGATTTCACCTTTTTGTATTTTCTTTTGTGTGTTTGTCTTTGCCTTGTTTTTACTCATTTTAGGGATTGTGTTTCCCTAAAATTGGGATTATTGTTCCTTTTATGTTTTATTTGGATTATTCAAAGATTTTATAAATCTTTGAATTATTTTCTCTTATTATAGGAAGACTTGAAGTCTCCATATATAGGCTTGTGTAAGCATTGTAACATCCATTGTATGTTGAAGAAATCTTAATACACTTGTGTTTTCTTGGTGAATGATTTTCATCAAAACCTTGGTTATAATTCGACGTTGCTGAGTTTTAATCGAATCGATTCTCAATAGGTCTTGAGAAAAGATTATCTTATCAAACTATAGGTCTAGTTTGATAAATCATCCATATTGTTCTTGTTTATGTAAACCGAATTGCCCTACTTTCGGTTATATCTTACGAGTGTTACACATATACGAGTGTTGTGAGTTAACAAAATATATCCATTTGCATTTTCCGGCGAATTTACGTTCATCTTAATACGTAATTCGTATCATTAGTGGCATCGAGCCCAAGGTTACTTCCTTGGCAAATTTCTCTTAGCGATTTTCTTATCAAAAATATTTTAGCATGGATTTTTCCGACGATTTCATGGAGAAACTACGTGAGGCATTACACGATGCAAGAACCACGTTTTCAAGCAAGAAGAGGAGGATATGATGCACATTCACCACGTCATGTGGATGAATTTAAAGTTAATGAACTTCCGGAATTTGTCGGAGGTACTAATCCGAAGTTTACCTAGAGTGGGAGAGGAAGATTGAACGTATGTTCGACTTCAAGCACCTTAACGATGAGAAACGTTGCAAATATGCAATTCTCAAGTTAGGGAAGGGCGCTTCCTTATGGTTCGAGGGTATGAAAACACAACGAGCTCGTGCGGGAAAAGAGAAAATCCGTTCTTGGGATTCTTTGAAGAAAAACTACGTAAAAGGTATGTCCGGCATCACATCGATTAACCTTATACCGAAAAATTGCGGAGTTCGTACAAGGGAAACTAAGTGTGGAAGAATATATCGAAGAATTTGAAGGCTTGGCCTTAATGGGAGAACTTGAAGAAAATGAAGAACAACGAATGTCACGTTTCTTACGTGGTCTAAATCGAAACATTGCAAATACGGTGGAGTTATACCCATATGGAGATTTTGACACTTTATGCGGGCTATGCATAAAAATTGAAGCTCAAAACAAGTTGAAGTTTACCAAACCCGAATTCCCATACAAATTCGGAAATACAAGTGCCGGCTCAAGTTCGACTACGAAACCTACCGTACCTTTTCAAGTCCCCGCCCGGCCCCGAAGGTTCCCCACGTTTCCAAGGAAACGAGCTTGGCTAAAGTACGATGTTTTAAATGTCAAGGCTTTGGTCACTATCAAAATGCATGTCCAAATAAACGGGTGGTCACTTTAAGAGAAGCTCTTGCGGTCCGAGACGAACTTTTGGTCGAGGACGAGAAGGAAGGCCTTGGTGACGTATTTAACATGGAGGCCGAAGAAGAGAATGAGGATTGCGAGACTTATGATGCTCCGGAATATGATACTACTTTAGTGCTTCGAGCACTACATACCAAAATCGTTCCTAGTGATACGGAGCAAAGAGACCAAATCTTCCATTCCAAATGCAAAGTTGGAGAAAAGTGGTGTAGCTTGATAATAGACGGAGGGAGTTGCACGAATGTAGCATCAAACGAGATGGTCACCAAGCTCGGGCTAACTACTACGGCTCACCCGAGACCGTATGCTTTACATTGGCTCGATGATGGAAGCAAAGTGAAGGTGACGAGACAAGTACGGGTCAACTTAACTATGGGATCATACGGAGACGATGTGTTATGTGACGTACTCCCGATGGACGCATGCCACGTACTTTTGGGACGACCATGGATGTTCGACCGAGATGTTTTGCATCGAGGAAGGAGTAACGAATATGAATTACGAGATAAAGGCAAGAAGATTGTGCTTAAACCAATGGCACCCCAAGCCATTCGATCGATGAGTTCTAATCAAATGGAGAAACCGAAGCTTGCCATGTTTGCTAGCGAGAAAGAGGTGAGACATGCTATTGACGATGGCGAGCGTGTGTATTTATTGATGATTAAAGAAACGCGAGATGTTGACGTAGTTGTGCAAGGCAAGAGAGATATCGATACCTTGCTACAAGAATTTTCGGATGTCTTCCGGAAGACTTACCGGGGTTTACCACCCTTACGTGGGATTGAACACCAAGTCGACCTTGTACCGGGTGCATCACTCCCTAACAAGGCCGCCTATCGATGTAACCCCGAGGAGACAAAGGAATTGCAAAAACAAATCGAGGAGCTAATGAACCGCGGGTACGTTCGAGAAAGTTTGAGCCCTTGTGCGGTTCCGGTTTTACTTGTTCCAAAGAAGGATGGGTCATGGCGGATGTGTATAGATAGTAGAGCCGTGAACAACATAACCATCAAATATCGGTTCCCAATTCCGAGACTTGATGATATGTTGGATGAGTTGCATGGTTCAGTAATTTTTGAAGGTTGATTTGAGAAGCGGCTATCATCAAATTCGCATGCGGGAAGGAGATGAATGGAAAACGGCTTTCAAGACAAAACATGGATTATATGAATGGCTCGTCATGCCCTTTGGCCTTACAAATGCGCCAGTACTTTCATGCGATTAATGAATGAGGTACTTAAACCGTTTTGGGAAAATTTGTCGTCGTATACTTGGACGACATCTTGATTTATAGTCGATCATTACAAGAGCATACCGGACACTTGAGGAAAGTCTTCGAGATCCTTAGGGATAAAAACATTACGGGAAGAAGGAGAAGTGTTCATTTCTAGTCGAGAGTGTAGCCTTTCTTGGCTACATCGTTTCTAAAGAAGGAGTGTCGGTTGATCAAACCAAGATCGAGGCGATTAAATCTTGGCCTACGCCCAAAACCATCACGGAAGTCCGATCCTTTCACGGACTTGCTTCTTTTTATCGGAGGTTCATACGAGACTTTAGTACCATTTCTAGCCCGATAACGGAATGCTTAAAAAAAGGACCGTTTGTGTGGAATGGGGCTGCCCAAGGGGCGATTGAAAAATTGAAGGCGAAAATGTGTGAAGCACCTATCTTGGCTTTACCCGACTTTTCACAACCTTTCGAGGTAGAATGTGACGCAAGTGGAGTGGGTATTGGGGCGGTCCTCGTCCAAGGGAGGCGACCAATTGCCTACTTTTCGGAGAAATTGGGTGGGGCTCGACTCAACTATTGTACTTATGACAAGGAGTTCTATGCCATTGTGAGAGCTCTTGATCATTGGAGCCATTACCTTCGGCCAAACATTTCATCCTACATTCGGATCATGAGTCCTTGAAATATATTAACGGCCAACTAAAGTTGAGTCGAGACATGCTAAATGGGTGGAATTCTTGCAATCATTCCACTTTTCATCGAAGTACAAAGATGGCAAGAGCAACGTTGTGGCGGATGCTTTGTCCAGACGGTATGCCTTGCTCTCTACTCTTGACATTCGGTTGCTTGGGTTCGAAGCTTTAAAGGAGTGTTATGATGGGGATGTGGATTTTGGTGAGGTTTTCATTCGGTGTAAATGGCCCATTTGGAGAATTTACGTTGCAAGAAGGATTCCTTTTCAAAGGAAATCGCCTATGTTTGCCCAAACACCCGATTCGGGAATTATTAGTTCGGGAAGCTCACGGTGGAGGCTTGGCGGTCATTTTGGTTCGGCTAAAACATTGGAGGTACTTAAAGAGCATTTTCATTGGCCGAAGATGCAAGTGGATGTACACGACATAATTAATAAGTGTGTAACATGCCATATTGCTAAGAGCTCGTTCAAGCCGGGAGTATACATGCCTTTGCCGATTCCAGAAAGGCCGTGGAAGATGTCTCAATGGACTTCATTGTTGCTTTACCTCGAACTCAACGAGGAGAGATGCTATTATGGTTGTTGTAGACCGATTTTCGAAGATGGCTCACTTTGTGGCTTGCCACAAGACAGACGCAAGTAACGTCGATTTGTATTTCCGAGAAATGCGATTGCATGGGATTCCAAAAGCGATTGTTTCGGATCGGGACTCAAAATTCCTTAGCTATTTTTGGAACACCTTGTGGAGAAAGGTGGGAACCAAACTCTTGTTTAGCACGTCACATCATCCACAAACAGACGGTCAAACCGAGGTAACCAATCGAACGCGTTGGGCACTTTACTACGTGGTCTTGTGAACAAGACACAAAAAGGATCGGGACTTAAAACTTGCACATGCGAGTTCGCTTATAATCGTTCTCCTACTCATGCCACGGCACACTCTCCGCTCAAGTAGTTTACGGACTAAACCCGTATATGCCGTTAGATCTAATTCCATTGCCAAGTGACGAGTTAGTGCACAAGGATGCGGAATCAAAATTGAAATCGATGATGAAATTACACGAGCAAGTACGTAATCGAATCAAGGAAATAAACGAGGCTTACAAACGAAAGTCGAACAAACAAAGAAGGCCGAGATTGTTCGAAGTTGGTGATTTGGTTTGGTTGCACTTGAGGAAAGAGCGATTTCCAAGTAAACGTAAGAACAAATTAATGCCGCGAGCGGAGGGACCGTTTAAGGTAATCGCGAAAGTGAACGACAACGCTTACAAATTAGAACTAAGGGAGATTATGGGATTCATGCAACCTTTAATGTTGGGGACCTCTCGCCTTACATCGATGATGACGGAATTTGGAATTGAGGACAATTCCTTTCAAAGGAGGAGGTGATGATACAGATTCTTTTGATATGTTCGTAGAAGACGAAGTATGGATAGATATTAATAACCTTACTACACGCCATGCACGGACTACTATGTATTTAGGCGAGAAACGGACATAAGACGTGGAGTATCGGTCTCGCCCGTGTCATGCTATGCCTAAGGTCGACATCCAACCCGCGGAAAAATGTTCAATATGTCGGAAAATATCCAACTGTAGGAAAATTCACCACCGTAGGAAAAATCACCACCTAGGAAGTGGCCGAGCACCGCCGACCGGAACTCCGGAAAATTCACCACCGGAAAAATCACCACTGCCGGAAGTGGCCGAGCACCGCTGCCAGGACCGGCCGTGTCGTCAAGACGGCCGTCTTGAACTCGCCCGTAAATGTAAAAGCCATCGCGCCCACGAGACTCGACCGTGTTATGCAGCGCGGTCGAGTCGAACTATACCGGATAAGCGAGAACCTCGCCGCGACGGCCCGGCCGTGTTCGAGACACGATCGGACCCACGCCGAACGTCCTTGTCGGCCGCGCCTGCGTGCCGTCACTGCTTCGGACGAGTCCTCGTCGGATGTCCTGTCGCGCGCGGCCGTGTCAGCAACACGGCCGAGTCATCGCTGAGCGCCGCGCCCGTGCCGACTGTCCTTGTCGCGCCGCGGCCGTGTCAGGCGACACGGCCGAGTCCTGCCGGCAGATTTCACCTTTTTTTGTATTTTCTTTTGTGTGTTTGTCTTTGCCTTGTTTTTTACTCATTTTAGGGATTGTGTTTCCCCTAAAATTGGGATTGTTGTTCCTTTTATGTTTTATTTGGATTATTCAAAGATTTTATAAATCTTTGAATTATTTTCTCTTATTATAGGAAGACTTGAAGTCTCCTATATATAGGCTTGTGTAAGCATTGTAACATCCATTGTATGTTGAAGAAATCTTAATACACTTGTGTTTTCTTGGTGAATGATTTTCATCAAAACCTTGGTTATAATTCGACGCGTTTTCGAGTTTTAATCGAATCGATTCTCAATAGGTCTTGAGAAAAGATTATCTTATCAAACTATAGGTCTAGTTTGATAAATCATCCATATTGTTCTTGTTTATGTAAACCGAATTGCCCTACTTTCGGTTATATCTTACGAGTGTTACACATATACGAGTGTTGTGAGTTAACAAAATATATCCGCTGCATTTTCCGGCGAATTTACGTTCATCTTAATACGTAATTCGTATCAGCCTCGATGTCGTCGGACATCATCATCGTGGCCTCCTTTGCCGGTTGAATTCGAATACTGGCCCATAGTAAATCCAAGACGAGGAGTCCAGAGCCCTGTTTGTTGTTCCGCCGCCGTCCAACTGGTATAACCGGAAGTGTATGCCTGAAAATCGCTGAGCCTGAATCCGAATTTGTGATCGACGTAGACCCGAAACCCTTCACCAGACTCCTCCTCTCGCCGTCGCCACCTGCCATCCGGTTGTGGGATTGTGTGTGTGTGTGGGATTTAAGAAAAGAAGAAAGGGAAAAGGAAAAAAAAAATATAGATGTGAAGAGAGAGGGCGGACAGAGAGTATGAAGAAGAAGAAAGAAAAGAAAAATAAAGGGAAAAGGAGGGGGCGCAGATTGTGGAGAAGGATGGAGAAAAATAGGAGGTGGACTTGGGCTTACTCATTTTTTTAACTGGGTTGGACGTTTAATTTGGCTCGGTTTTAACTGGTCCTCAGATGCTACTTTGATTCATTTATAGTGATTTTATTGGGGCTACGTCATAGAACGGGATAATGAGATTTAATTGGATGGAGATTTTGTTCAATGGATTGGCTCGTTGATTTTCTTGAATATCAGATGAATTTGGAGAAATTCATTACCCTTCTGATTCGACTCCGATTCAAGGCTTGGCAAATTGTGGATTACTCCGGACTCTTTTGGAATAATGTTGACATCGTGGTAGTCGTCATTGAGGCAAGTTTATACTTGTTCAGTTTATAATATTTGATGAATGGTTTCGTTTTCATTTCATTTATAATTCGTATAGCAATGTTGTTAGAAATGTAAGTTGTCGGATAATGAGTTGTATATCGTGCTCTGGTTTGTATTAAATCATAAGGTATATGATTTAATTATATTCAAGGAAGACGTGAGTTATCTTTGGTCGAGGATATAGTATATCGGATACCGAGGATAGTTATCGTGATGACATAAGTATCGGGATAAAGGTTTATTGGTATTAAATGGATTATACCTATTTCGGGATTATTCGTATAACTGTATATTCGTTCAGGGATGTTGGATCGTGGAAAGGATATTGTCTTCGGCTTTGAGGTAATTTATGTATTGTTCAGTTATGGGATAATTATTATGTTGAGTTGTCGTATATGTTGTACGTTGAGGCTTCGTGTATTGAGATTCGTATTGGTTGTTCGTTGAGGGATGTTGATCCCAGGACTATTGTTGGTAATAATGGTTGTGTTGATCGTCTCATTGAGAGATGTTGATCCCAGAACTGTTGTCTGATATGGTTGATCGTATGGATTATCCTTTGGGGTTTGTGATCCCAGGATTGTTGTTTTGGATAGTGATTAGTCGTGTCGACTTTTCTGTGTCAGATTGTCATTGTTCACTTCGTTGAGTCTTTTGATCCTTATTGAATATGTAATTCTTTGAGTTTCGTTGTCATGTTGCATCGTGACATATCTGGAATCATATCTGCGTTCCGATTGGTTACTGTGTAGGATTTTTAGCCGGGCACATGATGGTTATGTGTTGATATTATTCCGCATTGAACCGTGCACACGAGACGTAGTTCGTGAGGCTAATTAGGTACAAGACCACACGTGTATTTGATCGATACCCGGGGTGGCTTGTGCACGGACACATTTCCGGATCGGGCGTACTGTGATGTCCATCTTTGAGCCATACCGTTTGGTCGTTCATAATCCATGTATGATTGGATATGTTCGACGGGTTGCGACTGGTTGTTCATATGCCCGAGGGGTATGTTCGACAGTCAGAGTTATTTCTTTGAGATCCTTTATTGTTGATCATTTGGAGTCTACCTTGTTGAGGGTATTCTCGGTTATTGTTGGTCCTTTGTTGATCATTTGGAGTCTACCTTGTTGAGGGTATTCTCGGTTATTGTCAATCTTTGTTGATCATTTGGAGTTTACCATGTTGAGGGTATTCTCGGTTATTGTTGATCCTTTGTCGATCGTATTGGAATTAATCATGTTGATGATAATTTCGGTTGTACTTTGACCTTGGGTTGGTCGTATTGGAGCTCATCATATCGATGATATTCTCAGTGGTGTATTGATTGATCGTTGTTATTGACTGTATGAGCATTCGGACTGTACGTCGATGTTCGGGATTCGTTATCATTATCATGTGGTAGTTGATCTACACATATGTTGTGTATTATTGGTTTATACATGTTGATATTTGATTGTGTAATCCGACGGACAGGATTTGGCACAGATTGGATTATTTCTGCACTTATGAGTTATGATGATGTTTTGAGGATTGTTGGTGTTTTTGGAATTCAGTACAGATAATTGTTGTTGAGTTCATTTCGTCATTTGAGAATGTGAAATATGGATTATGGTAAGGATTGATTTGTTATGAATTGCCATGGATTGGTAAGGTTATGACGGTAAGATTACGTTGGTATTATTCTTACAGTATTATTATATTGGTATGTAATTATTTATGTGATGTGATCAATATCATTATTGAGTATTGTGGCTGACCCCGTCGTGGACTTTATTTTTAGGTACTCGGAGGTCGAGCTAGTAGCGGTCGTGAAGAGATGAGCTTCTCGGGTGATACTGGCCGTGGCATTATTTTGGGAATCGAGTATTCTTTTCTGGTTGTTTTATTTCCGCTGCAAATGTATATTTTGAACTGTGTTTTATCCGCTGCGTGTGTATATTTCAAAATGTCTTTCCGGTATTTTTACCAAATCGTGTGTACATTTAAAAATGGCTTTTTGGGTACTTCCTAAACTTGGATTATTTCATAAAACTGATTCCCTAAATCGAGTTTTGGCATTTTGGCCTTGAACGTTTTAACGATATTATCATGACGGTATTTGATACTTTATAAATGACTTTTGTGAGTATTTGAAAACATTTCCGTCATCGGTCTTTTTAGCGTTTTTGAACGTTGTTGAAAATGAATTTTAGCCTGGTGGGTTCCGACGCGGGGCCCACGACGCTGTAATATCCCGGATGGTTTTGGGGGTGTTACAGAAGATGGTATCGGAGCTTGGTTTTTGTGAAACCCGGGCATGTGTGTTATGTGGCTCTACGAGTACGGTAGTGGCGTGACTTTTGAAAAATGATTTTTCTGACTCTTAAGTCAAACCAATTTTTGGAGTTTCCAATATTTTTTTTTTGAAATATTTAAAATTGCCATAATTGCGGTATTGGCATTTTGATGTTTTGTGAAGACTTGTGCAATTTGTGTTTACAATGGTACTAAGACTTTGAAAGTGGGGTCGTATGCTAGTATCACGGGAGATTATCGGCTTCACACACCTGTAAGTATACTATTTTGGTTATTCACTTGTGGTGATGATTGATTGTTTTCGTAATGATTTTTGGATACTCTGGTTGAGCTATTGTTTATGACAAGATTGCAAGTTTCGAGGACGAAACTTATTTTAAGGGGGAAAGTATGTAATATCCGAGAATTTCAGAGTAAATTTTTCGTGTAATTAGATTAATTTTGGAAATAAAATTAGTCGTATCAATTATCAATTTTGTGTTTTTATCATAATATGGGATTATAGAATATTGATGAGACGGTACAAATATTATTAAATGTATTTTAGGTTGAATTACGATTGAACACCCAACTAAACGGAATAATGTATTTGATTTTGTACATGTCATTATCATACCCTATGTATTCTCCTAATTTAGAATATAATATTATTAGTGGGATTTTATTAGATTAGAGGTATATTAAGTTAATAATAAGGACAAACATACATCTACAAAATGTTATCTGGATTGTCAATTTACGTTCAACACACTACATTTTATTCAATACGAGGCATGCAGAACCCGTGCTACGCACGGGCTTTTAATCTAATTGTTAATTGTGTATTAATTCTGCATATTGGCTAGTGTATGCTTATTTTTTCTTTAGTACTTTAGTATGTTGTATGAAACGTTTTTACTTTGTTGTATAAAAATTTAAAAATGTTTGATGTTATCTTGGTTTTGTCGTTTTGTATTTTATAAATGGGTTTTTGTTATTAAGTTGTGATGTGTTTTATAAATGGGTTTTTGATTACTCCACATTAAATCAAGGGAAAAATTATCATTTAACCATTTAAATGTTGCTTTATATACATGCTCGTGCATATTTTCTTGAATGAATTCGCACATGTGAGCTACATCAATAGAAAACAGACATAATTTACTTGTATATGAAAATGCATTCACATAATACATATATCTCTATATGCTTATCTATAACAATCACCTAAATATGTAAGAAACAAAGAAAATTGTTGGTAACCTAATCTTTGGTTCCATTTATACGAGCATCGTGATCTTGTGTGATTTTCATGCACTGCGTATGATAACTAAATTAAGAAAAAAAAAGAAGACCAAGTTAATTACAAAGATCTAAACGATGTGTGAATCATCTCCAAAATATTTCTCATTAACACACTTCAACAAACATGTACGTACTAAATGTTGCAAAAGAGAATTTACCGACCGCTACCAACAATCAAAGATCTAAAAGATGTGTGAATCATCTTAGTAATACACTTCAACAAACATGTATATACTAAATGTGATTTTGGCCGGTTTATATAGGCATAAATTAGATTAAATCATTAATTATTCTTACAATCTTTTCAACTTTATTTGAATCAATAACCGACTTTTAATTCTATACTAAATACGTGATTAATTCCGGCAACCCTTGCACTTCCATCTCGATGTTGTATATACTTCACATTAAATTATGCTTCCGACCCGTGCGATGCACTCGGGCTCGTTCTAATTATTTGTAGCGTATTGCTCAGCAATAATTTTTATCATTTTGTTTGTCAACAGGTTCATCAGTTGTGATTTTATTATCACAAATACTCCAAATCATTTTGTTAATATATGTACATACCTGTGATGCTTTGGTTTCTCAACTTACCATGAAACATATATATGCACATACGGTGATGCTTTTTATCGATCCACTTAGTAGGGAAAATTGGTTATCTTCACCATGCCTTAATTTTATTGTTATTATTATTTTTTTAGACACTTAATTGATGGGTTAGTTTCCTATATGTGGACATGGAATCTGTATTGTCCAAGGTGGCCAATTCAGTGGCCTTTTATGTGAAAGTTATATGGCACTAACAATCTTTTGTGGCTTAACATCTTGATACTATTTTATTATTAAAGATCTTTACTTTCATCATGTAGGAATGTTTATAATCATGCAGTATGGCAAGTCAAACATTGCATTACATTTGAAAATGAGGGAATATTAAAAAACCCAAAGATACATAATCGACGTTATATTTTTGTTCAAGCTAGAAACTAAAAACAATGAAACCAAAGTCGGAATCAGTACTTAATGCGACATATTTTCGACATATGAAACTGAAGTGTGGCACCTTGAAACGGTAACTCATAGCACATCACCAACTTTGTACCTATAAAGACCTGAAAATTTGGTCACATGAAAAAAAAAATCATTACTTATGTCAGGAAAAAAAATAAATAAATATAAAATCTTGTGCACAACGTATGCACCTCAAGTGTTATTTTGTTGTCAATCTTAACCCGCTTTGCAAACCGTTCCAGCCCATACTACCTTTAAGCCCATAAACACTACCAAAAATATGCTACACAACCCACTCAAATTTAACCCTAATCATATAACACTCTCTTTTAGCCTAACCCTACACACTATAACACGCCTCACATACATCTCAAAATCACATACATCATCACTTAACGAAACCCTTATGTTCGCACTCCCCAAACTCAACCACAAA